>CM020514.1:15723465-16145965 GCA_009823395.1 Thamnaconus septentrionalis | reverse complement strand
CTGGTAATGGAAGAAAAGTATCTTATGTTTGATTATCCCCACACCACCACCACCACCACCACCACTCAACCCCTCCCCGCCGAGTAGTTTGCCGTTGTTTTTAATAAAGGACAGAAAGCTGAATAAACAGAGCCGCAGGAGTAAATTATGAGTGACGGAGTTCAAGAGCTCATGTTTACAATACTGTAATATTTCTCAGCTGGGCGCCACCTGTGATGATGCAATGCCACTGCACTTACAGGATTAATGATTTATGTGTGGCTTCGATTTTGGCCTCAGAGTAAAGACGAAAAGGTCTCTTGAAGGATTTTTGCGTGTTTGCGGGTGGCTTATTATGTGAGCGTCGGCTTCTTTGAGAACCACTTGTTGGTTTTGCACCGTACAAGAACAAACACAAACTCTGAACCTCCGACGTGTGCGCGAACTCGAGCCGAGTCCAATATGTAGTCAGGGCAGCTCTCAGCCGAGCACATTATTACAGGGGCTTTAGCAGAGTGTTTATACCTGTTGTTCACCTCCTTCCAAACAGCAGGCAGGATTTACTTAAAAAAAGATAATCTGGAGCTTTTTCCCATTTATCACATTGATTTGTTGTTACCATGGCCATTTTCAGGTTTTCTTTCCCTACTGCATCTCCAGTGCAGCAGCCCAGCATAATTAATCATCTCTTTAAAGCTCCAGGATGCGGGATAATCAGCCCTCTGTTTGCAGCCTTCTGCAAAAAAATATTGGTTAACACTCCATATGTCCATTGTCTCGGAGGCTGGAACCGACCCCTAGTTGAGAGGTGTATCAGTGCCCTTTGTGAAGTCACAGGGTTGACCCAGAGCTGCAGGTGTTTTAACATGCTCTTAGTTGCAAAAACATGCTTTTTCAGAAAAACTGACAAATCTAAAGGATTAAATGTAGGGCTTGTCTTATTCCTCTGGAGGAGTATCATCATTTCAAAACATTGGTGAATGTGAAAGAGAATTTTACACAACGCTGGACATTTAAAAAATGGTCTGACTGGGTTACAGTTGCTGCCGTGCGCCGAGGGGCTCTTGGCAGCAGAACAATCTACTTACTGTTTGTATTTGCTGAGCTGCTGAAGAAAGGGAAACCTGCAGCAAAACATTTTCCAACCCTGGGAGCTTTTCTCAGTAAACCACGACAGAGTCTAGAGACCCTTTAGCACTATTTAGAAGCCTTGACCGTGGAGGCGGCTGCTCCTGGTCAGAAAATTATCAGCGCCTGAGCTTAGAGGGGGCTTTTTGTGTGTGTTTTTGTGGGTGCGCGTCTCATTTTAAAAAACCTTCAACCAATCATATCCACCCTGGGATCTCCCAAGAAGAAGTAAATAAAAGGTGTAGATATTAAGGACAAGCAGACAGCCCTGTTTCCCAAGAAAATATTCGCTACCCTTGCAGCCTCTGAGAAATGGCAGAAAAAAGGGTGAACATATCTAAAAGCCGCCTTCATTAAACACGGCATCGATGTTTCTTATCAGCTCCTGCAAGTGTTGCTCGCCTGTGTCGCTCTCGCTGTGTTTTTTAACACCTTGCTGTATGTCCCTCCCCCCGGGGGCGTGCAGACAGAAACTTTTTGCGAGGTGTGAGGAGCCCTTTGAAGAACCCACAGACGCCTTTTAATCAGCAGCTAATCACCCATATGGCTGACAAAAGTCTGCTTGACTCATGCTCTTTGTTATCATTTGATTGGCGTGAGCCCCCACACCTCTGTGTGTGTGTGTGTGTGTGTGCGTGTGTGTGTGTGTGTGTGTGTGTGTGTGTGTGTGGGAGGGAAAGGGGGGTCATCGAGGGGAGTTTAGATGCCAGACTCCTTTTGTCTGCTGACTTGAAAAGGTTAAATTAAGGCCTTGTTATAATACAAATGGCCTTGATTATGTGGGGAGGTTTTCCCTCTGACACTGCGCCCGGATCACATTCTATACATAATTAATATTTGTGGGTGTCACAAAAACACGGCGGCGTTCAGATGATGGCCCTTGTTTTTTGTTGTTTTATTTATTTATTTATTTATTTATTTATTGCTTCTGTGGCTTCCCCACCGCAGCCGCACTAACAGGCCAGTGTTCCTCCTCTGCTATCTGGGCAGGCGGAGAACTTGTGGCTGCGGCGGGGACAGATATTTTCTGGCGGTTCTCTTTATTATGCAGATGATTTTTGTGGGCTAAGTTGACATGAATATGAATTATCGGGAGAGAAAGGAGTAATGAAAATAAGTATTTGTTATTCCATTTTTCACAATTTGGGTTTGTTATTAAGTCTAAATGTCACGCTGGAGTGGTTTGATGAGTGTGTGTGATTATAATACAGTGAGTATATATGAATAATAATAACATTCATCCAGTTCTGCCATCCCCTCTCTTCGCAGGTATTTTGCATTTCCCACTGATTTTACCCCGGTGCTGAAAGTCGCTCTGTAAACTAATTAAACAGCTCGGAATAATATACTTTCGGGCCGTGTGTGTGTGTGTGTGTGTGTTTTAATCTGTGGCTGCTCTCTGTGGCGGCATGCCTTGTATATGGAATTCCATCAGATGATAAGACAAACCAGGTTGAGTGATATAAAACACCCTGGATGTCACTTTCCTCTGCTGCTGTGAATTTAATGCCACAAGTAGTCGTCTTTGGCACAATCCTGCTTTTTATTACCTCATTATCATTTTTCCCCTGTCCCACTAGATCTCTGAGAGCTTTTTATCTCGCCACATCTGATAAAAAAAGAGCAGTAAGCAGCTGCAAAGCTACATTAATTTCCTGTTTCTTTCTTTTTTCTTTTTTTTTCAAGCCCCTTGTTTACCGTTGCAATATTTCTCAGAGATGAAGGATTTACATCCATATTCCAATCGGGCTTTCAACCAGTGCAGCTATGTAAACTTTGCCTCTTGTACTCTCATCACAAAGTGAAGCCTCCTGCGCGAACCACTTAATTAATTGCCTCGCTCAGATGTGTTTAAGGGAGGCTGTTATCATCCCCGATTAAAGCTACACAATCAGTTTATCTAATAAACCATTTGGAGACGCACAAATTGGACAACTGTCTGCCGCAGAGACAAACGTCTCCCTGTCGGTGGTCCCCCCTGCAAGGCTATTGGTCAGTGGGGCAGCGCATTTGCATAGAGCGGGGCTTAAAGCCTCTGCGATGTCACACTTTGACACAGTTGTGACTGCAGTGTTAGAGCCTGGATGCATCATTCGTGATTTTTTCCCCCCTTCCCAAAACTTTTATTCTGGTCTTTGCAGCTTTTTTTTTTTTTTTTTTTGTTGCAACCTCTCAACATGGGAGTTTGCGGTGCTGCCGGAGTTTCACTGTGCGTCGTGTTTACCCTGCTTCACGCTGCTCAGTGCACGACCACGAGGTATTTCACCTATGAAGAGGACGCTCCGGGCACCGAGATCGGGAATCTGTCCCAGGACTTGAAGATCGACCCGGCCGATGACCCGGACACGTCGTTCCGCTTCATGCAGGAGAACAACTCCTCCCTGGTGGAGATGCGCGAGCTGGACGGACTCCTGACCGTGGCGGACGTCATTGACCGGGAGCAGCTGTGCCCCAGGTCGCCCCGCTGCTTCATCACCTTCGACATCGTGGCCCGCTCCAGGGAGAAGTTCCAGCTCATCCACGTGGAGATCGAGGTGAAGGACATCAACGACCACTCGCCGCGCTTCCCGCGCAACGAGACGCTGCTGGACATCGTGGAGAACGTGCCGCTGGGCTCGCGGTTCCCCCTGCAGGTCGCCCTGGACCAGGACGTCGGGGAGAACTACATCCAGAGCTACAACATCTCCCCCTCGAGCCACTTCGCCGTGGAGGTGCACGACCGCGAGGACGGGGTGAAGTGCGCCGAGCTGGTGCTGCTGAGGGAGTTGGACCGGGAGGTCGAGGACTCGTACACCGTGGAGGTGACGGCGAGGGACGGCGGCGCGCACGCCAAGTCCGGCTCCATGGTGGTGCACGTCAAGGTGCTGGACTTCAACGACAACAGCCCGACTTTTGAGCACAGCACCGTCAAGGTGGAGCTGAACGAGGACGCGCCGGCGGGTCACCGGGTCCTCAGGGTTCACGCCTTCGACCCGGACGACGGACTCAACGGCGAGGTGACGTACGCGTTCGCCGACGGGCTGCCGGCGGAAGTCGCCCGAGTTTTCCTCATCGACCCGTACTCGGGCGACGTGACCCTCAAGGCGCTGGTCGACTACGAGAAGAGGCGATCGTACGAGCTGGTGATCGAGGCGGCGGACATGGGCGAGAGTTCGGCGCCGACCAGCTGCAAAGTCACCGTGGAAGTCGTGGACGTGAACGACAACGCGCCGGAAATCAGCATCAAGCCGATGACGTCCGGCACTGACGGAGTCGCGTACATCACGGAGGCTGCGGCCGCCGAGAGCTTCGTGGCTCTGATCAGCACCTCGGACAGCGACTCGGGCTCCAACGGCTACGTGCGAGTCAGCCTGCTCGGGCACGAGCACTTCAGCCTGCAGCAGGCATACGGGGACTCGTTCATGATCGTCACCAGCACCACCCTGGACCGGGAGAAGATCCCCGAGTACAACCTGACGGTGGTGGCCGAGGACCTGGGCAGCCCGCCCTTCAGAACCGTCCGGCAGTACACCATCCGGGTCAAGGACGAGAACGACAACCCCCCGCTCTTCAGCAAGTCGCTCTACGAAGTCTCGGTGCTGGAAAACAACATCCCGGGCTCGTACGTCACCACCGTGGTGGCCCGGGACTCCGATGCGGGCAAGAACGCCAAAGTCTCCTACAAAGTCTTGGACAGCGAAGTGGCGGGAGGCTCGCCGGTGTCCACCTACGTCTCAGTGGACTCCCACTCGGGCTCCCTGTACACCCTGAGGTCATTGGACTACGAGACCCTGGACCAGCTGGAGCTGGTCATCCAGGCCGAGGACCGAGGCTCCCCTCCCCTGTCCAGCACGACCACCATCAGGATCCGGGTGGTGGACCAGAACGACAACCGCCCACGCTTCACCTTCCCTCCGCTGGCCAATGACTCCGCCGAGGTCCCGCTGCCCCTCGGGGCGCCCGCCGGCTACCTCGCCCTGCGCCTGAGGGCGGCCGACGAGGACGACGGTGCCAATGGCGAGCTGACCTTCCGGCTGGCGAGCGGCGACAGCGCCCTGTTCGCCGTGGACCGGCTGACCGGTGAGGTGGCCCTCCGGCGGTGGCTCTCGGCCGAGGTCGGCGAGACGATGGAGGTGACGGTGGAGGTGACGGACGGCGGAAGGTCGCCGCTGTCCAGCAGCGCCCTCCTCAGGTTCGTGGTGTCGGAGGCGGCGGTGCCCTCAGAAGACCAGGTGGTCCTGGTGCTGCGGTCCGGCGAGGAGGACGAGGAGGGAGGCGACCTCCTCCTGGGCCTGGACGGCTCCCTGGTGGCCATCGTGGTGCTGGGGGGCGGCTGCGCCCTGCTGCTGGTCGCCATCGTAGCCGTGGTGATCACCTGCAAGCTCGGCAGAAGGAGGCGCGGCGGCCTGCCCCTCAAGAGGGGTCCCCGCCGCAGCCTGTTCGACGGCCGACCCCCCCTGCCGCTGCCCGAGGCCAACATCTACGCCGGGCCCCCCCGGGCCTTCTACCACGACAGGACCTCCTCGTCCCTGGACGACTCCTGCCTGTACGACGAGAGGAGCGGCGACTCGGAGGCAAAGGTGAGCCGCAACCAAAAAAACAACAACAACAAAAACTTCACAAGAGTTTTTCAATTTTTTTTTTGCGCCCCCGCCCCCCTTCTCCCAACACCCGCCCACCCCCCTTTTATTTTTACATGCACACGATGTTCCTGAGAGCTGCCTTGATCTCTCTGCCAGGAATGGAAACTAAGCTCCCTGCTGTCATTCTGTTTGTTCTCTTAGATGTTCCTGCCCTCCAAGCATTTCCAGGCAACATCTGTGTGGCAAGGTGATAAATACTGCTTGCAAGTGAGGTAAGACAACCCCTAAGTATGAGTATAATGCCGCTCTCTCACACCGATAGGGCACGCTTCCTTCACGCTTAAACGTACGGCGACGGTTAGCATGCGCCGCGCATACAGTTCCTCCCTTTTTTTGAGTTGTTGAGTTGCTAGTGGGATTGAGGTTAGGGGCAGGATGGATTGACCCCCCCAGGGTGTGTGGGGGTGGGGGTGAGGAGACCTGTTTGTGCATGTGGGCCGTAGGAGACGTCGATAGTCGAGCTAATGCGCTGGTGGCTCAAACTGTGTCCGTTGATTGTATCGGCAGTGGCGTGGGCAACACTGACCAGCTGAGCGTGAAGGACAGCGGCAAAGGCGACAGCGACTTCAACGACAGCGACTCCGACATGAGCGGCGACCTGGGCAAGAGGAACTTCACCACCTTCCAGCCCCGATCGGGTGAGTCTCCGGCGGATTCCTGCGTTTCTTGCTCACAACATTCGTAAACAGGATTATTTGAATCTCATCCCTGTTTTTTTGTTTTTTTTTGGTATGTTTCTCTGCAGGTTTATCCAGCGTTGCTCGCGGCCTCCCTGTGGATCGCCAGGGAACCTGCTGCGCCGTCCCTCAGCAGGGCTTCCGACCCCCCCGAGACAACGCCTACACCATCGGTTTCGCCCCCGTGCCGGCGTTCAACAGCCCTCGCGGCTTCGCCCACCCCTGGAAGGACTGCGGCTACGGCACCAACCGCCCTGCGTCTCGGAGCAGCGCTCCCTCCTTCTTCAGGACGGGCACGCTGCCTTCCTACTTCCCCCAGCAACAGCGCAGCGCTGCAGCCGGCGAGCCACAAAGTCAGAGCCCAAACATTGTCACTGTGGCGACGGAGCTGGAGGTCGCCACCATTTTTTAAACAAAGCCGAGGATGGCACGAGGATGAGAGAGTGAAGGACGGTGTCCAAAGAAAACAGTCAGACTTTGTGTAAATATTTTTTAATTATTTATATAATATGTTTATTTATGTTGTATTCTCATTGTGTTTAACCCAGCACACCTGTTTCTTTTCTAATAAAAGTGACCGAAACAATGAAAACTGTGTTTTGCTCTTCGTAATTCAGTTAGAAGTGACACACATATAACCTTAATTTGATCATAAAGACGTGGCCCATCGGGATTATTATGTCCTCGGGTGCTGGGGTTCTGATATGGGTTTGAATATGAATATGAAGAGCTCTTGCCAAAGATTGAACCTACATGATCAGTCTGATCAGATGTAAAAATCTCAAGTCGACTCCATTACCTTGGAGACTGACTTTGAAGACTCCTGGTTTGCGTGGTTGAGTCCCTTGCATGCAAATGAGGAGGGAAAAAAGGAGCCGGCGCGCGAGTGGAAAATAACTTGCGCAAAACCAACCATCCCCACAAAAAAACACAAAAAAAGGGAAGGGAAAAAAAAAGAAGCCAAAATCGGGCCGCGCGCTGTCACATTTATCTCAAGTGCTTAAATAGTTTACGAAGCTGTAAACACACGGTAGGCGACTTGATAAATCCCTTGCTGTCATCTGTTGCTTTAAGGAGCGGTCGATAAATGCTTGTGTCTAAATGGAAAAAAGAAAAATGGGGCGGAATCACCTTTCGCGGGCCTTTGTCTGCATACCAAACGTTTTGTAAGGCACTTGTTAACCCCACCTCCCTCCTCTCCCTTACCCCCGAGCCCGACTGGCGCATTTTCAAATACCGGTCACCGTTATTGAGTTTGATGCAACTGCGGCTATGTGGGGCAAGTGCAAAAAAAAACAAAAAAGCATCTGTGGTGCCAAATGATTTATTGATGAGACAACGGCGAACAACAGCGAAAAAACTCTGTCAAACACGGTCCTCCATCCCCCCGGATGTCAGTCGGCGAGCGCGTGTACGCGTGCGCGCGGCTGCGGCGCATCGGCAAAAACAATTTGCATTGTTTCCTTAGTTTGCACGTCCCAAAATAGAGCGGCGACATCATTTGGTTTGCGCGGAATCGAGGGAATGTGGTAGATGGGGAGGGGGGGGGATTTGTAGATGGGGGTGGGGGCAAGGGAATCTCTAACTAAATTATGCAAGATAAAATTAATGAAATACATCCTTCAATCATGGGAGGCCGTCCGCAGGGAGGCGCGTGTGTTTTTCAAAATGTATGGACCTGTTTTTCATTTTTTCAGTGTTTTTTTAATGTTTTTCTTCCCGGCCCTCCTCCTCCTCTTCATCATCGTCGTCGTTCTGTCCGGAATCTTCTCTCAGAAGTCGCAGCCGCATCCAAAAACATAAGTACGACAACGGTATTAACTACCAGCTGATTCCCATCCGCTCACGCACAGCCTTGTCACGCTGCTCTGTCCTCATTATTTTTAAGGTCACTCCAAATGAGGCAGTGATGTATGAAAGCAAATGAGACAAGAGTGAAAAAAAAGAAGAAAAAAAAGGTTGCTACAAACTACATAATAGCCGTCTAAGGGCCATTCCTGAAGTGAAAATAAATAGCTTCTGAAATTGCTGCCAAGGAAGAGCTATCAGTGGAGGCTGATGGCAGGCCCGGCCATTATTTCTTTACTCTTTTCCTGTTCATTTGCACGGTAAAAGAGAGGGGAAAAAAAGTGCGCTGAGTGCGGCGTGCATTAGCATAAGCCAAAACACCATTTTTTTTCCCCCTCTGGTTTTTTCTTTTGATAGCTGTGATAAAAGCTGGAATGAAGTGGCTTTAAATGCCTTTTACACGACTGCCGAGCGGCGGGAGAGTCGTCGTCGTCGCCGCCGTCGTCGCAACGCGCCTTGTTAGCCTCGCTCCGTATTTCAGGTGTGTCCTGACCCTCCCACCCCCCTGCACTCCACCGACCCCTCATCTGTTCATTTAATACCCCTAGCAGGCGGTCACTCCCTTCACTTTTGGAAATTGCAAAGTTAATAATAACTTTATTTTAGGCACGGCGCCCACCCAGGAATTCAAGGCCGCGCAGTCCGCCGGGCGAAGGCAATAAAATGGAAGGTCATATTTGTACCCCGAGTGATGTGCGGCAGCCTGACAGATAGCCAATTGCACGGGGAGGGAAAACGCATTTATCAGTCAATACAATATGATTCCCCCCCCTCGCCCCCTCTCACCGCCATTGCTTTATATGCACCTTGTAGGTCAAACAGTCGCGCACTGACCTGGCAATTCGCACAGCGGCTTATCTTCATCTGTGCCGCGTCTGCGTTGGAGAAGTCTGTCCCCGAGGACGGCTGGGTGGTGGGAGCTGGGGGGGGACATAAAAAAAAAAAACAGTCCCTACTTCCTGTCTGTGGCACTCTGGCAAAGCAGCCTCTGATCTTCCCCAAGGTGATGGGAGAAGAGCCTCTTCAGTTCATCAGCAGTCCGCTGGCGAGTGCGTCAGAGCCGGCGCGCATCATAGCAGAGCGCACCTGTTTGCTTTTTCAAAAAAACAAAAGAAGGCCTCTGGTTTGACTGTTATTATGTGGTTACGGCCTCTTTGTGTCTCATCGGAGACGCCAGTCCACGCCGCGTTACGCACGTCTCGCAAAATCCCGGAGCCTCGCTCTGAATCACTGTCAATTACCGCTCGGGGGCCCCATCGCCACACAATGCTGTGTTTTTGTAGCTCTCGCCCCTCATCTTCATCTTTGTCTCAACTGCCAAGTGTGGATATCGACTTTTTTGGACGCAATGAATTGCGAGGCCCCGCGTGCGTGCGTGCATGAGTGTGCATGAGGGCGGGAGGGAGGCAGAGAGAGAGAGAGAGAGAAAAAAGATAACGCAGTTTGTTTTCCACTTGACAGTTTGTCTTTGAGGAGAGGCTCGTTTGCCATTAAGATGTCATCTGCTTCATTTACAATAGGTTGTATCGGAGCAAGTTCAGTCCCCCGCGTCAATGTCTGATACATTAAGGCGGCAGGGGGAGGGAAAAAGAAAATCTGCACAAAAGGCAAACAGTTGCCGGCGAATGACGGGGTGTTGCCTGCCGCCGCTCCGTAATTACTGTCGAAACGCACAATATGTCGCAAATAGAACTTATCCAGTGTGACACTCAGGGACGGGGCTTCAGTCTTCACGCGTCCTCGCGGCATATGTGCGTCGTGAGGCGGCAAGAGAGAGCGAGAGCGAGAGAGAGAGCGAGAGAGAGAAAAGTGCCTTTTGGATCCAATGTGATCACTGGCAGACTGGAAGCTCCCCACTGTAATTAATTTCAAGGCTGCATAAATTAAAAGGAGGAGGGGGGCAAAAAAAGCAGTTAGGAATTTTTGGAAGTTGGGCAAAGCTCTTTTGTCGGCTGATATGTGACAAGATGGATGCGGCTGCCCGTCCTTTGAGCCGCCTTCCAGCAGATGGTGGGGCTTTGCTCTGCATACGGACTCTAATGCCTGGCTGCGCTCGCTGCCCCGCGTCGCACAAAAGAACTCCTCGTACCCCCCACCACCACCACCACCACCACCTCCCCTCCCCTCTCCCCAAACTAAACATGATATGAGTTTAATTAATGAGCCGTAGAAGTCGCCGGTCAAGCAGAGCCCTCACCACCTCACCCCTCCCCCCTCCGCCCACCCGCCTTCTGATCTTTATGCTAAGTTTCTGTAGCCACCTGCTGGCTGCGACTCCACCGAAGGACACGGCAGCGAGAGCCACTTTTTGATCTTATCATCGTCTCACTCTTGGCAAGGCAGAGTGAAAAAAAAGAAAAGAATCATTCTAATTCCCGCAGAACCTGCCCGTTTAACCCCCGAGCTCACATTTCAAGGGCGCACTTACCTGTTTTCTTGCACTCAGCCCCGTCAGTCAGCGGCCGCATCAGATCTTTTATCTTCTGCATGTCGTCTCCAGATGCATTCTGGGCCATTAGAGATGTTGGCTGCTTAGAATGGGCAACATACTTGGATGATTTCTATCGTAACAAAAGACTGTTGGTTGAGGTTTTTTTTTTTTTTTTCCACTGTAATGTTGTTTTTTGTCCCTATTGAAATCCACATATGGCTGTCATTGAAGATTAATGTCGCCGCTGCAGAAAGGCATTTCAAATGGCGTGCGTACTTTTTGCACTTTCACTCTGCTTCTCTTGAATTGTGCTGTTAACATGGCAGAGCACTTGGTAGCAGTGTGTTAATTAGCTTGACTTGACAGTGGGAATTGCGTGTCAGTGGTGGCTGTCTCTAATAGTGCCAGGTCTTTAAGACGTCGCCTTCAAGAGAACCGCACCTTTAAATCTGCAGCTTTGCACCAAGAAGTTTTCACTATCAAACCCGGAAATCAGGAAATGTGTCCGTCCAAAAAAAAAAAAAAAAAAAAAAAATGCTGTGAACGCTGTAGTATATATGCCAGGCCTGTAAGTGGTGCTGTAAGGCTGCAGAAATGCACCAAAAACAGAGAGGAAGAGGCTGAGCATGTGCATCAAACTCTTCAGGAAGTGGGAGAAAAGCGAAGAAGGGAGACTTTATTGACCAGGTAAAACTTTAAAGGCAACACTGTTGTCCCTTTTACCTTGTTTTATGGCTTGTAGATGTGGAAATGCAACAGTGGCCTTTAGGAGGTCAACCACCCTCGGGCCTGGTTTCAAAAATTGGTATATTCGACCTCAAAACACACCAAACTCGCCACTAACCTGTGTGGATGAGCCACTCATACCAAAAAAGAAACTTTTACAGATATTCCTAAACTCTGAGGATGCCCCTCAGTTATACCTTCCTCACCAGTCACACAATGGCAACTTTGGTCAACTGTCTCCAAAGCCAAAGGAAAAAGCACAGGAGATGATGCAGAAGCTGCATCATCTGCCGCATCTGTCACCGCTGCCTCGTCAGTCGTGGGTGTTATTCTGCTTTTGTTTTTGTTTTGTTTTTTTAAATGCATAAATCCTCCAAATGTTTAAGGACATCATTTCTCTGTGAAATAAAACTGCATTTCCTCGTGACAGACACGGCCCCCGCGCACCCTCGACTTCCCGGTTGAAACGAAGGAGGCGAGAACGCGGCGAGAACGCGGCGCCGCGCAGACGAGGTAAGGTCACGACGCCTTGTTTTGTCATCTGGAGTGATGGGAACAAGTGGAGCGGGGGCCCCCTTGTTTGAATTCAGCTGCTAGACCACTAGGGGGAAACATCATGCTACGCAACCCCCAGCGCCGCTGCCGATGTTTATATTAGCGACTCACGGGTTTTAGAGGCAGAAAAAAACGGCTTAAATGATGGAAATAATAAGAAAAAAAGGGAGAAACAAATGATGTTGCAGCTTCGCTGTTGAGCAGGTTGTAAAAAAAGCAAAGAGAATGAAGGCAAGTGACGGTGGAGCAGATGCCTTCCACGAGCTTGTGATCACTGATATGTCTTTGCAACATCCTCACTGTGTGTGTGTGTGTGTGTGTGTGTGTGTGTGTGTGTGTGAGAGAGAGAGAGAGAGAGAGAGAGAGAGTGTGTGTGTGCACGTTTTTCTGCTGTTCCAAGCCCGCCGCCGAGCAGGTTTTTAGCGGGTGCACAGAGCCCGACTGTTACTCTTCAAAAGGCTCCTACATTAGGATGGCGGCGGAGAACCAGAGCGCCAGCAGCCTGAATATCTGAACACGTCTCACATTTGAGGCCCGATTCGACTCTCAGGAGCTTCGCTTCGAATTTTGAGCCGATCTGAGGCCCCGTCCGTGAGGCCGTCCCTCCTCCTCCTCCTTCTGCTCCTCCTCCTCCTCCTCCTTCTGCTCCTCCTCCTCCTACTCCTCCTTCTCCTCTCTGCCTCCTCCTCCTCCACCTCCACCAGCTGAAGGATCCCACATCCCGCCGTCGTCCGCCAGGCCCCTTCGAACAGGGGGGAGGAGGGGGGGGGGTTGGAACCACCTCAGCTGGCAGCGCCCAGATACAAAACGAAGCACTCCCGTGTACGTTACGCCTCGTCTGTAAATCATATTCACGGCTCCATAGAAACAATGCGGATGACTAATTTGCATTCCTGTTGAGCACGAGTGCGATGGGCGCAGCAGCAGCAGCAGCAGCAGCAGCAGCAGCAGCAGCAGCAGCAGCAGCAGCGGCAGCGGCAGCAGCGGCGGAGGCAGCAGCAACAACCGAGGCTCAAATCCTCGCCGGTCAGAGTTCTCACTTTGGTTCTCGAATGACAAGTGCTGCCACACGCAGGCGAGGGGGGGGGGGCGGCGGGGAGGCGGGCAGCAAACAAAACAAAGCGTCGCGCGTGCGTTACCTTAGTGACACCAGAGGTGGCAGCTAGATAAATAAATAAATCTGAAAATAAATAAATAAATGAATATGAAACAAACAAACATACCCCCTCCCCCTCTCCCCTCTCCCTCTGCCCTGCCCCCTCCCGCCCTCCTCCCCCTTGTAGCTTCTTTGTTATGGGCCCATCGATATAAACCTATTGGAGGGAGAGAGAGAAAAAAAACTGAGTGTTTCATCTCCCGGGGCTGCCAGCCGCAGGAATATTAATCCAGTTTATCGCTGCATAAATGTGGAGTGAGTGCTGCGTTCCCCATCAACAGCAGCGGCGGCGGCAGCAGCAGCAGACTGCCTGACCTCTGTTTTCCAACCGTAATGGCAGCGCTTGCAGATTCCTATCTGCCGAGCGTGTCATCTCACACCTATGGGGCTTTGTTCCTGAGCCCACGATGATAAATCTGTGCCAGCCGCTCATCACCAGTTGATTGTTGCTTTACTGCCGGGGCTGGGGAAGAGCCTCGGCGTGGGGGGCGGGGGGTCGAGGGGTGGGGTTGGATGGGGGGAACAGGAGGCAGAAGAGAGAGGGGGGGGAGGAAAAAGGCGGTCAAAGAGAAATTTTGCAGCAGCATCATTCAGCTCAAATGACTTGCTTATGTAATTAGCCGGCTATATTTTTGTTTCCGCGCTTCCCCCGACACTGTTAGCGCTTGACGGTTAACCTTGGAGTAATTGGAAGGGCTGTGTTGATGACACCCCCCCCCCCCCGCCTCATTCCCCCCCGGTGCCCTCCTCCGTCTGCGCAGGACTTGCATTTATTTATTATTTATATATTTTTCTTCCTCCTCGCTGGATGCCGCCTTCCCTCCTCTTTCATGTCGCCGCGGCACTCCTGAATTAGTTTCCTGTCACTTTACAGTGCGGGCCTAATGCTAATTGGTGGTGAGATACATGGGTTATTAACGTCCCACTAGGTGGCACGCTGTCTTCCTTCCTCCCCGACATTTACATGACTGAGAGTTGTCACAACTAATAACATGGTCTTGCTCGGGTAATACCGCCGCGCCAAATTGCACCTTCCTTCAAAGTAGCGTAATCTCCGATATAAATTTCAACCCCGAGCTCTCGCTCGCTCGCTCGCTGGCTGGTTGGCGCGCGCCGCCAACCTCTGCAGCCGCCGTGCCCTGACATTTTAATTCGATGCTTCATCTGCAATTAGACGCGGCCATTGGCTTATTTTTATTTAGTGCAAATCGAACTCTCGCCTCGGACTCCTCTTAATTTAAAAGGAAAGTGCCAGCTGACTCCGGCCAGGAGCTTCGCTCTCACTTCTTATTAAGAATTAATACGTTCGAGTCTGTTTGGGGTTGTTTTTTCCCTCCTTCGTCACCTAAAAGAAATTAATCCAGCTGTCATGTCTGTTGGAAGAGGCGGCCACCGCAGTGCTACTCTGAATGCCAGCAAAAAAAAAAAGGTTAGACTTGCTGTGGTGTCGAGCGGATCGATGCTCAAGTATCGATCGTCGCGATACCAGACGTGTCCGGTATCAGATGGATTCTCACGATAAAGTATCAATACCCGCCCTGATGGGATCACAGGATTCCATGAAAAAACAATGTGAAGATGACCGAAGGGAAAAAATGTCCACACGTTTCCTGTTTTTTATATTCTGGACTGTGCACTGCCTTTTGATACAAGGCCTTTATTTTCCAGTACGAGCGGAAGATGATCCGTGATTTAGAGTCATTGTGAAGCCATTATTTTACACAGCCAATTTTTTGGAAATTCACTCGCCTTCACCTTTTAAGCTTTTGTGAACGAGAAAAAAGAAAGTATAGACGTCGGCGATGCCAGCTTTCGATTCTCTCGATATCGGACCCGAATGGAAATTAGCGTTTTTTTTATCGCAGAAGTAATTTGCTGTCAGAGGGAGGAAAGAAAGAAAGAAAAGAAAAGAAAAGAAAAGGGAGGCATTCATTGTTTGACTCTGTGAGACGAACAACATTCAAAAAGGAGAGGCAGACGCACAAATAGCAATCTGCTGCGGAGAACATCTTGAGCGTGTTTGCATAACCGCCGGCTCGCCTCGCTCGGGCTTTTTCGGCCTCCCCCCTTCGTTTTTGCTTCTTCTTTTTTCCGCCTCAAAAACCGCAAAAAGAAAAACGCTTATGTCCGTTTTAATTTTCTGATAGGTCCTCGCCTCCGTCGGCCACTCTGCCGGATAGATATCTGCCGGAGAAGTTAATTTAAATGACTTTTCTGAGGAGGGAGTGATTGATCCACCGCATACTAAATAAGTTCTGCGCTGCTCGGAGACGGAGTGGCGGCGGCGGGTGAAGGGAAGAGAAAAGGAAAATGTCAGGAGCTCTCGCTAAATCATTGCGTCTCGTCGTACCTGCGCGTGTTATCACCCACCCCCACCACGTTCAGATTGCGTAACCCCTCCGCCTGCCGCGGCGGCGGCGTGGCGTCCGCGGAATGCATAAATCTCGCTGGTTGGCAAGATTGCAGCTCTCATAATTTGTTGTTGATTTAATATGCCGAACATTTGGAGGCAGTTTTCAAGGACTTCTGTCTGCGTCGCCAATGATCTGAAAACAAACAAACTGGGGGGAAAAAAGGGAAAAAATGAAACAAAAAGGCGCCTTTTGCTTTTTATTTTTTATTTTTTTACTCTGAGTCTGAGTCCCTCTTTGTCTCCCCTGCAGTATCACCGCCCGGGTCACATTAAGAATGTTTACTCCCTGCTGCCGCCCCCCCACAAAAAAAAGGAGAAGTTGTAAATTTTTAGCTCACAGGAAATGAAAGTCAGTAGCTTCACGCTGCGCACAAAAAAAAAACAAAGTCATGTCACCTTGAGTGAGCATTCCTCTTGTCTGGACTGGCAGGTCATATCAGAGGATAAACTCGGCTCTGACCTTGAGCTCACTCATCACAACAAAAACACAGCAGCAGGCGGCAGACGAGCGGCAGCAGAGGAAAAAGAACAACAACAAAAAACAAACCAAAAAAAAATAAATAAAAAAGCGGACGTTTTCAAAAAGACAGACGTAAAAAGAAGGAGAAGAAGAAGTGAGGGAAGGTAATTGCTTCAGTCAGCTGATATTATCCGGCGGCGCGGCTGCAGATAAACGCTGCTGCTCTGCTCCGTCTGCCGAGATGGATGGCTGAGCCCCGCAACAGCGCCGCCGCCGCCGCCGCCGCCGCCGTTATTAAAAATGCAAAGTAAACAAGCAAACATGTCTCCATTAAGATTCAGCGCCGCCGAGGTGTGACCGCACGAACCGAGTGGCTTTCACGCGGCCGGACGTGGCGACATCAAACGCCATGACCTCCATTATTCCTCCACCCCCCTCACCCCCAACCCCCCCTTTGAAATTGCACCCACTTTATTCGCCTCTCTACTCTCTCCAATACCTTGAATCATTTCTCCGGGGAGGTGTTTTTGTTTTTTCTTCTCTCGTTCTTCTTCTTCTTCTCTCCTTTTTTTTTATTTTTTTATTTTTACACCCAGTGTGCTGCTGCTCTGCTGGTCCCTAAGAGCAATGTAACCAGCAATTCTCTCACGCCGTATGTGGGACACTTGAAGTAAAGAGTGAGACGAGGCATCTGGCACAACCTCCTTGAGACTGCGCACTAGGATCCGGCTCGGTAAAATTTAGACAGGGGCCCTAGAAATGAAGTGGCACACATGTTATATTTATCTTGTGTTGAGGCACTTTTTTCTTTTTCTTTGTACCTTTCGCCAGAGTCACCTCTTGCAACGCGATACGGGCAGAGCTCAAGGAAACAGGAGAACCTAAAGAAACATTCAAACAAGTTTTTTTTTGGGTTTTTTGGTTCAGTTTGTTTTTATCTATAACTGCTCCGATGAAACAAACAGGCAGGTTTTTTACACTCTCTGCGTTAGTATTTCTTAATAAGCAGAAAATGCCAGGAGAGCTTAGCTCAGCTTTGATTTGACGCAGGAGGTAGCAGCTGGATGTGTCCAATTAAAACTCAGTGCTGCTCTTGTTTACAGGGGTATGTTCAGAAGGGGGTCGTAAGGGGCCACTGCGGCCAACGCCTTAAAGTTTTTTGAGTTTTTATTTATTTTTTTATGTTTTTTTAAACGTTGCACTTGACTGCTCTGATAAGTGGAAAATGGGGCAGCCAGTGTTTAGTTAGCTTGCGGCTAGCGATGGAGATAGCAGCAGAGTTAGCAACTTTTTAAAGGCGATAGGTCAGCATTTGTGCCATGAAGCATGAGGTTTGCAGGTAGCTTTGAGCTTTGGACCATGGTAGTGCAAATGTGAGGAAGCGCGGCAGCTTTTAGCCGTGCTAACTGCCACGGATGTACAGGAAGCAGATTTCTTGTCATAACATTCATGCCATGCATTATGTACAACGAATTTCCAAGATCAGATTGGATGGTTAGTCCTTAATGTGACAATCTGACTAAAGCTACTGCGTCGTACCTTCTCTGATCAGTAAAGAATCAGTGAGGCGGCGGAATGCAAGTGCTAAGGTTAACCACGGGATTGAGACATCAGACACGCAGCTCATTTTTCAGTCGAGTAAAGTTAATGTAGAAATATTGTGTGGTTATTTGGTGGTGGGATAACGGGAGGTTTTTGACGTGCTAGCAAGCCTTTGGTAGCCTTTCAGTAATGAGGTAGTGAGCTGGGTTGCAAACTCTAGCTTTCTATGTGTAATACACACTTTCACTTTCTGTCTCACACTGTCACTCAACCTGCTAATTACCCCGCTAAAAAAACCCCAATGCATTAGCTATTGTCTGTGTATTTATTATTAGTGTTTTAAAGATTTGTTCTTGCTATCTTGATGGAGCAAATGTTGTTTTCACACGATAGTGAATTAATTCATTGTTATCCTAGGGGGATAATGAAAAACACATGTCAGACACTTCAGGTGAGGTCGCATTGGCTGAGGAAAAACCAACCTCTATGATCTCGCACTTTCTCTTTACATAATGTATATTGACAACAAACCTGCCGATAATTGCCCAGAAGTAAGTTTGAGGCAAGCTGCTAGAGATGGCAGAACAGAGAGCTGGTGGAAGGCTGAAGTTAGTAGTCGTAGTAGTTGTTTTCACACATCCTTGACTTGAATCGATGGATGAATACAAAGAGCATGAAACATGATGCAAGGTTAGCTAACGTTAGACCTCCGGTTAGCAGCCAATAGCTGTTAGTTAGCGAAGCAAGGGATGGGATGCCTTTGTTCTGCTAGCAGGATGTAGTAGCCACACATGTAACAACATCGTCCATGTTGCTGCATTCCGGTTCCATTCATCCCTTCGTATGTCATAAGTAAGTGAGGTGGCAAAGCGGAAGTAGCAGCATTAACCATCCGATGATGTTGGATGTGCGGTTGCAGAAAGTAAAAGCCAAGCGAAAATTTGAGTCAGGCAGTTTAGGCAGATTAAGCACAGCGTGGGAGCTTTCGTCGTCATGCCAGCAGGACGGAACCTCACATGTAATTATCTCACCGGCGCTGCTACTTAACACCTTTTACCTCCTTTGATTATGAAACAGCCTACCTCATAAACTCCACCGCCGGCTATTTCCTATGTGAAGCACGACCGCTTGCAGGCGGTCAGCGCAGATACGGTTCCAGTCCATTTTCCCCTCCATGATCCGCAGTTATATACACAGCCCCGGCGCCTCATCCTTTGGGGGCTGGGGTGTGGGTGTGGGAGGGGGCGAGGGGGTGCACCACTGCAGACCTCAGGGTGCTGAGCGGTTTGTGTTCAGCGTCGGCATTGCGGCTCGCCAGAGCGAAACCCAGCTGCCAGCTCTTGTTAGCCGTCCCTCTCCGATCTCAGGGCTTAAAAACATTACGTGATATTCGCATGATCGTCAGTGATAAGGAGTAATTGTTACCAGGCGCACCGGCCGGCACGTGCCGGGCCGTTGATTACTGTAGTGTAAAAAGTTGCGACACGAGGTCATTACCGAGATGAATAATCAATGCATTTCTGTGAGGGTAATTCTTCCTGACAACTCCGATACTTTAGCCTTTCAAGCTCGGGCTATTTACAATTACCTGGCTAATTTGTAATACAAATTCACGTTCCTCAATGAAGCCCACCTGATTAAATGGTAAAGAGTATGGATCGCCGCAAATATCCCCCAATGCATATGCGATCAGTCACGGCACTTGCTATACAGCAAGAGGCGGATAATATTTGCCTGTGATGGGAGATGTTCCGCCGCTGCGTTGCCAGTCCCGACTCAAAGATCCGCAGCCTCGCAGCACAACAATGATTATTTAATATGTTTGACCTGGTGGCATTTTGGCTTGTTTAAACTAAAAGAACTCGCCCTGCAGCAAACACCAGCGCATGTTGAGAATCTGCCTTTCATATTCCGCAAGCGCAGGCACACAAAGGGCTGCTCTGTTTGCGCGCCCCTGTTTATAGTGTTCCTCTCCTTGTTCCTCAAAATTGTATTCATGAGTACAATCACAAATGTTTGATGTGAGTTTTGTTCCAGAAAAGACCCATCCCGCTCGGCGGTGCTAATGTCTTTCCTGTTTGCATCAGAGACGCTGTGTTACATGCCTGCTTTTTCCAGAGTGATTGATAAGCAGGTAATTTGGGTGAGGGTTTGTTTTTTTTTTGTGGTGCCTGCTTTGCATCAGTCGCATTCTTAGCAGACGGTCACATGCTTCAAACCGTCCCCCACAAATGCAGATTAGGTGCAGAATTTATTAAACCCGTCGTACCAACCACCAACAGAAAAACTCCGCTGGATGCTATGAAGAATCCAAAATGCCTCCGAGCCAAACTTTCAGTTTTGATAATTTGGCAGAGGCTTGTATTGGCTTCTGGAGCCCCAGAGAGTTTCTCAACAAATCTAATGCAAAAACATCAACTCTTTAACCCGGGCACTCTGGAGAGCAGGGATCGACTCCCAACTTTTTTTTTTATTATTCCCTTCTTTCTTTTAATTCAGAATTGAAATGTTGGCGGATTGGCACGCTGACCCTCGAGAATCTGCATTCACATGCAAATCCACAGCTGCTCTGTACCGCCAGTTATTTATTCAACATGCACCGTGATAACAAGGCTCGTGAGATGTGTGCGAGCCTGCCTCGGGTTGGGTCGGCAGCTCGGCGTGTACAGGTGGATTGAAAGGATGCAAATAACAGGTGTCGGCCTCACAGACGTGCAGGCATAATGTCAGTAGAGGGGAAGTGAACATCGGGAGGTGAGGAAGCCAGTGACGAAGCTGAACGTGATGAGATAAGATCCCTCATTAAAAGAACAACAACCCCAAAACAGTGCAAAGCAGCGGAGTGTGATTAGAATCCAACTACCTGTCGACTCATACAATACAAAAAAATAAGGAGGCCAGGATAGAGAACAGACAAAGACACTTCTGGTAATAACAATGGAAATAATAATCATTTGCAGTTTATCGTCTTCATATTTATGCTAGGCACCCTGGATGTTACTGTATCCTCTGTTCGCGGTGCTTCTTCTCCTTGTTTGCAGCTGCTGTAAATTAGCTTTTTTTTTTTTCTATCCAACACAGTCTTGAGGGGAATGCTATTCCGGATGTCAATCTAAGCATTTAGAAAATGAAAACAAATGGGTACATGTTTCAAAGAACAAAAAAAAGAGAAAAAAAAAAAGAAAAGCTTCCTTAAATACATCTGGCAGCGCTACGCTGCAGCTAATGCTACTCCAATGGAGGTAAACAGAGAATTAGCACGGTGCCTATATTCAGCCAGGGATTATTACAGGTTTCAGTACGCTATGAGTGATGGCAACGGGATGATGGGATTGAGTGAAAATAGTCCACCGCGACACTCAGTGCGGCAGTGTCACAATAAATAATTTCTAGACAACTCATTTGCTGAAGCAAATACGTTTGGGCGGTCGCCAAACTGTACGTGTTTCTCAACACTAGATCTTTCTTTGACTAAATGGAAACATTTGTTAGGAATAACCACTAAATAATCACCCAACCTGATCCAAAATCAAAAGAGCGTGACACCTGAGAGGTGCTGGGTTCGATTTCCAGCCAGGCCTTCAGAATAAACAACAGCCTGTAGGGGGCGCAGACCAGCATCCTCCTTGTGCCTCCAGTCCCAAACTGGTGTAAATACAAACGCTTGTGTCAGGAAGGACATTGGACTTGCCAATTGATTTGATATAATTGGTTGTTGAAAAACCCCTAACAGAGAGATCCGGAAAAGAAGACCACCGTCCAAAAACCTCAGAGTGCTCAGCAGCTGGAGGTTCCAATTAGATTTTTTTTTTTTTTTTTTTGAATCCAATCTCTCAAAGCGACACGAGACAATACTTTATGTGCCATTATTTACGAGCGCAATAACCAACCGCGGCCGTATATTTTACTACATTCTGTACCTTAAAAAATTGTTGTTGCCAAAAACTGAACCGCTGGTGGGACTTTATTGATTTTCCCATAACACAACCCAGACACTGGCAACATTCATCACAACCTTCTAAGTAGCGAACATTTCGTATCTAAGGTGAGTGTTTTCTTTTGTATTTATTATTATCATTTTATTGTAATTAGTCACCGTAATCAGTCAGTCATTGTTTTTGAAAGATCTGAGTCACACTGCATTTCCCAAACCGAGGTACCTTTATCAAAAAAAATACATAATAAACACTTTTCCATTTTGCTATAGGCACCGAGTCGAGGAAATAGTAGCTCTTTGCAGTTTAGGACTGACCACCTGGGGGCAATGTTCACAAAATAGCAGTGATTCCAGAAGACGTTCGTAAGACTTGGTGTTTGTTTGTGCGCCTGGATTTAAGGTCCTGGTAATGGTGAACCCATTTTCAGCTCTCTGTTTTTCAGCACAGACTCATTTGATAAATTAATCCCCCCCCCCACCAAATAAACCTCAATCTTCAAAAAAATTAAAAAAAAAACAGACTATTTTTAGCCTATTTTTTTAGACTATTTTTAGCCCTCTGTTCACAGGAGCCCCTGCAGAAATGCTTGGTTTTAGCGAGCGCGGCTCCCAGCTAGGGAGCAGCTGCTGAACGTGACCCACGCAACCAGTCAGTAAAACCAGTTTTGTCGTTCCTTCCACATGTCTGGAAGGCAACACAAACAACATCAATTCTCCTTGTGACATCACAAGGGGACCAAACAGAGTTGACGGTGTGATTTTTAGCATGTGTTTCCTGCAAAGTCTAGCATGGAAAAGAAGAAAAAAAAAAACTCCCTCACTTCTTGGCCACATTTGTTGCTAGTGAACACTGGCAAAAGATTTTTTTTTCCTTTTGCATAATAAGGGACCTTTAACCACAAAAGGCCGCCTCGTGTTGTTGTGTCAACAGTCTCCTCTTCCCTTCCGAGCAGAAACTCTGCCTGCCTTGATTTGCGCTCAGCCGTTCAAAGGCAGCGGCTGGAGGTCAAAGACGGGAGAGAGCAGGCGAGCCGTTTGACTGGAGGGCCCTGCGTCTCGGGCTCTTCGGACCCTCCTAGACTCGTTTTCAGAGCGCAGAGTGGAGGCGACTCAGGGCCCCTCCCTCATTAGCACGGCGGCGTCGGCGGCGTCCTTGAACGAGGCTGTTAACTATCGTCTCCCCGGCTGCAGCGGACCAGTCAGCGAGACTGTTGCTGTGCTGGACGGCTTCCAGGTATGAATGTGTGACTGCATTAATGTGGCCGTGGTGGCCTCCCCCGACAAAGAGAACCTCCCCCAGTTAGAGAAAGACAAATGCCGAATTTAAAGGTCCTGTGTGTAAAATTCGGCTTGATTTATGATCTTTATATTGGTTGAAGCTAATATACTGCCTGAAAATACTGTATATTAACAAAAATATATACTCACAGTATTAAAAAAAAAAAAAGGTTTTCCTACCCTTAGAATGGTTCTTATTTATATATAATAATATACACAGAGCAAGGGTCTTGCTCCTAGTTATCTGCCATCTTGCACGGTCAGGTTTCTAAGGAAGCCCGGCGTGGACAATCCAGACCGCCTGGTGGCGCGTTTCAGATTGGAGGGTGAACACTCGCACGCTCAAATAGACTACAGAGGAGGAAATTAGACAAATGTCCAATTTGTGTGTGCGTAGGGCAATGTAGTTCACTGGCAAAGCTCGAGAGAGGAAGGGTGAGCAAAACAGAGCTGCCATCTGAAATCTGACCACTAGATGGCAGAGGTTTACTCACTGTACCTTTAAGGGAAGAGGGGGAGAAGGTGGGGGAGAGTTCAGCCCGTGAATCCGCCAGTGTCTGAGGAGGCGGGACGACTGCTCGCTCTTGCATGCATCCACTGATTGCCTGCCGCCGCCTCCATCACCTCGCTGCCATCAGTATTCCGCCGCGCTGCTGCTCGGGGAGCTGCAACAAATAACGGCCGCTTAAGAAAAAAAAAAAAAAAAAAAAAAAACAGGACGATGAACGACTTAATCTCACCTCTAATCAGGCTGAGTGGTAAGTGAGTCACCTCAAAGAGGGGCCAAGATGCGGCATGTGTGTCCAAACTGCCTGCTTTTGCTCACCGCTGACCTCTGCTGACCTCTGCTGACATGGACGCAACGTGGCAGCTTATGTATGTATATATATATATATATCTTTTTTAAATCATAATAAAGATACAGGTTATGGCAGAGGCGCGGTGCCATCATTATTGAAAGTTAGACGCTGACGGGAAGAAAAAAACAAACAAAAACGAAGTAGCCAAAGCCGCACATTAGGACGTGGCCTATTTATTATGAACCTCAGTCTCATTCGTTTCAGATCACACTAAATGAGTATGACTGTGACAATGCGGACACGATCGTCACCAGCAATCCTTTCCCGAGGTTTGAACATAGAGTGAATGATAATTAGTCCCTCTTTGTTGTTCCTTATCTCTTACCTGCAGAAATGGCCAATTTATGCAGGCAGCTCCTCGGCCACGCAGGCAAAGTTGACGCTCCCCACTGGAGGAAGCCGGCCGCGTTTCAAGACAATGGAAATGAACTCGCGGACAACTCAAGGTTGATTTAGATCCTGGGCAACGTGGAATTAAATGAGGAAGCCGGGGCCACGCGGTTCTTGGCCTGCGCTGACTCGGCTTCGCTCTCTGAATTATTTGCAAAAAATGGGAACGGAAAAAAGGCACCTGAGCTGCCGAGGAGCCGCACGTGTCACTGAGATCTGGTCAAGTAAGAATAAAAACGCAAATGTCAGATTGTTGAAATGCAGAGTGAACTAAATGTCAGTCCGTCTTTTCCAATATGAGATATGAGATTGATGCGGATAGGTAAGTGTGATAGCTGCAGACGGCAGGTTATACCAACAGCTGTGATATTTGAGCTGTGAAACAAGCCTTTTCTTTTTTCTCTCCTCCTCCTCCACTCCCTCAAACGCATGAGCAGTTTCCTCGTGTCCTTTTGCGGAAGATTATCCTGAGAACATGCGCAGTCTCCAGTCTTATCTGCGGGGCTCATCGTGATTAGGTGCAATGCCCGTCTACTTGTATTGTTTTCAATTATGGATAAAAATCTCTCAACTTCGACTATCTAAAGAGCCCCCATCGATACCGGGAAGACGTCTCTCTATGGGGAAATAAAACCATTTCATCTTTCAAAATACATTCGTCATTTTGGTCGACGTATCTATATTCATATACCGTCTGTGTATGCAGTGCTTCTTATTGGACCCTCTTCACTGATGATTCAGGTTGTATCGCTGAGAAGCCGTGATGGTGCATGGCTGCACTCACTGTTTAATTGTCACTCACGCTAAATTTGCATGGGGAACGGAGTGAACAGGACACGCCCAACAATATTTCCCTTTTGATCACCTAATAACTTTTTAGACAGTCAGATCACAATGTCAATACCCTCTTATGCTCCTGCCGTGCATGCTGCCATTGTAGTTTCACCTGCTGGATTTCCTTTGTCTGATGTTCTGTTCCGCAGCCGGACAAGACTTGAATTAGGGTTCTTTGGGTGGCTGATGGGGTAAAAAGATGACATGCAACAGGAGGGTTGTCAGACCGGGAGAGTTTTTGGCGCTGCAGAGACAGTGTTGTTTTCAATTATGGA
This sequence comes from Thamnaconus septentrionalis, assembly GCA_009823395.1. Lineage (NCBI taxonomy): Eukaryota > Metazoa > Chordata > Actinopteri > Tetraodontiformes > Monacanthidae > Thamnaconus > Thamnaconus septentrionalis. The sequence continues at coordinate 16,120,854 of CM020514.1, read as the reverse complement.
TAAGGATCTTTAGTTCTGACTACCTAAAGAGACCCAACCATGTCTGAGGGGAGCGAAACCCCCTCCTGCCCCCCCGCCCCCTCCCGATCATCTTTGAAAGAAGAGGAAGGAAGAAAAAAAAAAAATCCAATTTGTCGTGTTGAAAATTTTAAAAGCTCCCTTCAGGTTGGAGCAACATGCACCGCCTCGCCTCGCCTCGCCTCGCTGACCACTTCCACCACCAGCACAGTCAGAACACATCTGATGGACTTATTCATAATCCCGCGGTTCAACATCCGCATGTATTAGCAGCAACATCCAACAGCACGCCCCCTTCTCTGATGCTGCTGCTGCTGCTGCCGCTCGGTGCGCGCACATCAGTAAATGAATCACGTAGCACTAGAACAGCCCTTCTTCACGCGATCTCGCCAGACCTTTCTGGGAGAGAGAGAGAGAGAGAGAGAGAAGAAAAAAAAATCCCCCTTTAGGCGAAGATCTGTCACCGTTCACTCATTTGCTGGAAGACGATCACAAAGTATGTTAAATGCGCCAAGAAGGACGGCGGAGTGCGTCGGGAAAGCGTCGAGAGGATTCCGCTCGGATCTCAGTGCGAAGGAGAGGAGGAAGGAGGAGGAGGAGGAGGGGAGCAGGTTTCAACAGTTGACGCGGAGAGGGAACTGCGCGCAAAGCAAGAGGAGCGATTCATTTTGATTATCTCTCCCGAAATCTCGCCGGACGACCAGTGGTGGAGGGGGGTGGGGGGGGAGAGAGAAACCCGCGCGGAACGGAGCGTTGTCCGGATGAAGGATGAGAGAGCACCGGGTCCAATTGGACTGGATTATGGGATTACTGGGCTGATTGTAGGACAATCATCGGACAGTGGAGGGGAGAGGAGAGGAGGAAAAAAAAAGTCGCAGACGTGCCGTGGATGCTCTTGAATGACGGGCTCGCACACGGGGGGAAAAAAAAAGGTTGGACGGGATTAACGGCTCCGTAATCCTGCTTCTTCTTTATTTTTTTGGATTTTGAAAATTTCCTCCACTTTATGGCGCTGTCGGGCGCTCGGATGTGCTACCCGAGCGTATGCAACAGTGTGCCGCACAGGGGAGGGAGAAGAGAGAGGGGGGGAGAAAAAGTGAATGCATCGTGAATGCAGCGCGGACAATGCTGCATTTCTGAAGCGGGCATGTCAGTGTTCGCCGTTAGCCGAGGTGTACATGTCGCATGAGGGCAATGCGCTTTTGTGAGCTCCGCTCATAACCTTCAGCAAGCGAGATTCGAACGCTTTAACCTTGGATGCAGAAGGGAATATTAATACTTTATAGTCATCGATTATTCATCAAGTGTGTGTGCGTGCGGGTGTGTGCGCGAGCGCGCGCGTGTGTGTGTGTGTGTGTGTGTGCGCGCGCGTGCGGTTGAAGGTGGTGGTCGGGAGGGGTGGTGGTGGTGGTGGTGAGGTTGTAGGAAACAAAACATTTGGCGACCGCTATGTCGGATTTGATGTATAATTCATGCTCGAGGTGTCGTCGGGCGGTCATCTTTGTTTACAGAAAGAGTTCATAGCTGCCGAGCGGCATGTGAAACAGGTGAAAATTCGCCGCCGTGACAGAAAAAAAAAAGAGGGGGTGGGGGGCCAATAACGGATCGCGAATCGATTCCATACTCAATTAGTGTGGGCTTGGCACGGAGCACATGTCTGGTTTGGGCTTAGTCCTTTAGGTTTGCCGTAATCAACAGGTTGAGAGTCAAGGAGGATCGTTTTTCCTCTCCCTCTCTCTCCCTTCTCCTCCTTCTGTCCGCCTCTACTGCATATCCAGTTGAAGGGATGCGTCTCTCTGTACCCATCTTCTTTCTGCTGTGGGTTAAAGCCCTGACATTGAAAAACCTTAATTATTCTGTTCCAGAGGAACAGGGACCGGGCACTGTTATAGGTAATATAGCAAAAGATGCCGGGTATGGGACCATGGAGAGGGGGAAGAAATCCAACTTCAGGGTACTGGAGAATTCTGCGCCGCATCTGGTGGACGTCGACCCGGAGAGTGGACTAATCTTTACCAAACAAAGGATTGACAGGGAGACGTTGTGCAGACGCAACCCCAAGTGTCAGCTCTCCATGGAGGTGTTTGCCAATGACAAGGAGATATGCATGATCAAGATTGACATACAGGACATAAACGACAACTCGCCCAGCTTTCCCTCAGATCACATTAATATTGATATCTCAGAGAACGCAGCCGCCGGGACACGCTTCCCACTGACTATTGCACATGACTCAGATTCCGGGGAAAATGGGATAAAGACCTACCAGGTCACGAGAGACGACTACAATACCTTCTCTTTGGATTTAAAAGTGAGAGGCGATGGGACTATATATCCGGAACTGGTGGTTCAGAGGCCACTGGATCGAGAGGATGAGAGTCATCACACCCTTCTCCTCACAGCCATAGACGGTGGGGAGTATCCGAGATCAGGCTCCATGCAAATCAATGTCAGGGTGACTGATTCGAATGACAATAGCCCCGTTTTTGAAAAATCCTCTTATGTGATTGAAATTGCGGAGAATTCACCCCCTGGCAAAATACTGATAGATTTGAACGCCACTGACCAAGATGAAGGAAGCAACGGGCAGGTGGTCTATTCCTTCACTGGATATGCATCTGAGAGAATCCAAGATCTGTTCTCCATTGACCCCAATACTGGCGTCATCAAGGTCCAGGGAGAAATTGACTATGAAGAGAATCCAATCATAGAGTTTGATGTGCAGGCGAAGGACCTTGGGCCTAACCCAATTCCGGGGCACTGTAAAATAACTGTGAAAGTGCAGGACAAAAATGACAACTCACCTGTAATAAGTTTTGTGTCCGTTCGGCAGGGCGCCATCAGCGAGGCAGCACCTCCAGAATCTGTCATAGCTCTGGTGAGAGTGACAGATAAAGATTCGGGCAGGAATGGTCAACTTCAGTGCAGGGTGCTGGGAAACGTTCCCTTCAGACTGCAGGAGAATAATGATAATTTTTACACTCTGCTCACCGACAGACCTTTGGACAGGGAAATGAAGGATGAGTACAATGTGACAATTGTGGCGAGGGACAATGGCATCCCCTCCATGAACTACACCAAGTCGTTTACAGTCAAAATTTTGGACGAGAACGACAACGCGCCGCGCTTTACAAAGACAGTCTACGTGCTACAGGTGCCTGAGAACAACATCCCAGGGGAGTACCTGGGCTCTGTTCTGGCACACGACCCCGATGTCGGCCGCAACGGCACTGTGTCGTACTCCATCCTGCCGTCGCACATCGGGGAAGTTTCCGTATACACCTACGTGTCCGTCAACCCCACCAATGGAGCCATATATGCGTCACGCTCGTTCAACTATGAGCAGACCAAGTCCTTCGAGTTCAAAGTTCAGGCTAAGGACGGCGGCTCCCCGCACATGGAGAGCACCTCCACCGTCAGGGTCAACGTCCTTGACGTCAACGACAATCTTCCCGTCATCATCTTGCCGATCCTGCTGAATGACACGGCCGAGATCCCCGTGCCTCGGAACGTGGGCATCGGCTACATCGTGGCCACGGTGAAGGCGGTGGATCACGACCATGGTGAGCGGCCACTTGACCTACGAGATCACGGAGGGGAACGAGGACCACCTGTTTGAAATGGACCCGGTGGGCGGCGAGGTAAGGACCGCCCACGCTCAGTGGGAGGAGGTCACGGCCGTGGTTGAGCTGGTGGTGAAGGTAACCGACCACGGCAAGCCCCCCTTATCTGCCGTGGCTAAGCTGATCATTAAGGCGAACACGGAGGCGGCGGCAGGGGGGGGCTCCGGCGCGAGCGGGGAGCCGCAGCACTGGGACGTATCCCTGCCCCTCATAGTTACCCTCTGCATTATCTCCGTGATGCTCTTAGCAGTCATGACCGCCATCGCTGTCAAGTCCAAGCATCAAGATAAGGAGACGGGGAATTATAACTGCCGCATGACCGAGTACTCCAATCCTCCGGCGGGGAAAGGCAAAAAGAAACGGATCAACAAGAGTGACATCATGCTGGTGCAGAGCGAGATGGAGGAGAGAGATTCCGCCAGTCGGATGAACGTGGTGAGCAGCCCGTCGCTCATCACCTCGCCCATCTGCTTCGACTACCAGAGCCCGCTGCCGCTCACGCTGCCCAGGTCAGAGGTCATGTACCTGAAGACCACCCCCAACAGCCTGACGGTCCCCAGGGCGGGCTGCCACTCCAGCTTTGCCGGGCTTAGTGCCGACACTCAAGCGAACAGGATGTCAGTGATACAGGTAAGGATGCTGCCGCTCTTGTGTTCTTTATCTGCTCTTTAGTCTCGCTTATCTGAGCACTTCCGCTGTCTCCCCACACACAATCCGACAAAGGCAAATGGTCGAGTGAAAATGAGAAACTTTGTCAAAGTAAACACACGCGATTATTATCACTTTTACGTCCTCGCGAGTGTAACGTCAGCTGAAATATTGTTTGAGCGATGGTGGAAGTTAATGAGAAGGCGCATTAGTCTTTTCCAAAATGGCATTTTTGCCAAACGTGGCCCTTTCTGAGAGCATTCGACCTGTCTGAATCGTTTCCGCCTGCGCTTTATCTTAAGGCCTCCTCCCGCAAAGCGGTACAGGTGGTCTGCATAATCACGAGTCCCCTCAGTTAGACATGCAAACAGAGTGAGTCTTGAGCAAGGCTGCTGTGACCCTGCCAGATCTGCCGCGATAGACAGAAAACAAAACCTTGCCTGGGAAATGTGGGATTGGACAGGTGTTTGAACAGCTTGTCCAATCACATTACCAGACCAATGTGCACCGCGCAGCAAGATGCACGCAGCATAACCTTAGAATCACTTTTTTTTTTTTTACCCCACCTCCCCCCGCGACAATATAGGCCAGATCCGCTCAAGCGTCCAAAGTTGGCACGATAAGGCCGTTAATAGGCGCCAGGCTTGCCTCGTCGAGACGGTATGCGGACGTGTACAACCAGCCAGCTAACATGCTAATTTGACGTCGTGGGCCTGTCGCAACATTTTGCGCAGCGGAATTATCTGATGTAAACGATGTAAATATCTAGGGCAGCCTAGCAGACAGTCTCATTCGGGGATGATAGCGCAGATGACAAGGCCTGGCACTGTCACCAGTCACTAGTGCACGTGGGTGTGATCAACACAAACACATTATTCTCAGGATAGAGGAAGAGGATGCTGATGGCGGAGGCTAATGCGCTACTCCTTTGTCTCGCCAAGGGATCACATATGGTCACAATGGAGATTTGTTTGTACCGCAGCGGTCGTTTCTGTGGCTTCACTGACGTTTTTCCCCTGCTGCCATAAAAACATAAAAAAAAAAAAAAACCACAAAAGAAAACGAGAATTTTTTTTATGTTTTGTGTTATAATCTTTTTCCCTTTCTGAATGTTTCCTTTCTCGCAATGTTGTGGAAAATTGCGTTAAACCTTTAACATGCCCAATGCCGAATATTTTTTCCTTCCGTTCCCAGACGGAAAATTTCCCCTCAGAACCCAATTACGCCAGCAACAGGCAGCCATTTGTTCAAAGGTAAGAACTCCATCCAAAAAAAGAAAAAAGAAAAAAAAACGCATTCTGGCCAGCGCGTGCTGCTCCCTCATCCCAGTACCCAGCCAGATGACTGTGGCTATCAAATAGAGGTAGTCATGCGGAGTTAATGTCAAGTTATGTCTCCCCCCCACCGCCCTTCCCTTCCCTCCTTCCCTCCTTCCCTTCACTCTGCTGCAGCTCAACATTTAAGGATGCAGAGCGAGCGAGCCTCCGAGACAGTGGCCATGGTGATAGTGACCAGGCTGATAGTGACCAGGATACTAATAAAGGCTCACACTGCGACACGTCTGCTCGGGAGGCCCTCAAGATGAAAGCCCCGGCAGTAAATGGCCAGCCTTTTGAACAAGGTGAGTGGATGCGTGGCCGGCGACATCTTCAAGATGCCTTCGCTGACTCCCCTCCCCACCCCCCCGTAAGCCAACATCGCACGCGCTTGCTTGTGCTTGTATGGCCTCAAGTGGAGGGAAGGGTGCAGTCGAGGGTTAACGGGGTAGCGGGTGAATCTGAACTCTTGTTGGCGTAACAACTTTTGTTACGAGTTGACTTGCTGGAGCCGCGTTTTCAGAAATGACGCGAATGCTTCAGAAAAAAGCAGGGGAGAGAGAGAGAGAGAGAGAGGGAGAGACAGAGAGAGAGAGAGAGAGAGAGAGAGAGAGAGAGAGAGAGAGATGGTAGTTTTTAAAAAGATGAAAGGGGCCAATGGCTCAAGGTAGAATGTTCAAACATCACCTCCTCCCCCAGCCCATCCGCGTCTGATTCCGCCATCAAACAAACTCGTATGCATGGCAAAGCGTGCCTCCGCCCGTAACACCCCCCCCCCCTATTTTTTTTTTTTTTTGATCATACCATTATTTGAACGGAGTGGCGGCCGCCATCGCGGCAGACGAGAAAAGCTTTGACAGACGTTTGCAGCGCGGAAATGACAGGTATTTCTGGCGCGACACGACACAGCTCTTTAAACCTTTGGCTTGGGAAGATTTCCTCAGTTATTACGGAAGGATGGGAGGGGCGGCTGCGGGGGGTAGGGGGCGGAAGGGGGGTGCTTGTTGCAGGGTTGTTTTCAGAGGCTTCTCAGCTTTACGACTGAAAATAGACACGTTAAGTTCATTCCTCAAATCTGAAACGATCCGCCGGCGCCAGGAGTTGTAATCTTAGGTGATTGTCAATCTGTTTGCACCCGCCTGACCCCGAATGGGGGGACTGATATATTTAGCAGTCGTGGGTATGAAAACTGAAAATAATATGAAAGCAAGTCTCACTCGGAGATGAAAGATAATGGAGCAGTTCGGGCCAAGCGGTGATAATTCTCCTTTTTATCTCTTTTTTTTTTATTATTGTTATTCTTATTCCGACTTGTTTTTGCGTGCAAGTCCTTCATCGTTTGGAGGAGGAGGAGGAGGAGGAGGAGGAGGACGGCCGTTGGTCATCGGGTCCCAATGCAGCACTTTCAATGCCATTTCCATCGCTGTGAACTGTTTGTTTGTGGTATGCTCAGGAGGGCAGAGATGGAAACAGTTTTGTGGCTGCCAGGAGATGTGTGAATCTCTCTCTCCGTCCGTCCCTCTTTCTTGTCTCACTTCTGTGTGCGTGTGTGTGCGTCCGCGCCTGCCTGCCTGCCTTCCTTCCTGCGCGCTATTATGGCAGACACAACTTGGCTCTGTGGGAGGTGTAAATTCAATCACCTTTTTTTCCCCCCTTTTCTTTACTTCTTCGCAGCACATTTCAGAGTCTGATTCGGCGTCGAGGCTTCTGAGGCCAGTCAAATGGACACATATTGATGGAGATGTTGCGCGCACGCCAGGCCGCTCGGCTCTGACAGCAGGACCGGCGCTTAATTTATAGGCCTGTGCACGCTCAAGATAAGAGAAATGCAAAGAAGTGGGCCCTTGCTTTTAATATTAATAGTTTTTTTTGTTTTTTTTTTTACTGCTAATGCACCCCCCCAAATCCCCCGGCCCCCTCTATTGCACACGTCAAGGGTTGAATATTGGAGATGATGCTTCGATGAAAATGATTTCCGGTGTCGAGCTCGGTCAGTCGTTGGTGGAAGGCTGCCACCGTCTGACTGACTGACTGACTGACTGACTAGCTGGAAGATGCGCATTACGTGCACGTGGCCGACAGCTGATCGCACGAGAAAAAACATCACAACCCCCCCTGATAGCTCACCGCCCTCATCCCTGTGTTTTTTTGTTTTGTTTTGTTTTTTTTCCGTATGTGCGAGGTACATTTATTGAACACAAAGGTGGGATGGTGGAGATTTTATGTTTTTTGGTTGTTTTTTTTCCGTCTTTTTGACAAGATAGTGCTATTATTCAAAATGGAATCCAACAGATTTTCAGCGCCGAATGCGGCAACACAAAAGCTGGTGGGTTAAGTAGTATTGCTTTTATGTCTTTACCTTTACCATCCCTCTAGTCTCCCGGCTGCTTTGATACAGGTAATATATGCACCTGTGCAGCTCCTACTATCGTGCGCTCTGAATATTTATTCACTCGCACAGACACCAGATGCACAGTGGGTATGCTGCTAGGCTTTCTCTGATTCTATTTATAATGGGCAGCCAGTGTCTTTGTCTTTTTTTTGAGAACATGTTGTTGTTCCATCCGCGCTCGCCCATAAGATCACATCTCCTCCATCCCTTTGTCATTACTCCATTATGTGAAATGTAAAAAGCGGCCGTTCTGTCATTTTGACCTGTTATTCAACACCTTTGTTTCTTTTCTTCTTCCTCCCCCTGTGATGGATCTGAAATTGAAAACAGACAACAAAGTCGGTGGGTAGAAGGATCCCCCCCCCCCCACTTCTCCTCCACATTAATGTTTGAAATCGCATAAAATCCAAAGCTACGATAGTTTATTTTTTTTCTTCTTACGCTTCATCTTGTAAGCAAGCGATCCCAGATACAATTATGTCAGGAGAAAACAATTAAAACATGTTATCAAGTTCAAGCAAAAGAAGCATTTAATTTAATGTAAACACGATGCTGGAATCGCTTCGGGTCACGCAGCAAGACAAATATCAGAGCAGGGAAAAAGATAAGGAACAACAACAAACAATCAAAAAAACAACCCACCCCCCGCGCTCAACCTCACAAGCACATACATCCCTTTGCATCCACATCATTTGCCTCGCTCCTCTGCAGCAGTGATAGGTACCATGGAAATGAATTCAACATCTCTCCGCTTCTCCTTGCTCACGCTTATTGTTCTGGCCCGGCGCATCCGTGCCCATAAGAGATACTTTCTCCGTGGCGCTGGAAGAAAGACAGAGAGAAAAACAAATGCGCGGGGCCACAGGACTGTAATCTGGCTTGTAGACGCTTCAAAGCGTAGCGCTCATAATATGCAGGATCTGTGTTGGTGGGGGGGGGGGTGGTTCGTCAAATCAAAGCCATCATTTAGTTCTCCCTTTTGATGTTAAATGCATTTTGAACTCTGATGCCTGTTTTTTTTTTTTTTTCACCCGGCGTTCCATTGCTCTCCCCACTCCTGACGGAGAGCCAGCCATGCAGGTTTCACGCATCGAATGCAATGCCCCGAGTTCACGGTATGTGACAGGGAGAAGGAATCACACTATGCAGCCTTGCAATTACATTTTGTTTTGCTCGACAGGCTGTTCGGGCTCTCAGGTAAACCCTTCAGTTCCACTGCACCGTAGACCTAATCCCAAATTAGCAAGGAGCCGGCCTACTTCCGGAATAATCGTTCAGTAATAATAAGAGAAGGACTCGGCGTTCCGAAGGCGAGATAAGTGCACTTTGACGGGCAAGGAAAAAGCGGTAAGACGAAATGAGTGAACAGAAAGCTGCCTTGGCAAAAAAACAAAAAAAGTTCCAGCTATTACTGAACTCCAACGATACAAAATGCATTACAGAAATTGTTTCTATAAAGAGTTTAAAGCAATGAATTCAGTCATAAATAGGAGGGATGTGAAAGTGGACAATAAATAATCCAAAAATATTCAGAATGAGCGCAGCAAAAAGATTTTCCAAAATAAAGAAAAAGGACTAAGCGACATGAAGGCGAGCGGTTCAAATGGACTTTTAAAAGCGATTTAAAACAGAAAAGGAGGACGGTGAATCTCCAGCCTTATCTCCCCGAGCAGGTCACCCCGAAGCCCCGGAGGCACGACTCAGGTCACCTTTAGATGTAAGCCTGGACTTTGGAACTTTTAGAAGGGCTCCACCCGACCATCTGCTGCTGCGAGTTGCCTTATCTGGCATCCGCTTCGTTTTTATCTATTTATTTATTTTTTCCTTGCCACGCAACTTGAAGCCAGACTCCTGACAAGCCTGACAAGTGATCAATAAAATGGTAGAATCAATTCTGAATGAAGCGGAGGGAGGAGTGGGTGAGGAGGTGGGGGGGGCTCAGGCTGAGTGCTGCACTCAACATGCTGCAGGCAGGAAAGTAACTTTAAATGTGTGTCGAGAAAGCCAGTAGTTGCAGCATTCAGCTATGCAGGAAATAAGAACGCAGGAAACTTTGCAGGTTCTGTATGGGAGTGAGTTTAGCAGGGTTTGAAACGCTCCAGCAGACTGGAGTTGTGCTTTTTTTTTTTTCACTGTTCAGATCACGAGCGTTTACAGCTGGATTTGTTACCATTCGTGACCAATTAGGTTCCATGAAATTGAAGCACATTTTGCCCTCCACAGTTTTCCTCCTCAGCACCAGAAGAAGGTTAATGCACCCCACCTTTGCTGCAATATAATAAATAAATAAATAAAATTAAAAAAAAGTGCAGCATAAACAGCTGCATGCGGCGTCTGTGGGGGAAAAAGTCCAGCCGACTGTTTCAACCCGAGCTCACTGCATATTGGAATATAGCAAAAATAAAAAGACAGCTACACCCACAGCTGGCCAAGAAAAATTACCCTCATTATGCTAAAAAAGAGAGAGAAAAAAAAACACTTATTACCAACCACATAAAAAGCCATAATGTCCTTAAAGAAATTACCGTTAAGATCTGACGTGATAACATGTTGAAACGTCTTCTTCTCCCCCTGCCCCCCCCTCCTTCCCCCACCATTAAAATTCTTTATGCAATCTCTTAAACAGTTATGGCGTAACATTACCAGCTGATTCGCCGCATAATTAACGCTTCCACTTTGTCCTGTGTAGCTGTGAGCATGTGTGTGTGTGTGCGTGTGCATGCGTGGGCGAGTGTTTGTGTGGGTGTTCGTGGACTGGAGCAGCAGCAGCAGCAGCAGCAACAGCAACAACAGTGGCCCCGACTGATATCAATGTGCTTTACTTTGCAAATGAGCTTCCAGTGTGTGGTGCACCACACTGGAAGCTCTCTCTCTCTTTTTTTTTGCGAGTCTCTGGGGATTCGCTGTTGCAGAGTTGGTGTCTTTTTTTTTTTCCTTTTGTCCTTTTTTTTTTTTTTTGCGCAAGCCCCCAGAACGGCGGGCCGGGGTTGGCGTGCTAGTGAGGGTGGCAGCGGTGGCGGCGGTGGCAGCGCATCTTGAAGACAAAGAGCCCGCCACCGTCGCCACCGTGCGCGTTCACGTGCACCACCACCACCATCCCCCCGCGCGCACACACACACACACACACACACTCACAAAGCCTTTTTCTCGGGGAAGATCCCGCCCCCCCGCTCACGTTTTCCCCCGGCTGATTTTCTGATCCTCATCAGGGCTGCCAGGTTTGAAAATGAGATCAAGTGGCCCCGTTCGCAGTTAGTCTCCCGCTTACCCGCCGCCTTTGATAGCACAAAATGGCACGTGAGCGAGATGGAGGAGACTCATTCGCGCTGAGCCCAGCTGACGGCGCCGAAAAAAGAGTTGCGATCGGGGTTGAATATTGTTTCTCTTTGAAAAAGAAAGGAGAGAGAGAAAAAGAGCCGGGTTATTTTTTTTTTTGCCTGGCGGTCAGGCAAATTTGAGTAAGTTGGAGGGAGGGGCAGCTGATGAGGTGGTGAGTCCTCGAAAGTTGTGCCTCACTTACAGAAGTTCAAGTCACAACTCGGAAATATTAAGCGGCCCGCTTTACATTTGTCCACATTAAGAAGCCCTCGCGCGGCGAAGTCATTACGGCGGAGAAACACTTTTTCTCGAGGAGAGCGGAGACGAAAGTTTTCCGACGCCACATTGCAAAAACGCTTAACATTTACCGCCACCTTCTGAGGAGAAGCTTGACATTTCCCCGATCGCGGCCGCGGCTACGTGCAAAACGGCTCGATGCATCATCGTCAAATTAATTTCCGTATCGTGGCGTAATGGCTACAGACAGAGAAGGAGGGAGAAAAATAAAAAAATACCCCCCCCCCACCTGGCCCCCTAATCATAACTGCATTGAAATTGGCTCCTTCAGTGTGTCACTCTCTCTCGCTGAGCTTACTTTACATCAGGCACGATTGGATTTGGTGCAAAATGTCAGAGATTGGAGTTGCAGCTCAAAGATGGAGTCTAACTAGTTGCTCCACTTTTTTTTTTTCTTTCCAAATCTCTATTAGCGTGCTGACACTAATACACAGTTTCTAGCACACGTCGGCCTTTGTTTTTTAAAGGGTTCCACCAGCACAGCTGAAGCCTCTTCTGATATGGAATAATCAGGGAGCCACTTCAATCAAGAACGAGTCGTCGAGAAGAAAAGGTTGCTTGTTTTCTTCCCATCGAGCGGCACCAGTGACCCGCCCACCACCTCCTCCACACTGGAACTCTGCCTGGTGGCGCTAAGATTGTACTTAAAACACTTAAAGGAGCCGTTCTGCAAGATGTTGAGTCCGATTCTTTGCCAGTGTGCCGCAGGTGCTTGGCGCAGTCGCTGAGTGGAGTCAATGTTGTCCCTATTAGTGATATGCAAGCCCTGAACAAATTGCTCGAACCTCCAGAGTCCTTTTGCTGACTCCTGAGTCATGATTCTTTGTCTGTGCTAAATCGTTGAGTCCTGACTCTCCCCTGCTGCTGCTGCTGCTAGCTGGCTAACTAGAAATAAGTGTCAGTGAATGAATGAGATGAATCACATTAATTTCTGAATTAGTCCTGCAAATGAACGGATCAGTCAGTCGCTCCCAGTAACCTGGTCCCCGCTCACAAAATGAACAAATCACCCTGTTGATCTGGGAGTGGGTGGAGCTTGTCTGAGCTCAAATGAATCAAAAACCCAGATTTTCTTTGGTGAGCTCCTCCTATAAACCGGAGTCAGCAAAAATAAACAACTTTCTCATCACTAATCCCCGTTTGACGAGCGTTGAACCGTTTGAAACTATTCGTTTGTTCTCCAGCCTCAAGTTTTAACCCCAGAGCCTGTTGTCCTGACATTTCAAACGGAGGCTTATCGTTTATTTTCTTAAAGACTCACTTTTCTTTCACTTAAAGCCTGGAGTAGACGGCGTAAACAGGATCCTCCGCTACAAGGACGAGTCATTCCGCGGCCGCTAATACCGAGTTAAAAGGGAGAAGAAAATCGGCGGAAAATGCAAATGAATGCATGAGTGTACACCTGTCCTTGGAAATAATTAGAGGAATGGCGGATGAAGAAGAGAACTGGTATTCTTAAAAAATCTTTCTCAAAATCTATTTCACCTTGAATATTATTTTTAAACCTCTGATTTCTCTTTCACTCTTGTGAATATCTTCGCGCTACTGCCCAGCGATCACCGATTTGGTTCTTCCGAAGGCGCGGAAAAAAAAAAGACGTAATGAGCCCGAGCTGCTCCTGCGTCACGTGCGCTAACGTGCATTTCTCACCAACTTTTCCCGTCAGAAGAGAGAAAACATCACTTCATGCAAATGCCTCATGCAGGTTTTTTTTTTTTTTTACAGTTGATACCCTCCAACCACCCCCCCCTCCCTCCCTCCACTTTTAATTCAACTCAAAGTGCTGCTGCAAATGCAAATGAGGAACGCATCACTTCCTCTGCACCAGATGATATTTTTTCCTGGAAACTCCTACACAGGTTGTCGCGAAACAGCAGAGGGAAAAGTGTTCCGGCAATATCTGCATGAACTGACCGCCGAGCAAAAAAACAGTCGGTCGGCTTCTTCCTGTTTTATCTCTCCCACAGCGTCACTGTGATTGCAGGGGATTTCTGCGCCGCAAAAGCCAGGACATAAAAATTCAAACCCTTTTTTTTTTTTTTTATTGAACACCAATGCGAATGACGCTGTTCCCTCAAGGAAGAGCTTTTCGGTGAGCAAGCAGTGTGATTAGCCCTCTGTTTGCAGCTTCTGAAACAGATGCTTTGTTTGGAAGGAGGCAGAAACAAGGTGCTCTCATCACCTGAGGGTATTGTTGAGGTATTGCTGCCCTTTGTGACATCACTTGGGCCGGTTTCAAGCTCTGCTGGGTGTTTTTTTTTTTTTACACGCTCCTTGAAAAGCACAGCGTGCGAAAGAAGTAGAGGAGGGAGAGTTCTTCCTGTTCCCGCTGAGCTCCTCCTCCTCCTCCTCCTCCTCCCCTCCTCGCTGGTGGAGTGAATTTTGCATAATGCGGGATCTTTAAAATCTCTCCAGCTGGCCGCCGCTCCCGATGTTGTCGCTTAAACGCCCGCCGATGCAAACATCAAGCGAGGAATCTGAGCGGATGGCGAGCGCAGGGCTGCGGTTGTGTGTCTGTTGGCAGTGTGCAGCCGCTCATATTCAGGCTCATCCCTCAAAATGTCATCTGCATTTCCCTTCAGATTGTTTACCCCCTCCATCCGCACCACCAACAGGCTCCAATAACAAATGTTTAAATATCTTTTTTTTTTTTGTTCTGTTTCTTTATTTATTTTTATTCTTTTTTTTTTCCTCCCAGAGCAAGACAAATCAGTCCACTGCACCGACGAGTGCCGCGCGCTGGGACACTCTGACAGATGCTGGATGCCAAAGTTACGGGTCGGAAGCCAAGCGGACAGCGCCGATAATCGCACCAACCTTTTCATCCCCGTGGGAATGGACGCCATGGTAGAGACAGAGATTTATGGCGCCATCAGCTGCGGCGGTGGCGGTGGCGGTGGCGGCGGTGGCAGGAAAGCCCTCAGCACGTTTGGGAAGGAGCAGCGGGACGGCACCGTCCTCGTGGCCAACGTCAAACCCTACCTGAAGTCACAGCACGCGCTCAGCCCGCCGCTGCAGGAGAGTCCGCCGGCGTCCGCAGCCCCGCCAAGAGCAGCGCCAGCGCCGGCGCCGCCACCACCGGCCCGGACTCGGCCAAGCGAGAGGCGGCCGACGAGAAGGAGGGCGGCTCCGACATCAGTGCCTACGGACCTCCGGACGGCCAGTGCTCCCCGATGCACACGGAGCTGGAGGAGGCCCCCTACCTGACCTGCGAGCTCAGGCCCAAGTCCCTGTCCAGCGGCCTCATCCACAGCTCCGTCATCAGCCAGGAGTGTGGCGGCGGCGGCGGCGGCGTTGGAGGAGGAGGAGGAGGAGGAGGATCGGAATGCGGCATCGACTCGATGGACTCGGCTAACTGACGGGTCGACGGTGAGGAAGAGGAGGATGAGGAGGAGAGGAGGAGGAGGAGAAGGAGGAGGAAGAGGGGTTGATGTTAATGATGAAATCACGGATTAGTGGCGCGTTACTTTGTCTCACACAGGTGTCCAGACACGCATCGTATAACCAAAAAACATCTGCTCTGTGTGTGCGTGTGTGTTTTTAAGTTTTTTCCTTTTGCTTTTTTGTTCAAAATTTCACTTTTTTTCTTTTTTCTTTTTTTTTCTTTTTGATTTTGTGACTCGTTGTGTTGAAGTGCAATACGTGTCTTTGACTGGTGTGACGTTTTATTTCAGGTGGGGATGCGGGAGGGAAGGGGATAGGTGGGTGGGCGGGGTGGGCGGGGCTACCAGTGCTTACCTGACTTCAAGTGTTTCATGGTGTACCGTACCTGTCGACTTTAGATGTCCGTATTTTACACATTTCAAGCTCCGATTTCGTGAGGCCGTTGGACAGAAAAAAAAAAAAAAAAAACGAAAAAAAACACCGAAAAAAAAAGACGCACAGAAAAAAACCCGCTACTGTTAAGCTATCGAGTCCTGTCTGCTTTTGTACCGTGACGCTCTCTGTCTCCATTTTAGTGTCTAAGGAACGTCTCTTTGAATATCGCCGGCCGACTGAAATACATATCAGTGACGTTAAATACAAGAGTTGGAAAAAAAGAAAAAGTGTCTTAATGAACTGTGAATGGTGGTGCCACAGGGAACCTCCCCTTTTCATAAAACCATCCCAGGTTCCTGGAAGAAGAAAAAAAAGACAAAATGAAACAAACAAAAAAAAAAAAACGAAAAAGGGAATCTTTTTTTTTTTTTTAAAGAATGTATTTGTAATTTTAATTGTTGTCCTCTGCAGTTTCTGTGAAAATAAGCTGAGCTTACACGTGAACGTGGGCTACTGTACTTGTTGTGTATTTTATTAAATTTGTACACACTGTGCAATGGGAGGCAGATTATTTTTCCGGCCCCGGCCCGCTGGTCTGAAGCCGTCTGTGGGTCGCTTTGCATTTTGTGAGTCCGCGACTCAGCAAACTGTGGCTTCTCTCTGTGTACCTGCAACATGTTATCTGCACTCGTCCAGATGCTAGTTAGGCGGAAAGACACACTCTGCATTCCGCGCTGCCGCCGTCATCCATCTTTTCCAAAAAAAAAAAAAAAAAAGGTCCAATAAAAACGGGCACTTTGTGTTTGTGCACCCCAAACAGACGCCGAGTCGACTCCCTCTGCTCCGGCGTCCTCGCCGTCAGAAGTGTGCGTGCCGTCGGGTGAAAGACCGGGTGAAAAAAAAAAAACCCTCCTGCTTCGACTTTCAAAGGCCTCAGCCGCCGTAACGTGAAGTCTGCCGCTCAGCTCACAGTCGTACCTGCGATGGTGTCTCGACAAAATAGCCCCGACATGAATCTCGCAGAAAACGAGAGCCCGTTAACGCTCGGCTGCAAGCTGTCACTTACAAGCAAGAGACGTTTCTTTTTTTCTTTTTTCTTTTTTTTGGCGGCAGAATTCTTTGATTGGATAAAATTAAATTTTAATGATGCCTTTGGGGGGGAAAAGTGGGTCATTGCGGCGGCAATGGGTTGAACAAATGGTGCATTAAAGGTTAGCGTAAGTAGATTAGAGAGAGAAAATTGTGCAAGGTTTTTTTTTCTTGTTTTTTTGGAAAGGGAAAAGAAAAATGGAGCCGATCGTAGCTCCGGGTTGGAACGTGGTTTGATACTTGTGTTGTTCAGTGTTTCTTGCCCAATCAGAGGCGGGAAGGTTGGACGCCATTGTCAAGTTGGAGCCGCCACAATTCCATTAAAGCTGCCTCAATTACTACATTGATTTTTGAAAACATATTTGTACGAGTGTGTGTGTGTTTGTGTTATAAAGTGTGTTGGCGTAAAGCTTAGCCGTCAACATACGCCCTGTCTCCCGAGGCACAGATTCAAACTTTCCTGGAAATGCAGGAATCTCCTTTTAATTATTATATTTTTCCCTCCCTGCTCTTCATCTGTGAAACATGGGCGCCAAAATCCTCCCGATTCACTCCCCTTTTTTCCCGCCTTCCCCTCTAACCTTTTCCACGTAGTTTCGCTCTGTTCCCTCGTTCGTCTGGAGAGAAGCGACTCCGCCGAGCACTTTCAGAACGCCTTGTTTTTGTTTTTTTTCCCCTTTTTCCGTGAGCCCGGGATAACAGAATCCTGTCATCTACTGAGAGCTCGCTCTAAGTACGGCACGGTTCCTCCTCGGGGGGAAAAACACATTAATTTGGATTTTGATTTGCATTTGTTTTGGTGCCGGTATTGACACAATTCCAGGGCCCTGGATGTCTCCTCTCAGCAGGCAGCTCTGATGAGCTCATCTGCATAAGTTGAAATACTCTTTGAGAGGGAGAGTGCGTGGGTCACGGCAACTCATCCCGCTGGAACGCAGACAGAAACATCGCATCATTTTCATCTGTATCAGTCCCGCGCGTTCCGAACAAGGCGGTGGTGGTGGTGGTGCTGGTGGGGGGGGGATGAAAAGCAGGTGAGCGGAATGTCAAGCGAGTGAGACATTCCTCCATTTTCCTGACGCCCGTTCCGTCGTTCGGGCTAAACTTCCACTTCTGGCGTGTGATTACGCAAAAACGGAAAATAATCGAAGCTCTGAAGCAAAAAAAAAACAAAAAAAAAAACTGGCTTTCTCAATCAGCGGTGCACCGCAGTGCAGCTGTTGGACAGCAAAGAGCGACGTCGTCGAACGCAGATTAATGACGGGAATCAAACCCACGACTGCAGTCACAGTGGGGGGCGGTTGGTTGGGGTTGGTGGTGGTGGTGGTGGTGGGTGGGGCAGACAATGAAACTCATCGCTGTAATACCTCCATTCTCCCCGCGTTTTACATACACAAATGATCTATTCAGATGAAAATGGAATGAGCGGCGCGCCATTCAGTTGTGAAAAACTGACACGCTCGCCCCGAGTACTTAAGCCTTTAATTCAATAATTCAATAACGCCGGCGATTAAAGGGCTTGTCTTCCACCTCCAGCGAATGCCGTGGGAGACGGTTCCACTTGGGTGATAAACGGTTAGCGGTGGGGGGGGGGTAGCACAAGACAACACGACAACACAACACAAGGCAACACAGGCAGCTTCAACGCTCGTCCCATAACGGAGAGGTGTCGCCGAGCGCAGCACGCCAGCCCGCGGGGTAAAAATATTAGAGCGCCGCCTCCGGGCTTTATTTGCATATTTGTTTTAAAGATAAAACAAACTGGGAAATAAACAGCAGAGACTGCACCCAATTAGATGATGTAAATGAGGCGATATAAATGTGACAGCCCTGAATTTAGCGTTAAGGAGGTGCTGCTGGGTGAATCCTAATGTGCACAATTAGACCGGCCGGTAATTCATGCAAGCAGGCAGCCAATTTAATATCAGGGAGAGAAGTGGACACCTAAAAAAAAAAGAAAGAAAGAAAGAAAAAAATTGAAACAAAGACAATGTTGTGTAGTTTTTAACCTTTGACTCAACTTTGATTGGTGGGAAGTCAGAGTCTGCTGTCGCTAGCGCAGCGTTTTCATTCAGCAACGCGCAGTGCAAAAGAAACAGCGCTAATGCTAATTAAATAGTGGTTCAATATAATTAATGTTGCTGTTTAAACATGCTCACATTAAACATTTAAGCAACATTACCACTTTTGTGCATGCGCTTACACTAGTTTGAATGAGCAAAAATGAAAGTAAAAGTGAAAATGAAAAGAGATTCTGCAATTTTCACCACTTAGCTAGCTCCTTTAGCGCTGGTTACCAGGCCAGCATTCCCCTCTGACTTTTAAAGACAAACATTTTCCATAAACTCTAAATGAAAAAAGCCCTTTAGACAATTGCCAGAAAACATTGAACGCTATGTCACTTAAGGCTGCTGTGGCTCCCGATGAAACATAAAAAGTCTAGGATGCAGGAGTTTCAGCATTGAGCGAAAAGCTAATATTTACTCCGAAAGTGAAAACACACAGACTCAGAAATAAAAGCAAGATTAAAAGGGAGCTGACCAAAAAAACTGTGCGGTTAAAGTCGCACTGCGGGGGAGTGGTGTGGAAATAAATAGACGGCAACTTTTCACCACACGGTAATGAGTTCCTTTCAAAGTGGCACAGTTAGGGATGCATACGGCAGGGCGGCAGCGCTTTCACAATTTATTTCCCCTTTGTGGCTGCTGACAGACTTGACAGAGCAGTTCTGGGTAGAAAAGACAGTGTCCTTTAAAAGCCGTTTTTCTCCTCTTTTTTTATTTGATTTTTATTTTCTTTCCCTTCCCTGGGACTGCGCCGCCGCCGTTGACTGCATTTAGTTCCTGTTCGCACCCAGAGGAATTAACAACCCTTTCATTGACCCCGCCTCCCCGGTCTGACAGAACACGTTCCAGACTACACAGCCGCTTCATCCCGAGCGCTTGTTTAAAAAGAGCTGCTACTTATGGCAGCTCTCCTGTGGGAGGCGTTCAAATGCGAGGCAATCTGTCAATCACGATTAATGTCGAGCAGCCTGGAAGAGACGGATGTGTGTGTGTGTGTGTGTGTGTGTGGGGGGGGGGGGGGTTGGGGGTGGGGTTGGGGGTGGGTGGCGCTATGGGACGGCCGGGGAGTGGGAGGGAGGGGAGGGGAGGGGCTGCATCCGGCAGGACTTCACACAGGTTCCACTCGGCTCCGTGTTACTGGGTCACGGCACACTTTTTTTTTTCTCTCTCTTTTTTTTCTCTCTCTCACTTTTGAATCGCGGGCGAAAAATAGTCCTCCGCACGCCTTTTTAGTGACAAAGTGGGCCAATATCCGCATAGAGTGCGCAGCTAATGTGCTCTGTCATCTGCTCAAATATCCCAAGTCCTCGCCCTTTAAGTGCTTTGTCTGCCAGCGCAAATAAGATAGGGAGAATTTTTTTTTTTTTTTTTTTTAAAGGCGGCGGCGGTGGGGGAAAAAAAGGGAAGTGCCAACGCGATAGAGAGAGAGTGACAGAGAGAGAGATAGAGAGGGCGAGGGAGCCTTTCAGATTGATGAAACGTTTATTGAATCAATTCACCATGGTGTATCGGCGCAGCGCGACGCACGTCAGTGTGATATTTCAGGAAAGAGAAGAAATGAAGAAAAAATTAAAGCGAGGGCGTTGAAGAGGGGGGCGGTAACCTTGCGGCCTTTCAGGGACGACAGGTCTCTTCACTTTTCAGCTGTGAAGGGGTAGTGCAGTAGAGGCGGAGAGAGAGAGAGAGAGAGAGAGAGAGAGAGAGAGTCTCATTAGCATTGAGCTAACACCCGGTAGCCCCGGCGATAATTCAGGCCGCGCCGCTCAAGGTTCCTCTTGTGATTTATCCTGAGCTTTTTTTTTTTTTTTTTTTTGTCGAAACCTCGCATAGCTTTTTTCCCCCTCCTTCTCCTCCTCTCTTCATCGTTTGATATCCCTCAGCCGGCACCTCTGCGCCATTTCAATAAATTTTTTCAAATCAAGCCAGAAGGCTGAAAACATCTCGCGCAGATAGCCGTCGCGCCGCGTCGCAGGCCACATTTGCTCCCCGCCGGGTTATTTATCACCGCGTGGCACGGCGCTTTCGGAATGCATGAGACTTTCCTTGTGCTCTCTCTCAACAGAGGAAGAAAAAAGGGAAAAAAAAAAGTGTTATTTGAGCGGAGTCGAGCGCCGTGCGCAATATAAAGTAGACAAACACCGACCGGCGTGCAAAGGGACAAGGCGGAGTCACTCTTTCCATCGCATTTCGAGAAAACTTTTGTTTTGTTTTTTTGACAACGTGCTGACGTTCAGGTCGTGGTTGTACACCTGTGCTCCACGCAGGTGTTTTCAATTTAAAACTTATGAAAACCACAGGCGGGCCCTGCATTTCACGCCTCGGCTGCTAGTGACGTCATATTTAGTCCACCCTAAATTGATACACCCCCTCAATATGAAACCAAGGCTGGAGAATCCATAGCGAATCACATTTACACATCACATCACCATCATGTAGGTGACCTTGTTGAGCAAAACTTAGTTTCTGCAGCATTAAAATCACAATTAAGACTAAATTACTGAGGCCCTGTGACTGTCAAAACTTACAAATAAAGGGAGATTTTCAGACATTCCTCAATAAATTTTAATAAATCCACAAAACGTACACTCGGGGCTTTTCCAATCAAAGCACGCCTACGTGTGAGTTCAGCATGAGACCAGCTAGCTGGCCACGGCATCGCATATTCGATATCTGATTGGCTGTTGCAACAAACTGAGGTCCGTTCACTTACGGCGAACAGGAGCCTGCAATGTCGATTCTGCTGGCTAAAGGCAGGTTTCATAGAACCTGACAACACAAGCTTGCTGAAATATGATTAAGAACTCTACTGTAATATACAACATTAGAAGCAACACAACCAAGTGGATAGTAAATGATGTGAATGGAACAGACTATTTGAAATAAATTTATTATCATATTTATGGGGAAAAGTACCAGCAGAGGCCAGCAGAGAAGGCCTAGCTGCCCCTGACGGCCCACCACTGTTTAAAACCCACTGGGCTTGTAATAAATAGCGCTTCATTGGCACCTCCCCCTGTACCGCTATTACCGGTAGTTTTATTGGACCTGTTGGGTTCAGTCAATTTACACCTTTATGATTATTAATGCAGGTGGTGCAGAGGAACTTCTCTCAGTCCCACCTGCTCGAGTCGCTAGAAAGCCTCTTTTAATTTGCTATTCAAGAGGAAAAGAAAAAAAATCACGTGACTAAATGAGTACAGATGCACGCAGCCATGAAAGTTGACTGAAACAGCTAAGCTGTTCACATACATCACGTCCAATATTCATGTTACGCGGGCGGCAGCTGCTTTGCTCGGCTTTCGACTTTGAAATCTCGCTCATTAGTCGCAGGTCCAACAGCGAGCCCACAGCCAATCAGCTTCCTTTCAGTTGCGACAAAAGTGGGAAGCTGCCGGCGTCAGCTACTGGAGGTGAACCCAGAGCGGCTCAGACTGGTGCCAGGTCAGTTGAAAACCTGGACAGACACTGAAGGTGCTCCTGTTGTTCTGTAACTCATTCCTTCGTGTAGTTACTTCCGACACACTTATCGCAGCAAAGTAGCTCCGGTCATTATTGAGTTAGCTCTTGCTGCTGCTGCTGCTGCTGCTGCTGCTGCTGCTGCTGTCATAATTCTACCAAACAGCCTCCAGCTGTATTGCTGGCCTTTGCAGTAGTGGATTTATCAATTGATTGCAAATGAATTTGTAGCTTGAGGTTTTTTGTGCTGTTCTTTGCTCTTCTCCGTCCACAGCATGCATGCTAATCTCAATAAAAGCTTTTTTTTTTTTTTTTTTTATTATTACATCTGGCAGCTTCTCCTTCCTGGTGCTCTTCCATATTTGCCCAGAGCAACTTGTCCCACCGGCGCCTCCAACCTGTAAATGAAGCTGACTGGTTGTGAAATGGAGGAAACATTCGATCAGAGGATGTGCTAGCATTTGGAATGCAAGCGACGCTGCGGTACTCGCAAGGTTAAGGATTTGTTTAACACCAGGTGCCAAACAAATATTCTCCACTTCACTGCATAGCAAAAAAAACAGCACAGCAGAGGGGATGGCACAGTTTTATTGCCGCACTATGGAGCACGGAGTAAATAAAACATTAGTCGACAAAGTTTGTTATTGTCATTTGTCACTTCCAAATCAGCAAACTCTTCCGAAGGCGGCAGCAGCAGCAGCAGCAGCAGCAGCAGCAGCGGTTTAAGGTTTCTGGAAAATTCCGAGCAGGCTCGCCTTTCCGAATGCCTCGCGAAAAAAACCTGCGGACAATCGGGTCCGAGTGTACACACAACTTAAACCGTAGAATCCACAAACCTTTGATCCCCTTTCAAATAAGAAGCTCCGCCGTCGTAAATAAGGCATTCAAGAGAATATCCTTATCCACCTGATGGCGCCTCGCCGGCGGATCGGTGCCTCTTATGTAAGAAAAATATGAAAGAGCGGCTGCCAAGTTGCTCCTCCCTCGTCGGGACGAGCACAAAAAAAAAGTAGGCTAACCGCTCTGGCGTTCGCAGAGGCTGGTAAATATCACAGCGAGCGAGGCCTCTTAGCCCCCGCCGTGGGAGCGTCTGTCTAAAAAAGAAACGACGTCACGGGGCCTTTCAAAGCAGGACGCTGCGTTCAAAGACGCAAACGGGAGGCGTGTTTGAGCGGCTTTGACGTCTATCCACGTACCCTTTGGCGGAGGTCCGCATATGGCGGCCGTCAGCGTTATTGCAGGTTTATTCCATTTTTTAATCAGTGACGCAAATGATGCATTTGGAAGCGGCGCCGGTCTCTCTGCTGTTGGCAGCTGCTTGGTGCCGGAGAACCGCAAGACCCACTCAGCCGCGGCAGGCTGGATGTAGACGTGCGCCGTGCCACGCATTTGTAGATGTGTAATGAGTTTATTATTGATGCCCGGTTAGAAGGTAAATTTTCCCCTGCCAGAACAGTCGATAATGGTTGTTTTCTTTTTTTTTTTTCCA
This sequence comes from Thamnaconus septentrionalis, assembly GCA_009823395.1. Taxonomy (NCBI): domain Eukaryota; kingdom Metazoa; phylum Chordata; class Actinopteri; order Tetraodontiformes; family Monacanthidae; genus Thamnaconus; species Thamnaconus septentrionalis. Next base: position 16,097,383 of record CM020514.1, on the reverse strand, counting down.
AAGTACTGCCAACTTGAATTAGTTTTGGCATCCAGAAAAGAAAAAAAAATCCCAACGCGTAAATAGTGTGACCCTAAACTGGGATAAAAATATGATTTGTTTAAAGAAGTGCACGACAAGGTGCCGTAGCACTTGAGTGGATTAGTGCAAACCCCCCTGGGAAATCATTCATTTTCAGTACATTGCATTGGTCTAAATCTAATTTCACACAATGGTATTATGTCTCTATTCTCAGTGCTGAATACTGTCACCCTGGCTCCTGAAAAACCAAAGTGTGAAGATTTGAAGGCACACGTTTCCTCTCGTTTCAGAGCAAAAATCAAACCTTCCATCATACCAGAGCCCCTGTGTTATTTCCCCACCTAACGCTATAATTTAAAAAAAAAAAAAAAAAAAGCTGACAATCCAAAGATTACACCACGGATCAACTCTTATGAAACCAAAGTGTTGGAAGAAGTATTGAAAGAGTCAGTTTGCCAAAATTCAATATGTTTGTTTGCCTCCCCATCACAAACCTGTAACGGTAGACAGCCGGTTGCATCAAGCTGCGCAGAAAACAGACACACAAACAGGAGGGAAGCGGTGCGAGGAAGCAGGTAGTAGGGAGTAGCTTTAATCACGGCTGGGCAGCATTTTCATTTCAAAGGCTGATGAAAACAGCGCTGAAGGCTGCTGGAACTGGTGGCTTTGCAATGACTGGGCGGCTCCCAGCACACCTGCACAGTCTGATTGGTGCCACCTTGATCTTCCCACCCCTCCGATCTCATACAGGGACTTGATTGGCTCAGTATGACGAGGGCCCACCCACTGCCCTTTAAAGGCAGCCAACAGCATGTGTGTGCAAGGTGTGATTGGTGCACCTACTGGTGTTGGTTTGTTATGGTGATGTGGCCCTTTGAGAGCAGCTTGGTTCTTCTTCAGCTTGGTTCTTCTTCTTCTTAGTTGGAATCTGCTCCTCCGAACACTCATTGTGAATGGTGCTCATCCCCCTGAATGTTTTGAGCAGAACTGCAGAAGCACTGAGGCCTGTTTGTGCTGTCGACAGTCAGTTTTCTGGTGTCCTTTGTGATCGTTTTTTTTTCTTTTGCCGTCACTTCGCACTGCTCCTTCTCATTTAGCCGCTCAGAACAAACAGCCATTTCTTTTGACGGTCGCCACCTGGTTGTTCAACCCTTCCTCCTTAACGAGTCGATTCGCAGCACCTTCGCTCTTGACCGGCTTCGGAAATATCTTGTTTAAACGCTGCAGGGCAGCTGACGTTTGTACAACCGAAAGCACTCGTGAACAGGAAAGCCTCAAGTTGCGCTGAGAAACCCGCGGTTCCTCTGAGTTTTTTCACCCACCCCTGCGCAGAGACTTTCTGTTGGCCCTTCACCAGATGGGCACCTGAGATAAATCCTGCAGGATTTGGGAAGCACTCCGTCTGTCGCGCCAGGCTAACCATGTCATGTACTGAGCCGCCATTTGTTGAGTTCAGCTGCATCCACATTCTGTTGGGGGTGGAAAAGAGGCCCTACTTTTGCTCTTTTTTGAGGCAATAACTTCAAGTAAAAATGTAAAAGTAAATGTTTGGATCGCAGCGGAGCGCCGGGATCAAAAATCTGTTTGCGGTGGAGTCGATACTCTGTTTGCAATATTGACCCTGGAGCCTCGACGGCGGTGAGAGTTTGGCTGCCGCACTTGACCACCTGGCCTCACTGTCGTTGCCGAGGCTGTCGCAGGAAAACATTAAATTCTCTGCTCAAACGTACACGCTCTATATTTCTGCGTTTGAGTGATGGCACCCTCGAACAGCCAAAGTTGGATTGTGTTTTCCGACTGTTTGCACAAGAAAAGATGCGGCTCGGCTGCGACGGAGCGAAGCCTCGTCAGCCCCCGTTTTGAAAAAAACATCATCTTCACATAGAAGCACATATACAGAGATGGCAATACAACCTCCAAAGCCTGAGAACACACATCGGCCAATCACTAAAACCTGAAATTGGCAAACAACACCAAAGAGACAAAGGTTGACACTGAAATTGATGAATTCTCACTGTCATGTGGAACGTACAGCTAATGAAAGCAACTTCCGAAGGTCCTCGTCCTCATTGTACAGGAGAGCAGATGTACATCGGCCCCGATGCTTGTTTGCAGCACTATACCGATGTTGCCTGCATGAACCAAGGCTACATTATACAATATACAGTGCCGTGAAAAAATTTTTGCCCCCTTCCTGATTTCTGTGTTCTCTGCATATTTATCACACACAAAGGTTTCAGTTCATCAAACCAATTTTAATATCACACAGAGACAACCCAAGGAAATATAAAATGCAGTTTTTAAATGATGATTTAATTTACCAAGGGGGCAACAAATTACAAACCTATCTGGCTCTATGTGGAAAAAGTAATTGCCCCCCTTTGTTTAATCACAAAGTAACTGTGACTAACCACAGTTTTGGGAAAGCTGAGTTCAATTTCACAGGCCACACCCAAACCTGATTACCACCACATTTGTTGAATCAAGAAATCACTTAAATAGAATCTGTCAGACAAAGTGAAGCAGGCCACAAGATCTCAAGAAACAAACTCATCATGCCACGATCCAAAGAAATTCAAGAAAAAAATTAGAAAAATAGTGATTGAAAGCTATCAGTCTGGAAAAGGTTGCAAAGCCATTTCCAAGGCTCTGGGGCTCCAGCGAACCAGTGTCACAGCCATTATCCACAAATGGAGAAACCTGGGAACAGTGGCAAACATTCCCAGGAGTGGTCGACCAACCTAAAATTACTCCAAGAGTGCAACGACGACTCATCCAGGAGGTCACAAAAGAACCTAGAGCAACATCCAAAGAACTGCAGGCCTCGCTGGCCTCAGTTCAGGTCAGTGTTCACGACTCTACCATAAGAAAGACACTGGCCAAAAAAGGCAGCCATGGGAGAGTTCCCAGGCGAAAACCACTGCTGTCAAAAAAGAACACAAAGGCTTGTCTCACATTTGCCAAAGACATCTTGACGATCCTCAAGACTTTTGGAAAAACATTCTGTGGACTGATGAGTCAAAAATGTAACTTTTTGGAAGGTGGGCGGCCCGTTACGTCTGCCGTAAAAATGGCACAGCATTGGATAAAAAGAACATTATGCCAACAGTGAAGCATGGTGGTGGCAGTGTGATGGTCTGGGGCTGCTTTGCTGCCTCAGGACCAGGACAACTTGCTGTGATTGATGGAACAATGAATTCTGCTGTCTACCAGAAAATCCTGAAGGAGAACGTCCAGCCATCATTTTGTGCCCTCAAACTCAAGCGCGCTTGGATCATGTAGCAGGACAACGATCTGAAACACACCAGCAAGTCCACCTCTGAATGGCTCAAAAACAAAATGAAGGTTTTGGAGTGGCCAAGTCAAAGTCCGGATTTAAATCCAATTGAGATGCTGTGGTGTAATCTTAAACGGGCAGTTCATGCTAGAAAGTCCTCCAATATGGCGGAGTTGAAGCAATTCTGCAAAGAAGAGTGGGCTAAAATTCCTCCACAGCGATGTGAAAGACTCATCACCAATTATCGCAAACGCTTGATTTCAATTATTGCTGCCAAGGGTGGCACAACCCGTTATTAGGTTCAGGGGGCAATTACTTTTTCACACAGGGGCAGATAGGTTTGGATTTTTTTTTGTGCCATAATAAATTAAATCATCATTTAAAAACTGCATTTTATATTTCCTTGGGTTGTTTGATGATCTGAAACCTTTGTGTGTGAGAAATATGCTAACTTTTTCACGGCACTGTATATATACAATATTAAAAAAAGTGGCGTCAAACAAAAAGGGAACTTGCCAGGGGGATAAGAAAAAAAAAGTAGTTTCCATGGACACACAAACAAAATAAAGTGAAGTTTTCGCAAAGCCTCCACCTCAGAAGAGTTTTTAAAAAGCTCACTCTTCAGTGACCTAGAAAGAGATGTGTGGACATGTATATGTGTGTGTCTGCGTGTGTGTGTGTGGGCGGACGGATGGGGAGGCCTTGTCCACCGACGTCAGAACGAAACCCAAACCTGCCGTCCAATCCTCCCTCAGTTTCCCGTTTGTTTTGAGTTTACACAACCTTGATAAGACAACTGGCTCCTCGAGGTCATTTATTGTGTTGCTGCTGCCACTGCTGCCGCTGCTGCCACTGCAGCTAAAAATATATTAACGGCAAACAACCAAGAGCTCCACTCGCAGTGCGACTGGGTCTCCCCGAGTCCTGAACCCTTATCACCAAATCCGGCTCCTGGATTTTCTGCAATTTTGCGCTGGCAAATGTGCTCTTTTGCTTCCCGCTCTCTGGGGAAAACTCCACATGTGCGTCTGAGAATGGCGGCCAAAGTGGACTTTCATTGTGGCTCGGATGAGGTGAGGGCAGCATTTACATTCCCTTGATCCCCCCACAACCCCCAATTACCCTCCCCCCGACCCATAGTCCCCTGCGATTCAACCGAGAGGGGTGGGTTGGCGGGGGGGTTGAGTCGCGACCATCCGGCGTGACGTTAAAATCCCACAAACCCAGCGGCGCCACCGCCGCCAACCTTCCCTTCTGATCTGAGCAAACAAACCGTGGCGCCCGATTAAACCCAAATCAAATTAAACCAACTTCAAGTTAATTTATTGCTTTGTTTGTCTTGACGGAGTCGGATTTGACCGGGTGGGGTGGGTGGGTGGAGGGGGGGGGGGGTGAGGGGCTGGTTAGGGAGTTCTGACAGCGGTGGCATCGACGGGCCCCATCGTTTTCCAGGACATTGTTGAACGGAGTCCGGCCGAGCGCGGTGGATGAGAAACCGAAACAGAAACACTCGGACAAATTGAATGTTTGTCCTGACTTTCCTTTTTTTTCAACAGGGGAGATTTAGCCGTTGCAGCCGAGGGCGGAGCGATTGCACGGGCTCTCGTCATCTTGTCGATTGTTGAGGAGCGGCCGCCGTGATGCGCCCATCCGTCTCCTCCTGTCGCATTAAGTGAGGAGATTAGAGCCGGACGCTTTGTGCGGCGCTTTTTGCGCTCTTCTTCTGGCGAGCGTGGAGTGTCTGACCTTGATCGGAGCTTGCCGAGAGTGGTGGGGGAGACGTCGCCCGTGACAATGTCTGAAAGTGACACCAGGAGTGGGCGCCGTCTTCTAAATAGAGCTGCGGAGAAGAGAAAGCGTGGGGACGGCGGCGATAGCTCTCTTCTTATTTCCCCCGAGTTGAGGGGAAAAGGAGCAGAAAACCTCGCCGTGCGGCTGGAGAACATCGCCGACGACTTGACCTCAGTGTCCGTCAGCCACTTTGAAAAACTTTATCTGACGGGAGGGAGGGTGGAAAAATTTGAAATTGTGAGCATCGGGTTGTATTTTTTAAGTGTCTTTAATTTATGGACATTTTGTTTTGTGTTACTGTCGATGCTCAATGACGTACTTGAAAAGAAAAACTTTATTTCCGTTTTGAACGTCTTGAACTTCCTCCCAAGCGAGCCTTTGTTGGGCCGGCCTTCCACTCCAACAGTGCAATCACCCGCCTGCACATCGCTGAGTTTTTCTTCTCCACAACATCTTGTAACATAATAACTGGATTTCTTTGCCTCTTCCGATGCGCCTCGGCTAAATTTAGTCCGGCGCCCTCCGCCTCGGTGGATCCGATCGCCTCGCGTTTCAGTGCGAAAAGTGAAACGGCGATGCCGTTCAGAAAACCCTCAAACCCTGAAACCAAAGTTCCCCGTTCCTTTACCCCTCCAATCCCCTCCCCAACCCTCAGCCAGGAAAAAAAATAATAGGAATCAGCACCAGAGTGCAGAGGCTAATTGGCCATTTCAGTGGAAGAGAACTCGGCTAATGACGCTGCATTTCCTAACGTGCTGTAATGCAGAATTAGCGATAATTTACTGCTGAGAATGAGTAATAATGCTTGAACATGAAAAAAAAAGAATTACGGGGATAAATGAACTTACAGGAAATAAATGATTGTTATGTTTTATTCATCGCTTTGTTTCCTCGCTGGCGCGCGGATGGTGGGGAACGCAATGCAAACATCCCACGCAACTCGCACTCATATACGAGCACCTTCATCCTCCGGTCCCGAGTTGAAGACGCAACAGTGTGGGACCCAACAGACAGGAGAGGTCAAAGCGTGACCTTCACACACACACACACACACACACACACACAAGCGCACGCCTCGTGTTATGCATCCTTTACCATCTGTTAGTCATCTGCCGCTGCGTGTCACTTCACTCGTTCCCCCTCCTCTTAGCGTGAGGGAAGATAAACAGGGAGGTGAAAAAAATCGCCCCGACTGTCTGCAAAAGTGAATTCCACTTTATTTGCCTGCTAATTTAGTCAATTCTCCTGGGAGCAACCGGAGGGCGACGTTGGGTTGGAATGAAAGACGGCGTTAGCGGAGGGAGAGCGAGACGTCATCGGGGGAATTTATTTTTCGACCGTGAAAATCATTTCGTGACGAGGCGTTGTCCCAGGAAGGAGATTAATTTGTACCTGGGTTGGAACGGCTTGGTCCTGACGTATGTCAGCGTCACTCTGTTCTGTCAGCGCTTGTGCATCAGGCGTTGTTTCTCCCGCAATGACTTTATTTTCGCCCTTGAAATCGCCGGCCGTGGACAAGATGATTAAAAGTCCACTTTTTTTTTTTGTTCCCGGGAGGAGCCTCACGTCGCCTTTGCGTGACAGCTTGGATCGCTCACGTTTCAACTCTGAAATCTCACTTATCCGTCTTGCCAACGTCCGATAGGCTGCGTGCTTCTCGGTCGGCCCCCAAAATTTTATGCCGTCGCATTCCGTAAACAGCCGACTGCATTTAAGGAGGTGGGAGGCAGGAAGGTCAGGCTGTGATGAAAGCAAAGACTTCCAAGTTCCACACTGCTTTGAAACACGCACACACACACACACACACACACACAGAAGACCAGGAAGAAGAAGCTACTATGAGGCGTAAACAATGGCTGCGGCTAAAGAGATTAGCATTGGATGCTGCATCAGTCCTGGTCAACATTTCCATAATGGAAAACAACGAGAAAGCAAACAACACTTGCAGGCCCCTCTTGTTTTCACATCAATCCTGACTGGCGAATTTGGCAGGAGTTACTTTAAATCGTAGCGGCAGAAAACGCGGCTCGCCACAGGGAGGCGCTGCCCCCTTCAACCGATGGCACGCCTCGAGCTGCCGCAGATCCCAGTGAAAAGAAGACTATAGCTAGCAAAACTGGCGACTTTGTGCGGGGAAAAAAAAAAACTGCTGATTCATTAACACAATTTATTGACGTTTATTCTGAGCTTCTCCTGCCAAAAAGATTTCACAAACTGATCCGCAGGTGGGATTAATTATACACATCCATAGCAGAGCGGCGGGCCCGTCCCACCAGAGGGAGTCCCGCATCAGCGCTAACCATGCGTGAAGAAGCAGAAACTAATTGTCCAAAATATCACCCCTAAAATTAAACCAAAATACTGGAAAGATTTTAAATGAAATAAATAAATAAATAATAAATAATTAAACACGCTGGCCACTGTTATTCGGTAAAATGTTTCATTTTGCCAAAAGAAAAGTGAAATGAACGTTTGATTTCACAAATAATTCTTCGGCTTCGTGTGGCACACGGCTGAGTGCATCAGAGACGCAGAGGAAACGACCTGCTGGAGTTCAAAGTGAGGATGTGGAGGGAAGACGATTGAAGTGACTGCTGCGATTCACAAAACTGCCGCCGACCTGCCGGGATTTTTGCCACACTGGCAGGGAACCATCCCGAAAAATAAAAGAGCAAATATCCAGGGGTCAGAGGTCAGGATGAGCCGGGCGGGCGAGCGAGCGAGCGAGCTCGATCGACTCAAAAAGGAAAAGCCGACGCGCCGCTCGGAGTCGGGGAGTCGGCGGGCGACGTGGACGCCGAGCGTTCAGCGGGTGACCTTGTCGCCGCCGCCGCTGACGAGCCTGATTTGACATTTTGAGTGTCTTTGGATTAGTGGCTGAATGGGAGTTCAATCACAGCATCATTAATGGCTCTGGAGTGGGGCCAGCCATTCATGACACCCTGCTTTATGGCTTTATGAATCTCAAGCACCGAAATGAGAAGGTTGTAGATTTTTTTTTTTCTTTTTTTTGCGCAGCTCTATTTCTTAAGGGGCGGGGTTGCTTTGATTAATGGCTTTTTTTTTTCCTCCCCTGCAAAAAGCCATCTAGGTGATCCAAATAAATAATCTTCCCCTTGTGTCTTTGAGGACCCTCAGCTTTGAGAGAAGGTGGAGACCCCCCACCCCGACCCAGTCAATTAGCCAGCTCATTAGTATTTATGAGCTTTGTCAGCAACGGTGCTTTAAAGCAGTTGTTTTGCTCTTTTCTGTTTGCATTCCTTTAACGGAGTGAAATATGTTCCCGCAGACCCCTCCTCATCCAAATCCAGCGGCCGGGCCGCGAGTTGTGCAGCGCTGAGTTGTGCCTTTGCCGACGGGATGGGGTTGGTCAGCGTTAGATCGAGGCCCGATCAAAAAGTCGACCCCGCAGGGTTAACAAGAGCCGCTTCTATCAAAATGCAGATTTGTTTGCAGCTCCGCTGATCAGCGCCACCTGCTTGTCCCGGCGCGTGCCGTCGCAATTGTCGTCGTGTTTATTTTCTAACTCGTCGTCCCTTCTTCCCACGGTTTGTAATTACACTCCCCGGTGCCACTCGGCGTGTTGGGTTTGTAAACGACATGGGCGTAAATTTGAACCGAGGACGCGAAAAAGGAAAAGAGCTTTTTCTCTGGATCCGTTCGCCCGTCTCGACGGGAGCCTTGACTCCATCTGTTGCAAGGTGGTGCTGCCGGGTAACCGAAAGGAATGCAGAGTCTGTTTTGCATAGGGGTATTTATTTAGTTCTGGTGGGCAACCTTTAAATTTTAAGCTCCGTCTGACTGGAACGACCTGCGGCGTTTCAAAGGGGGCGGGGCTTAGCCAGCAATAAAGCATTTGTCTGAGTCTGTGCGAGCACCTTTATGTTTTTTTCCTTTTATTTCTTGGCCTGTTTTTTTTTTTTCTTTGCATTTTGCGCTTGCATGTTTGCGCAAAGGCCGCCTTTAAAAACAAGGCCCTTCTTCATCGGAGAGGGAGGGAGGGTGGGGGTGGGGGTTGCGGGGCGGCTTCCATCACGTCGCAGTGACAGCGGCGCGGGAAAGATTGCGACGGCAGAGCGAGGGAGGATACTTTGCGCGATGATATTTATCCAGTTCTGGCGGCGCTTCAGCCAACAAAAGCAATTTACACTCATATTGATCACAGCCTCCTTTTTTATTAGTCAACAAAATCTGTTTAAATCAGCTCAGGATTCCTCCTCTCGCTCTCTCGCTCTCTCTCTCTCTCTCTCGCTCTCTCTCTCTCTCGGGAGCTCCGGTTCATTGGCTAATTCAGACTTTGCGAGTCGTCGAAAGCGTCGCTTGCCGTTTTCGCATTTCGTTTGAACTCTGTGCCTCCCGTCACTCACCAGGCGCCACGAGATTGTTTTTTTCTTTTCTTTTCTTTTTCTTTATTCAAAGCCCTCTTCGAGGAACCGTCTCGCTAAGTAAAAATAACTGCGTCCCTTCAAAAGCTTTACTTGACTGGCGGCAGCCGGCCGCAGCCTGGGAGCCTCGCCGCCGCGCCGCCAGCGTTAGCGCCAATTAAACTCCCGCCACCGCGCTGTCACTCGCCGCGCCCTGCGACGCATGAGTGAGAACACACTACCCCCCCCCCCCCCCCTCCCGGCCCCTTACCTTCGAGTCTCATCTGTGGAACATCAAAATGGCACCGGACGGCGTGCACTTCCTGACATTTCGCGAGGGCCAATCGATCGCAATTTAATCAGCCCGGGCTAGCAGCTAGTGTTGGCGCTATCAGCTGCGCCGGCACTAGCTGCTAGCGACCCCCCACCCCTCCTCCGCCGGCGGCAGCGGCGAGAGACACAAGGCGTCCGCCGCAATATCGAAGTCAAACAGTGTGAAAGTCTGATAGCAGGAAGGGACGGTCGCAGACGGTCGGTGGTGGAGGGGGTTAGTGGGACGGGACAGGCAGCAGCGGCAGCAGCGGCGGCAGCGTTGATAATGATAATCACAGATTTGGATGTTCCTTTGAAAGCGTATTTCCATTCAATTTGCACGCTATTAAATTTATTGTCTATTTTGAACACTCATTACTCCCTTTCTCCCTCCCCTCTCTTCTCCAACACCCCCCCGCCCCCGCCGCTCGCCCGCCTGTCTGCACTCGTCTTTCTCCTCCTTCCTTTCTCGTCCCCTCTGGTGGTAAGTGCAATAATTATCCCATTATTCTTTGAAGCCGGCGTGTAGAAAGAAAGAAAGAAAGAAAGAAAGAAAGAAAGAAAGAAAGAAAGAAAGAAAAACTCTCCCTCACCCCCCACCAAAAAAAAAAAACAGTCCCCAAACATATGAATACTCGCTCCCTTTTAAGAGTTGCGGGTCCAGCGAGGGAGCCCCACAGCGGATCCTCCTCTCTTTGAAATTCTAACAGGTCAAAATGAGCCCCGGAAGAACTTTGTTTCAAGGAAGACAAAGCCCCCCCCCCCCCACCCCGCCCCTGGAAGCGTCAACGTTTTTACACACCAATCTTTTTTCCACTTTTTTCTTCTCTGCTCGGGAAAACAGTGCGGCGAGGCCACAATTCAACGCACTCACATTATCTCCGAGCACCTATTGAATCCTCATTACACAAGTGAACCGGCTGGGGTTTATTTTTTTTTGTGATGTTTTTTCCATTTTCCACTCCAGAGACACGTGGCCGCCTCAAGGTAACCATTGAGTCGGAGGCGTGCCAGCAGCTTCCGGTGGTGCATGTGCACATGCCCCCCCCCTCACCCCTAACTAGCCCCCCTCCCCCCCTCGAAATTCTGAACAACTTAATCAGCGCTGTTAAGGAGAAAATGTTTGCGTCTATTTCGGGAAGACCTTGACTCGCATCGCCTGGTGAAGATTCACACGTGCGCAGGCCCAGACAGGCGCAGGTTATTATCCCCTCATGCTTTGAATTTGCAATTAAGTATGCAGCGCAGGCCGCCGCCGCCGCCGCCGCCGCCTCGTGCAGAGTGAACTGAGAGGCAAAGACAGAAAGAAGGGGGGAAAAAAATAAAGAAAACCGAGAGCGTCGCCTCCCCTTTTGCCTCGGCGCATTCAAAATGAAATCTGGAGCGGCGGGCGAGACACCTGAGCCTTGAGGTGGGGAGGGGTGAAGTGAGGGGGGGGGGGCGGGGGGGTAACATTTTAAAACATGCACCGGCGCATTAATTGAGTGGGGGGGCATTAAAGAAACGACAGTGATGTACAACTATTGAGTCCCCCACCAGGCATTACCCCGCTGCTGCTGCTGCCGCTGCTGCTGCTGCTGCTGCTGCTGCTGCTGCTGCTGCTGCCGCTGATGCTGTCGCTGATGCTGCCACTGGTGCTGCTGCTGCCGCTGCTGCTGCTGCCACTGCTGCTGCCGCTGCTGCTGCTGCCACTGATGCTGTCGCTGATGCTGCCACTGGTGCTGCTGCTGCCGCCTGAGGCTCTACAAATATGAACCCCGAAAGAATGAGCGAACGCAAGTCGGCCCCTGTTTGATTTGCTGGACGGACGAGTCTGATAAAAACGTGAGGGAAATACTCATCCCCCCCCGTGCCATCGTGTTGGCCGGAGCTCTTCTCTTCCACTTCCTCTCACAGCGGAGGGCAACTGCATGGGAGTGGGGGAGGGGAGCGGGCGGTGGAGGTGATGGTCAGTGGGAATGATCACCGCCGGTGCAGAACGGGGACATGAACGCAGCAGCAAGAGCAGCAAGAGCAGCAAGAGCAGCAAGAGCAGCAGCAGCGGTAACAGCGGCAGAAGCAACACGTGTCAAGATGAAAAAAGGCAAAAGAAAGGTGCAAAAACTCTTTGAAAATTCGAAAATACGAAAATGTCACGCAGACGTGGCGCAGCCAGCGCTCAAAAGTACACACTGTGGGAGCTAATTGCCCCTGTGTAGACGCGTGCGTGACATGGCCCCACCCCCCCACCCTGCTTCTCAGGAATACATACATACAGCGAAGGCAGCATCGCGTGCATCAGGACGTTCATTGGGCGCAACCGGGGCTGCAAATAATCACCCGAAACATGCGAGCAGGGCCTGTCATTAAAGGCACCGTGTGTTACCGTGGCAACATCACAGAGGGTCTCCTCTCTTTTTTTTCTCTCTCTCTCTTTTTTTAATGCCGCCGCCGTTGCGAACAATCAGCGTTGCACCCAATCCACCCGCCCCCACCACCACCACCAGCAGCCTCCTCCCCTCCTCCTGAGAATTAAAGGCGCGTCGCTAAATAAAGCTCAAGTACCCCACTTCCACACGATCACAACCCACTGTTTGTCTCCTCTCTGCGGGGAATTCTGTAACAACCTGTTTCATACGGGGGGGCGGAGGGGGGCGGAGGGGGTTGGGTAGGTAAAGTGTCAACACTCCACCGCTGGAAAAGCAAGCGGCCCTTGTTATTCGTAATTAATTTTAGGGGGCAATTATGACAACAACAAAAAAAAAAAGTTACAATGTGTGGCTGCGTTGCTTTGATTTGACAGCATGGTTCGCTCTTTGTTGGTTTTAGCTTCTTGAATCTTATTTTTTGAGGTGGCCTTCGTTTTTTTTTAAAAAAAAAAAATACAAAAATGGAAAACTGACAAAGTCCAACTCCTCGCGCAGTTACTTTCCTGTTTTGCTCGGCAACGACCTCTCTGACCAAGGTAATTACCTCGGCTCTTGAGTCATCGCAGGCGGGAGATTAAAAAAAAAAAGGGAAGATAAAAATCCACCTGAGATATTCCTGCATCAAGATCAGACGTGCAATATTTTTCTTTATTGTGCATTCCTCGGCGAGCTCGGGCGCATTTATTGTTTTCCTCAGCCGCCTCCTCCCTCTCTCTCTCTTTTTGTTTGTATGTTTACTTTGCTCGCCGGGCCTCATTTTTGATTCGTCAGCCAGTGGAAAGATGGCTTTGGTTCGCCTAGGGAGGGGAAGAAGAAGAAGAAGAAGAAGAAGAAGAAGAAGAAGAAGAAGAAGAAGAAGAAGAGTGTAGCCAGTCAGCCATCGAGACCTGAGATAAGCTACAAGTAGTATTTAATTAGCGGAGCAGGGATGCCCTCCCTGGTATCTAGCAACACATGCAGACGGCACACAGCAATTGACCTCGGCGGTCATGTCGAGACTTTATCTTGCTCTCATCAGCCCAGAGCAGCGGTCGTGTGGGGAGAGACAGTAAATAGCAGCGCTTTCAGGCGATTTCCAGCCGATGGCTCGCAGGCTTTTTTTTTTTTTTTTTTAGGGGGGGGGGTATTCTCAGCCAGCCCCTCTTTGAGACTCCTTGCCCCCCATAATGTCTATTATTATTATTTCCTCCCGCTCCTGCGTTACCAGCTATTGTCTCCGCCACAATTAGCTTTTAGCGAAACAAACACAGGCGGGGGGAGGAAAGAAGAAGAAGAAGAAAACAGCAGCACAGCTCAGAACGCTCCCTGCAATCTAGAGAGGGCTTAGAGAGAGTCTCTCTGTGAGAATAATGCGTTACTTATGAAGAATAAGGCCATTAGCTTTCCAACAAAACATGGAGATTTGCATAAAAACATTTCATCATCTGAACTGCGCTTGGCGCCGGTCCATCAGCGAGCGCGGGGCACAAAGTGAATGGAGCGAGTCTGTGTCATTTTTATTTATTTATTTTTTTTTTTTATAAATCTTTTTTTTTTTTTTTTTTTTGACACGTTCGGCACTAAAGTTATTTCCGTGTTTATTCCAGCTGCAAAGCCTTAAACGAGCATAAACAGAGAGAGGAATAACAAAGAGACTGGTACAAAAGGGGAAAGAGGGATGAGAGTTCTTTGCTGAGGCTGCAGCGACACCCTCAGGCAGGAAGTAAAAGCGCGTGATAATTTTGACGAGGATAATTGGCATTTCAATGTAATTTGTCCGGGAAGGAACAGGCAGTGTGAATTAAAAAATAGAGAGGGATTCTACAAAGAAGCCATGTTAGATTGAATATAAGACACAACACGCAGTTAACCAGCAGGAACGTGATGAGATGACCAAGAAGTATATTTCCGGAACCAAAAAAACATACTGCTGCAGATTCGCTCAATTAGTACCTTAATCAAATTGAAAAGAAAAATAAAACATTCAGATGTAATGAGATTGGGGTTTTTATTATCCACTATATACTCACATGGAGATTAAAATGGACCGCATAACAATGAATCTATAAGTTGATTAAGTTATGCTCTTGTTGATGTATATTGAAAAACAAAATAATGGTTCAGGCCATTTAAGCAATTAAGTGTGTGAGTAGAACAGAAATAATGTTCTTATTGGATTCACAGTGTAATAAATGTCTATTTACACTCAGTATTAAGTTGCAGGGGGTTTTTTTTGGAAGGATCAAAAACGTTTTTGTTCATCCACCTTTATTTATTTATTTATTCATTCATTCATTTTAGCACACATACTTGTTGGTGTGAGACTGCAGGGCAACATTCTGTCTCAGCTTCTCTATCTGGACCACAACTAGTGCCTATTGATTTTTTTGTTTTTTTGTTTCTTGTTTTTTGCATTTTTTGTCTTCACTTCACCCTCTACTGCAGATTTTCTTCAGGTCACATCCAAAAAGTCAACAAGTTACAGACAAACTTGTACCGTTGCCAGTTTTGCAGAATAACAATAACTTTCTTTGGCCATACAGACTCATCACAAAACACACAGGCTGAGCTTCTGCTGCTGCCATGTCTTCATCACAGAGACAGAGCTTTTATAATAGGAATGAATAAATCATTTGAATGAATGAGTCAAGATTTGATGAAAAATGCATTCGTATTCCGGCAACGATCTCTCCCGCCCCTTTATTTTTTCGCAGCCAGAGAAGAACTCATTTATTTTTGCATTGCAAATGTAGCTGCATCTGAGGGCTGGCTCCATTAATCTCGTGCTACCCTCTGCTACAGTCCTCTCGGCAGGCTTTTATCTCCTTCTTCTTTTGTATTTTGTAATTGTTACCAACAGGTGGAGCCATTGTAGCTAATAAAAACAAAGGATCTTATTAGGTTTGTGGTGGTGTCCACACTCGGGCTCACGGACAACTGGCCGCCCTATGAGGAGGGAAAGGCGTGTTTGTTGCTGTTGTTCAGGCTTTGAAAGGCTGAATGGGAAATGGAAAAAATACACAAAATAAATAATAGATTGAATTGTTCTTTTTATGCTTAAATGAATTAAACTCCGGCATAAAAATATTGTAAAAAATATTCAAATATATTTGCATAATAATAATAATAATAATAATAATAATAATAATAATAATGATGATGATGATGATGATGATGATGATGATGATGATGATGATGACTGAATGAATAGTTGCCACGTTTAGTCAGCTTGTGCTTGCACTCAGTTCCCTCCTCACTGTTTGTATTCTGAGCCACAGTCTGGAGCTCCGGCAGACTGATAGTGTTGACAGAATGTAGAGAGAAGCTAATCAGAGTCGGAGACGTGGTGAAAAGGTCCCTGCCGGAGAGAAACATGTGCAGCTGAGGACGAGTGGACGTTTACATCCGACAAACCAAATGAATAATCAAGCGGGTGGAGGAGTGCAGAGGGGGTGACCTTAATGTATGGCCGTGCAGTCTCCGCACGACCTTTTCAGAGAGGGAGAGAGAGAGACAGCTTTGGAAAACTGGGTTGACACTTCACTGGATCACCCGCCGCCGCCGCCGCCGCCGCCTCTGATTCGCCTTCATGCGTCAGTCTGCTGCGGCGAGCGCCTCTGCCCAAGACGCCATCTACCAGTTCACCCCGCCGCAACCCTCCCCCCGTCTCCTCCGGCTAACAAGATTTTCTCCACTGGCAGGCGAGAGACCACAGGAGCACTAATTATTGGACAGCGCCATACCTTGCCTCGTGGCCCACGGGGTAACGCCGCTGTTGAGGAAAAAAGTATATATTAATAGAAAAAAAACAACAGGAAGTCCGGTGGAGGTTAAAGAAAAAGGCCGGAGGCCAAGTTTGATATAAAGTCCCATCTGCCAGTTAGTGCCAGCGGGGGGCTCGGTCAGGGGTCAACTCACAATTTGCAGTTTTGTGGACTCGTGGTGGGCGGAACTGGGTTGCATGGGGTGGCTTAAAAGATTAGAAAAAGAAGCTTGAGCTAAGAAAGAGAGATGGACAGAAATCCAGTTTGTCTGTTTCTTGTCTTTTTACCTCATTTGAAGGTAATGCAGGGTTTGATGTTGAAGCTGATGTCAGCTGACGGCGACTTGACCCATCTTATGTCGGCCTGGTAGGATCAGAGCCAAAGGTGCCAAACCTGTTTCTAGAGCAGGGGTGGGCAAACTATGGCCCGGGGGCCAAATGCGGCCGGCTTAGCTTTTTAATCCGGACCGCCGAACATGAAGAAATTATATTATTAGTAGTAAAACAGCTGTATTTCATCCAATTCTTCAGTGTTTTAAGAGTGATTTCAAAAAAGAGCTAAATACCGTGTTGCTTCAAAGACCCCCCCCCCCCCCGCCAAGAGCGGCACCCCCTGGGTAAGTTTGAGATGAGCATATTATTGAGAAACACTAAATGAGTGGCCTCAGACAGTCACTGTGGCGTCTGTTTATTATTGAAAGTATAGTTATAGGTTTCCTATGCACTGAACGAGCCCTTAATTGTCCCATGAGACGACGGAAGAAAAAAACACATTTGCGTCCTATCACTCGCTGTTGTTGTGCGTATGAACAAAGAACCATAACGCCTGGACAAATGCAAATGTGTCGTGTTTTTCCACGAGATAACGGCCCGTGTTAAAATAAACACCGCGCGCAATGAATATAATTTGAGGCGGAAATTTACATACGAATGGGAATCGGGCAATACGCATTCGAAGAGACAGTGGAGTCTATTATTAATAGCTCCAAACTGTTATTATGTAAAATTCTGTGTCTCGAGATGATTCTGGTCTGGTGGGAGCCGCCGAGCACGTATACTGCCGCGGCAGCAGAGATGAAAAACATGTTGTCGTGCACTTTTAGACATAATTATATATATATACTGTATGTCTGTGTGCCTGTGTGTGTGTGGAGCAGCATGGTGGAGCCGCCCCAGGCCTGTATAGGAACCACAGGGGGTGAGAGGTGATGTCCAAGATGGCTGATAATGTGGCCATCATCATTTTTTTCTCCCCCACCTCCTGGGGGGAGACGGGTGAGACCCCGAGAGCCGCTGCCGGACCCCCTGCTGTTACACGCCTTGTATCTAAAGATGTTTCTTTTTCTCCCTGCTGCTACAAACTCCTCAATTTCAGCCTCCGTTTTCCTTTCCCCCCCCCCCACCTCATATTACTACAATTATTCCTTCCCTCATCCGTTTCCTTTTCCTGCTTCCTTCTCTGTGCCCACCGCCGGCTTCTTTCTTTTTCTTTTTTCTTTTTGTCCGCGACATAAAACTCCTCCAGTGTCACTCAGCAGAGCGTTCACTTCAGGGACCCATTACATGATAAAAGAAAGAAATGATCATAAAGAAAAAACGGAGAGAGAGATTTAAATAACACTGCACTCCTCCACTTCCCCCCTCTTCCCCCATCCTCCCCCACCCTCGCCCTCCTCCCCCCGCCACTCCTGCTGGACACGTTTTTCAAAGACCGTGCATGATGGGGTGTGTCAGGCTGTCTGCCAAGCTTTCTCCTGCCCTCGTTCTCCCTCCCAGGCAGCCTTCTTCTTCTTCTTCTTCTTCTTCTTCTTCTTCTTCTTCTTCTTCTTCTTCTTCTTCTTCTTCTTCTTCTTCTTCTTCTTCTTCTCCTCCCTCTTCTTCCTCCTCTGACGACCACCTCCTTCCTCGCTCTTTGCCTGATTACAGGCTGTGCTCTCATCCGAGGCAGCGGTGAAAGGAACACAGGGAATGTTTCCCTTTTTTCCATATGACTTCTCGTGTATAAGCAAGCCCCGGGTTTTTTAATTATGGATGCGGCCCAAAAAGCTTTTAGAGAAGCAGATAATACCACCCTGTTCTGTTGTCATTGTAAAAAAAAAAAAAGCAAAAAAAAAAACAACAGCAATCCTTGCATAATGCTCTGACACCATAATCCTAAAAAAAAAAATAAACTGCTCAGTCGTCCGAGTGTTTTGCGGGGAAACATCGCATCCGATGCGAGGCCTGTGAGCGGCCGTGACAGTAATGCTGCTGCCAGACTAGCAGCGCCAAGAGTTCACTAGGAAACGCTCGCGAGGGCTCTCGCATTGGGCCTCCAGCTGACAAGGATTTTTTTTTTTTTTTCTTGCGTCGCGCCATCTGCAAGGAGCACACATCACCGGCGCTGCCCCATCATCCTCCGTGGCGCAGCTCCAGCCCCATTTGCACATTCCTGACCTCGGAGCGCATAATTGTTAGTCATCATCGGCCTTTTTTTTTTCTCTTCTTCTTCTGGCCGTTTGTTGTTGCCCCCGATCCTCCTCGCGTGCTTTTGAGCGTACATGTGTATGTGTGTGTGTGTGTGCGCGCGCCCGGGCGCGAGCGTGAGAAGGCCTGTCTTCTGCTCCCAGTGGGAGGAGATTATGCTCAGTGTCACGGAAAACTTGGAGAGAAATTAAATGAGGCTCCTATCATGCGCTGCCTGGCCGCACCTCATGATCCCGCTGCAGCCGCGGGTAAACACGAGCGGATCGGGAGGCTCCGGCAGAGAGAAACCAAACTTTTCATCATCAACAGTCGACAAACATATACATGTTCATAAGCTCAGCTGCCTAATTTGCTTATCGCATTAAAGGGGTTTGGGAAGGGTAGAAGGAGGGGGGAAAAGAAAATGCATAAATGCTAATTCATGCAGCTGCGGCGGCGTAACGATGGGAGTCGGGAGGAGCGCTGAAGGCCTCGCCCCCAGACCCCCGCCTGGCCGCGGGCGGAAAAACAGGAAGCGCCGGCGAATTTCTCCAGCGGAGCGCCACGGGCGCAACCCCCCTCGCCCCTCCAACCAACCCCCTACACCCGACCACCCACCCACCCGATGCGAGGACGATGGATGAAGCTCTGCCAGGGACGCCCGCAGGTCCACGACGTGTCTTCCGCCCGAGCGACGCCGCATCAGGTCCAAACGTACAGGCAGGACTCACTCCGTCCTGTATGTCATTTATTTAACTTATTTTTTTTACCTCTCGTCCCGTCGCCACGCTACGCTAAAGACACGCGTCGTGATGCACGTCCTCAGCTCCCGGGGAGAAGGAGGCAGCCAAATGTTGAGGGATTGAAGCGGAGGCAGGGAATCATTCACTCTGATGTTGCCTCTGCCGTGTCTCGTGCTGCGCCCGCTTTGTTTTCATTAGGGGCGGGTGCAGGCGGCGGCCGCGGCGAGGCCTCTGAGTCACACGCGGCGTGAGTCACGGTTTACTGTTTAATTTGGATGGAGCGCCGGGCGAAGGCTGCGCCGTTTCAAAAGCATCAACCCCCCCCCGAGCTTCTTCCGCTGGTCAGCGTGGATCAATATACGTTCATCCAGTCAGTGCGCGTGTGTTCATGCGACGCCTAATCGATGACGTGATTATTCTTTCCAGGAGTTGAAATGGAATCTGAGCGCCAGTCAAGGCTCCGCTTTTACTAGGCGTTGGTCAAAAAAAGAAATCGAAATCCGCACGCACGCACTTTGCACTGGAGCTTGAATCCATCCATCCTTTTTCCCGTCACCGCTTCCTCCAGCCGTCGTGAAGACCGGCGCAGAGCTGCTGTAGAGGCAATTTTGCAAGACAGCTGGATCACTAAGATTTCAACTCACTCACACATCCGTCTTGCCGAGCTCTGTTCTAATTCATTTGCCCTATTCTGTGACCAATCAGCTTTCTTTTATTTGTGACAAGAGCAGGACTTAAAAAAAAAAAGGTCTCAACCAATGTGAAATGGAATTGATTTTGGCAAAGGTTTTAGTCAAATGTCCCTCTGCTTGTGCTTGGGCACAGGGAGAGCACTGGCTTGTGCCCCCTTGAGGCTGCATTGACAAAAGCAGGAAGTGACTGCTTAAAAAAAAAAAAAAAAAACTGAAGAAGAACAAGAAAACACACAAAGAAGAAGCTGCTGCCCGAATCTGCAGAAGCATCTGTTTTGTCAGACCTGGTGGCATTTCAATGTTATATATAAAAAGAAGAACAAGAACAAAGAACACACCTGGGGGCTTTTTTCAAGATGGAAAATATGTTTTCACTTCTCTCCGGACTGGTAAGAGTTCGCTTACACACCACAACACAGGGCAGCGCTGCACATCTAGTAACACCTCATGCACGCTAGCAGGAGGCCTCCGGCCTCTGCTAACTGGCTCAACTGCCACACAGACACAAACAACAGGGAGACTCACATTCATACTTTTATACATATTTCATTTAGGGTCTTTATTTCACCTACTTAAGTGTGTGGACTTGTGCAGGGAGTGCGTGATATCTGCTGTCCAAGCTGAATTGAGTATCAAATTCCCGTAAGTACTGCATAAATGCACGCTTTGCCCCAAATATTACACAACCCCTGCTGTTTATACTTTGACTGATAGTTGAACTAAGGAATATTTCCACCCGCTCTAACCACCAGCCTGTTCCTCTGTAGCCTCTGCCTGCTGGCGTGAGCGTCTGCGC
Organism: Thamnaconus septentrionalis; assembly: GCA_009823395.1. Taxonomy (NCBI): domain Eukaryota; kingdom Metazoa; phylum Chordata; class Actinopteri; order Tetraodontiformes; family Monacanthidae; genus Thamnaconus; species Thamnaconus septentrionalis. The sequence goes on along the minus strand of CM020514.1, from coordinate 16,076,792 downwards.
AAAGCGCTTGATGTGGGTCACAGGTGATTTCGAGGTCGGTGCCTCTCTGCCGTGACTTCAGAAAATCTCCTGGAGAGAAGTTCGGGGCACCCGTGCCAATTATTTCCTTTTTATCTGCGGCTTTTCTAATTTGATGTTGGGATCGGCGTGACGTGAGCTCAACTGACAGGTTAGCAAACAGCGCTGTCATGCGATTGTGAAGAACAGACCCAGCGGCGGCGCTGTTCAACAGCGGCGAAACGCATTATTTTCCACGTGACGCCGACTAGGATGTCCTGTGTGATGATCCCGTCGGAGCTGGAACTCTGCAGGAACGTCTGCGTGTCCATGTGTTGGTCTGATCTGCTCGCCTCCCTCTTCATCCACACAAAAATGACCTAAATTTGGATTAAGCACCATTTCCCATTCTTTTTCATTCCTGGGGTTCAAGGCTTTCTTTTTTTTTTTCTCCCCTCCCTGCCTTCACACGGCACAACCTCTTTTCATGCACATGAAGCAGCGTCTGGATCTGCCGTCTGTAAATGCATGAGACATGTCTGATCGTCGGAGGCAGCATCTTTCACAAAGAAAGGCGTTTGTTCTTGTTGCCTAGCGAGATTCTCTTTATGCCTCGAAAAGCTGTGCAGAAACTCAAACGAATATCTCACCACAGATATTTTGATTAAGTAGGGTTTCCAATGAGGCCCTTGAACTTATGTGCTCGACTAAATGGGACGCGGCACGTCGAGACCAGTGCGATGGATGGAAAGCACAAAGGCTTTTGTGTGACTCGTGGAGGAAATATGGAGGAAAGACGGCAGCGACGCAACAGCAACACCGAGGGCTGGAAGTGAGGCTGACGACCCTCAGATGAAGGATTAAAGGCTTCAGAAAGAAGAACGTCTCCAGTTTTCTCCCTTGCCAGAACCTTCATTGTGTTTCTCAATTAACGGCACCTCGCTCTACGCCTCAAACACAAACCGACACCTTTATGAAGGCTACTGCTAAGGAAGCTGTCCTCCATTTCACCCTCTTTCCTCGTCAGCCTGGTTTGAGGAGGCACTCGGCGTCGGGGACGAGGAGGAGGTGGTTCAGGGTGTCTCTCTTGGGCGCCGGCAGGCCTCTCGCTCTCCAGAGAGGCTGGATTTCTGCTCGGCACTGGCCCAGCCAACGGCCTCTTCTCGAGCTGGCTGAATCTCCATCCGCCCATAGAAATAAATCCTCCCCCGGTGCCTCTCAGTCCCTTTTTTCAGTCCTTCCTGCCACCCACGGCTCGCCTTTGTTGTCGTCCTGAGCGGCTTTTCGTCTGGCCGCGTCCTCCTCCCTCCTTTTTCCTCGTACCTCGCCGCTGCTGTGTTCCGTATACGGATGACAGCGCCCTCCAAATTCATGCCCTTTGACATCAATGCAGCTGGCAGCAGCAGCAGGGAATCATCCATCCAGATGTGTGTGTGTCACCATCTCATCTGTGACTTTCCTGCGCTGTGTCCTCCAAGGGGTGTGCGTGAAATCCTCCCAAGGTCAGAACCGATGCAGACCGCTCTCACAGTACATAAGGCAAAATAATGTAAAAAATAAATAAATAACATATAATGGCGCCATAACACTCCTCCGGTGTAAATCAATTCCCTCAAAGCCCCCAGGAGTCCTGAGAATTATGCTGAAAAGGTCCTATTTATACCAATTTATAGGCTAAAATCTTCACAGCAGGGGCGTTTTGCGCTTCACGCTCTCAGCTTCAAGGCTATGGTGAAGATTTCACTTTATAGGGGAGTAAATAATGCATGGTCAAATCGGTTTGGGATAGGAGGGGAGGGTTCCGGAGGCGTGGATTATGCTGGACGAGCTGTACGGAGATGGAATTTTAAGTTTATTTAAAGGCCAGTGTGTAAGAGTTAGCAGCATCTAATGGTAATAAAAAATGTATGTATTGCAAAGAATGTACGTCCAGCTGTCAGTGTTAAATCAATAAACCCCGTGAGTGGATCTGCTCCGTTACTGTTAGCAACGGCTGCAACCTTAGAAGTCAACCTGCTTTTCATTGAACCATAGATGCTGTTTTGAGTTTATTTACTTGAATTCAATTTAACCAAAAACATCCATTTGTGTTTTTTCTTATTTTATTTCAAGCCAATAAATGTGATCCTCAACACTTAAAAAATGCTGGCACATTTGCAGAGAAAGAAACATTCAGCCTGGATCACAGTGGGTACCATGACTAAATATTATTTCAGTGGCTCAGCTGTCTGTTTGTATTTGGGCCAGAGGAGAAATGGACAAAAACAATCAGACATTTGTTTTGCCATCTGACTTTTGAAAACTGACAGAAAAGTTGAATGTTTGATGGGGGAGAGGGAGCACCTGATGGACCTTTGTAGGCATCAAAAACATCAGCCAATCAAATGATTGCAATAATAGGTCAGGACAGATTTAAAGGACAGTGTTTGTCACATCAATCGTCAAAGTCTTCTGTGTAGGCCGACTGAGCTTCAGAAGTGTATGGTTGTCATGGAAATAAAGTCCTTGCTGCACAAAAGCCTACAAAGGGAAAAGAAACACAACTTGATAAAGGGTCTGAACACAGTTGTTGTGCTTACTTGTGTTTTACACAATATTTGTTTTTTTTTTTTGCATGAAAAGTCTTTGAATTTGAAATTGAAATAGTTAATTTCATAACAACACAGGAAGCTATGTGCTTCCTTGCGTTTCAGCACTGTGTATGCATGCATTGGTAATACTGCAACAATTTGTAACATCAATGAATAATGTTAAAAACAAACAGTTATTTTTGCATTATGGGGGGATTAATTAGTTGTTTGCGATGTCTTAATGTCACAGGTGACTCTTTGAGCGCAACCTTGGCGCTGAAGTGGAGTTTGACACTCCCGTTATGTGGGCTGTCACCAGCAGCTTAACCAACATTACAGGATGGAGAGGGAAGGGTGGGGAGACTGCAAGGATGTTTTATCTTTTTTTTTTTTTTTTTTTTCAGGATGAGTAGCATGATAAGCGGTTTAACAACTGGTTTGGGCTTAAGAGTGCGTCTGCAAGCTGAATTATTGATATTTTTTCGGGGACATGTATTCCGTAGGTAGGTCAACATCTTTTTTGGAACTGTGTGTGTGTGTGTGTGTGTGTGTGTGTGTGTGTGTGTGTGTGTGTGTGTGTGTGTGTGTGTGTGAGAGAGAGAGAGAGAGAGAGAGAGAGAGAGAGAGAGAGAGGCAGCAGTGTATCCCGGTACGATGCTCCAGTGAGCTGATTCTTTGTGCATGAAATGACTTGACATCCTTGCTTGCGTGCGCGCATTCGTGCGCGGGTACGTGCCTGCGCGTCCACGGAAACGGCGCGAGAGGGATGGAGGGAGGGAATGTGCAACTTTGTTACCATGCATAGCTGCGTCTCCTCCGGCACAGCGTGGTTAAAAAGAGAAGCGTTTGGCAGTTATGGTTGATCAGCGCGTCTCTCATCCTCTGCCGGCGCGTCACGGGCGACCCGAGACGCGCGCCGCTCGCGTCAAATAGATTCGCGCTCACCCTTTTTTTTTTTTTTTTTTTTTTGGACGGATAAAAAACGTACATGTAGACATTTATTTATTTATTTTTCTGTATACGAGAAACGAAGATGAGCGGAGAACATTCCAAACACGAGCCTACATTCTCAGCATCGCTGATACGGAGGTATGTATTTGAAGCCGGAGTTGGGCGAGACGGAGATTATGCAGACTGTCTAGTGTTTGGAAATGATGCACGGCTTCCTGCCTTGTGATTACGCTCGCAGCTCCGCATTATTATTATTAATATTATTTCCTCCGAATCCATTTAATTCTGCACGTCTGACGCGATACGGCTTCTCCTCCCCCGGGCATGCAGCCCGGATCATTGTTCCGTGCTTGTGTTTTGCTTTGACCTTGCTTTTTTTGTATTTACATCGCTTGAAGGAGTTGCTTTTGTTTGAGCCATTAAAAAAAATAATCTGCAGCCTCGTATTCAGAAGTTTACCTCTGGGTAACAGCAGAAAAGAAGGGGGTGGGGGGGGGGCACATGAAGCTTTCACTCATGCCAGTTGTGTGCAAGTTGTAGCATTGTGTTGTGTTTGAGTTTTTTGTTGTTTCTTTTTTCTACATCACCTTGTGTGTCTTCTGTTTCCAGATGGCACTGAGGATATCATAGCAGCACTCAGAGCTGGGGCCGTCACTTGCAAGGCAACGGGGGGAAAAATGCATCTTTGGATTTCGTGTGTTTTGCTGAGTGCAACGTCGGTGTGCACCGTTGAGATGGTTGGTGCTTACGGAGACGTATGTCCGAGGCTGTGTGCCTGCGAGGAGAGGGACGGGATACTGACTGTGAGCTGTGAAAACAGGGGGATTGTGAGCGTCTCGGACTTAGAGCCGGTGTTCTTCCCCCAGTATTATCTGCTGCTTACAGGGAACCTCCTGAAAAAGCTCTCCGCCGACGACTTTGCCGAGTACAAGGGACTGACGATACTGCACCTCGGAAATAATGACATCTCCGAGGTGGAGGCAGGAGCCTTTAATGGACTTCAGGGATTAAAACGATTACATCTCAACAACAACAAAATCGATGCCTTGAGGGAAGAGCTCTTCTTCGGCCTTGAGAGTCTGGAGTATCTACAGATTGATTATAATTACATCACTCACGTGGCACCCAACACCCTTAGTGGTCTTCAGCATCTGGAGGTCCTGATCCTAAATGACAACTTGATATCCACTTTGCCTGTGAACATTTTCCAGCACGTACCACTGACTCATTTGGACTTGCGGGGCAATCAGCTGAAAGTGCTCCCCTACTCGGGTCTGCTGGAGCACATGACCAGCGTGGTGGAGCTGCAGTTGGAGGAGAACCCGTGGAACTGCTCTTGTGAACTGATTGCTCTCAAGACGTGGCTCGAGAGCATTTCGTACACAGCGCTGGTCGGGGACGTCGTTTGCGAGTTCCCCTTCCGCCTCCACGGCAGAGATCTGGACGAGGTCTCCAAGCAAGAGCTGTGCCCGAGGAGAGCCATCGCTGAATATGAGATGCCGCCCCTGCCACATTTGAGCACTGATGCATACTATAGGACGACGCCAGCACAAGTCACTGCCTCCCTCACATCCGCCGGGATTGCGCGCTCCTCATCAAGACCCACAAAGGGACCCCGGCAGTCTGGCAAATTAAAATCAAGGCCCACTTCCCGCATCCCTTCGAATAAGCCGCAAAATTACGGCCAGATCATCTCATATCAAACCAAGTCCCCGTTGCCTTTAGATTGCCCAACTGCCTGCACCTGTAACCTTCAAATTTCAGATCTGGGCCTTAATGTAAACTGCCAGGAGCGAAAAATTGAGCATATCTCAGACTTAAATCCTAAACCTTACAACCCCAAAAAGATGTATCTCACGGGAAATTATATCCCTGTGGTGCGTCGATCCGATTTCACCGAGGCAACGGGATTAGATTTGCTTCATCTGGGCAACAATCGAATTGCTCGCATACACGAGCGGGCTTTCTGTGACTTGACGCTTTTAAGAAGATTATACCTTAATGGGAACCTGATTGACCGTCTGTCAGCTGACGTGTTCTACGGACTGGAGTCCCTGCAGTTCCTCTACCTAGAGTACAATGTAATTAAAGAGGTCGCCTCCAACACGTTCCGGTATGTGCCCAAGCTTCAGCTGCTCTTCCTCAACAATAACCTCCTGAAAACTTTGCCAGTGGGAACCTTTAATGGCCTGACGCTGGCCAGGCTGAACCTGCGTAACAATCATCTGCGCTATCTGCCCGTCAGCGGTGTCCTTGACCAGCTCACTGCGCTGGTGCAGGTCGACTTGTACGAGAATCCCTGGGATTGCTCGTGCAGCATTCTGGAGCTGAAGATGTGGCTGGAGCAGCTTAGCACGGGCACAGTGGTCAACAACGTCATCTGCGGCTCACCCAAGAGGCTCGCCGGAGAGGATATGAGATACATTAAGGCAACTAATTTCTGCCCTAATAATTCCGATGTGCTTGCCTCCATGATCCCACCCTCCGAAGAATCCTTCCCCGGCAGCACCATCACCATAGAAACATCATTGGAGTCCGACACGCCGTACGGTGCCATCCCCTTATCTGTGATGATTCTGGCCCTGCTCCTCATGTTCATTCTGTCAGTGTTTGTGGCCGCCGGACTCTTCGTAGCCACGAAGAAGAAGCACCAGAAGAACCAGAACAAGCAGAATAACTCCATGAATGCCTGTATCAGCTCCCTCAACATGGAGTATGGCCTCTACAAGAAGGGATCCACTCCCAAAGTCAGGACATCTGCTGGACACGTGTACGAGTACATCCCACCTCCCACGGAGTCCACATGCAGAACAAGTGCCCACACTCTGACGGACTTCGACGAGCTGAGCGGCGCCTTTCTGGGCAACTCTGATGAGGAGGCCGCAAGCAACGTCATCGGCTCAGAGTACAGCGCCGCCACCCCGGAGCCTCTGAACAAGGCGTCCACACCTCACCGCGATGATCTCTGCTACTACAGAGACGTACTCGAGCCCGACAAGCACACGACGCGGCACAGCAATACGTTGCCGTGCAAGCACACGGCGCACTCGTCGAGTCAGTCAGGCTCAGACTTTGACGGCAGGCATCAGTACGTGCACCCGGAGAGAATACAACAGACAATTCTTTACTGCACGGCGCCAAGTACTGTTTATGTGGAGCCCAACAGGAGCGAGTACTGGGAGCTGAAAGCAAAGCTTCACATTGACCCAGATTACCTTGAGGTGCTTGAGAAACGGACAACATTCACGCAGTTTTGAAGAGACAATACGCTCCTGGATGGATTCGAGATATATCCATTAAATCAGGATTATGTCATGTTCTTTTTTTTCTTTTTTTTTGCCAGGGTGGGGGCTTGCGGGGGGAGGGAGGGGGTTGCCGGACTTGTTTATCTGCGATATAATAATGAATTGAGAGTATGTATTTTTGGGGCGGATTGGATCAGGACTGAATAATGGAGTGAAAATCTACTGATTTGAAAGTTTCACGTTAACTTTCATGCCTCTTGTGTTTGAGTGTGTTGGTTGGTTTCTATTTGTAAATACGCACACGCAATCAGGCATTTAGGGCTCTTATGACTAATCCCATCATGAAATACATCCCGGAGGTGTTCCATTGACAATAATGCCAGCCGGAGCTTTCACTCTCAAATTAGCTGCATTTCTTCAGCGTTAATGAACCGTGCAGATGATATGTTCTTATCCCAAAATAGCTCTGTTTTATATTTCACTCATACGGGGGCTCTCTCAGTCCTGTCGTCTCAGATTTACTCACAAGGAAGAAAAAAAACAACAACGAGGCTGAAACCAGAGCCTTGAGTAAACTTCCCTCTGTAAGCACGGATTTGACCTGCGAGCAGGTGTCGACACGACGATACATCTCATAGGAAATAGAGTCCGACAAGCCCTTTTGTCCCCCAGTGTGCACACGGCAAATGGACAGCAGTGTTTAGTGTACAGTATGAGATCATAACACAAACTGCTGGATGACATCTCAAAGCACAGAGGCCAGCAGATCTCTGCCCTCCTTTCTAACGACTAGGAGAGCATAATTGATCTAAACATTTCCTGCAACGACCTAATGCAGGAGGACATGTAAAGATCAGTTCTCACTGCTCCGTAAACCAACTGCACTCCTGGATTATGGACACAGATCACACCTGACTTACTGCACATTAATACATTTACTGCAACTTAAATGTTCCAGTTACAACTGACTGCCATTGGATATATTATAACAGAAACACATAGCTTTAACTGCCAGCCCATATTGGCCAAACAGCAATGTTCAAACGCTCTCAGCGCTCATTATTCATCAAAAATGACAGAGAAATTGTCGAACCGCAACAGCTGTTGCCAATTTGGACGGAACCAAAGCACCTCACTCATGATTAGTGGATATGCAATGTTGGGGACGTGGGGGGTGAAACGTCAACGCCGGTGTTTTACTGCACCCTCTCCTCCATTTGTCCCCATCATGTATCTGATTGCATCATCCAGTTGCAAGACGGTCGGAAAGATTTGCAATACCTGGAGGGTTTTAACTCCCTCTGTAAACAGCGGCTGAGAACATGTCAAATCTCTGGCATTCGGGCCCATGTTACACACGTTTTAAATTACTATTTTTTATAGGTATCGATGCTATTCTTTTCTAACGAGAAATGCACTAATGACTTCTACTGGTCAACAAATGATGTCACTTTAAAGAAATGCACAGCGGAGTCTCATACGTATACAGCCATCGACGAGGGTTTGGTGCATCGCAGTCATGCCGACAAATCTTGCACTATGCATATGGCACAGAAAATACGTGGACAATCTGCGCAAAGCGCAGCTCATCCCCTTAGTCACAAAACAATCTACTTAACTGTGTCATCACAGCCCATAGATGTCGATTTAGAAATTTAACAAGCATGAATATTCAGGCGTGCGTTTGTGGATGATTCATTTTCTTTTTGCTAAGACATAATATATTTTTAAATGCATTTGTGTGTTCGGGAACACAGGGTGGATTTTTCTGGATTTTTAATACAATGGGAATGAGTCTCGTTATTTGGCTTTGTTTGTTGCATCTGTTTGATGCCGGCTCAACGGAACTCAGCCAAATTGATGGAATTAGTGGTCTCCACCGCTCTATTTTGTTTCTATATATTTGGAGGAATAGATTCACAGTGTAACAAAGGCAAGGAAAAAGTTTGCAAAAGCTTTATAAAAATTGCCCACAAATGACCGAAGCCGTTGTTTTTTATGCACAGAAACCCCACACTGGTGCTCGATGCAAACTAAAGCACATCATCCACTTCCGAGTCAATAGTGTAAGCTCAGAAATCTGACTTTCCCTGTGAGTGGAATGCACAGCAAATTCCCATCATCTGCTGTATTATCCACTGAACCTGTCATCTCAGCTCAACTAATTAGAGGACGTGGTGTATCTTGGCCCAGTCTGCACGTCACCATGTATTACACTGCAGCATTAGTCATTGTTTTGCTCAACTTTACAGTCCCGGCATCGCCGTCCTTCAGAGTCGGTTTGTGATTTTTGTTTCCTTTTTGCTGTTTTATTTTTTCCTCCTTTGACCTTTATCTGTTTTCTGGGAAATGTATCGGATAAAAAAAAAATGTAAACATGACAGCATGAGGTTACTTGTATTACAAAAAAAAGCTTAGCATAACAATTAGGATGTTTTTTGAATTAAGTAGTGGAAACACTTTAAATGTGAAAACATGCACAGATAGAGCACACACCTACTGTGCATTGTTTTGCTTTTGTTTTGTTGATTTTTTTAAATTGTGAGTAATCAGCAAATTTGCTAATTTTATCTGAACTCTCACATCTTCATGCATCGTTTGAACAAATGCCACACACGTTGAAATGACGCACAAAAGCAAGTCGTTTAGTTTTCCGGTGTATTTATGAAGCATTTCTTCATTGCAAGTTTCTGTTTGTCATGGCACCGTAATGAATCACAGCATTTTCTGTACATAAAACAGTTTTGCCGGTTTCTTTCCATCTGGCAAAAGAACTGATCAATGTAATTTTGTGCCACTCATGAAAGTGAAACTGCCGATCATCCCAAAATATTTTCGCGATGTGCAACGGTGCCGTGAACAAGAGGCCAAGCGCCACTTTACTTTATATTTTGATCCCTGTTGTTTTGCTTTTGCCGTCTTCTGTTCCAGTTTGATTCTCTATTTATGCCAACCTCTGGCCTGTAAATAGAACACGTCCTCAGCATTCCCAGGCAAACTCGCATCCGCTCTGAGAAGCAAAATCCTGGTCTCCTACTGCCAATACACAGTACAACTAGGAATATGTGGGGTAAATATATCTGCAATGTGCTGTTTCTTTAGTTGTATTCTGATGAATAAAAGATATGCATTCATTTGGTAAAAACCCTTGTGTCTGTGTTGCCTTCAGACTTTTAGGGACATGCTGCTGAAAGATGCAGTGCCCAAAGAGCATTTGAGATTTTTTTTAATGTGGCAGAACAAAAATGTTTGTCAGAGCGGCAAGATGTGTTTAGAAGTTTGGGTCATTGTAAATCCGGTAAACAAGACTCTTTTCCTGCAGCACCTAGGGAACATTTTATTTTGCACACAATAAATCATCTTTTTTTTTTTTTGGTGAAAATTGAATAATTATGTGTTGGCCAAGCAGATTCACACATCACAGAAGAGGCCCGAGGCAGAGGGAAAAACACAGCGTGCCAAAACTTAAGTCACATGTGCACGAGGGAGTTCCAAACAGTTTGATCTGGCGCCTCGGATGTGGCATCAGTGGACGCAGACGCTGTGGTTTTAGTGGTGCGCTCAGGGACAGGACCAGAGCGGCTGACCTCAGTGTTTGCAGAGCTGCAACACCAGCCGCCTCTGCATGCACGTGCTTGCTAGGCGGCTGCAAGAGGAAACTTAGCAGATGAGGCCGTATCCATGGTAACAGCCAATTACCTGACACAGAAAAAAAAGAAAACAATTCTAGAGCAGGAGCTGCTCTGCTGACGCAGAGTGAACTCAGCTTTTTGACATTTATGTGATGACACCGCCACCGTGTTCCGCCCGCGTCTAAATTACACAACGTCATATATCTGGCACTGAAAGACACAAACAGTGTGTATTTTGAAACACCAGTCGGGATTCGAGGATCAACTTTGGCATCTCGATTCTTCCCTGCGCCGTTGTGCTGCGTTGCTCAGTTGCTCAAAGACCCCAATTTCTCTTTCTTTCATTTTTTATTTTTTTCATTTATTTATTCTTTTGCCAACGCAGGGGAAATTAGGGCAGATCTACATTATGTAAGCTTGAAGAGATGTGTCAGGTCGTGTGTGGAGACAGCATATGACTGTAAGCGCCCACCCGGAGGGGGAAAAGCCTTTACGATCTGCAACCTTTCACTATCTCGCATCTGTTCGAGCGGATCGAGCGCCGACTCCAAACCGGAGCTCCCTTTCATCGTCGGAGAGCCGAGTGGGGACGCACATCTGGCGACATATGTACAGCTTCCAGTTGTTGGTCTGCGTTTGTGTCCCTGAAGCCTTTTCCCAACTCTCTTCCGCTTGGCCCACGCGGCAATGCTGTGTTTCTCTCTATCTCTCTCTGCCCCACTCTGTATGCACGCGTGTGTATGTGTGTGCGTGTGTATGTGTGAGCGTGTGTGAATGTTTGAATTTGCGTCTGGCTGTGTAAATTATTGACACTGTGTGTATTCATGCCTGCCACGCCGACATCAGACTGCCAATTTAGCGAGACTGTGATCCTTCTTTTTATAAAAGAAGATCCTTTCAAGGTTTTTGTTTTGATAAACCTTCACACGCATCATCAGAAAACAAACGGCTGTGGTGATCATTTGATGAGAGTAACATCCCATATGAGGTAAATTTCACCTGAAGGTTGTTTATGTGGTAAAATATATGTAGTCTGAAGAAAATTTCTATTATTTTGTGTGTTTCATTTTGCACGGTTCTAGGGATCAGACCGTTGATGTCAAAGTGCAATAATGGCCTTAATTAGCACCAGTACCACCATAGAGCAGGAAAACTGGGCCAGGAAGAACCACTTCCTTCTTTCTAGGGTACCAGCATACGTGATAGCGAATCCTGGTTGCAGTCACAAGAGCTACTACGCGCATTAAGTCATTGCAGTTGCGGGAAAAAAGACTGTTTAACCTTAATTGAGGGGGAAAAAAATAGGGCATAAAGAATGATTATCTTGTCTCCTCCTGACATTGTGTGTGTGTGTGTTTTTTTTGTACAAACTCATCACCTGCGGGGAGCGAGAATGGAGGGCCTAGCACACACACACACCAAGCCTGTCGTGCCTTGAGATAAACGGCGCGTATTAAAACACTGTCATTCACGAGGTACGAGCGGTGATAAAAAAGAAAAAAAGCTGGTGTTAAATCGTTTCAAGAGTCTCGTTCGGCAGTTAAAGGGAAGATTGTTCAGTAAAACAGCCGAGTAGGCGAAGTCTGTTATGACCAGGCGGCCTCACTGTGCAACCTGAAAGAAAAACAAAGAACAAAGAACAGAGGTCGTCCATATTGAAGGCTTCCCAAACAGGAAGTTGTGCTCGGATGTCAATGAAAATTCGTAAAGCGGTTCACGGAAAATCAAACTGCTGATTGGCCACTTTTGCATCTGCAGCAGTTTCCTGCAGATGTTAGAAAAGAGCAAAAAAACGCGTCTGTTTTAGCTTCCTGTTGAACATTTTTGTCGGAGGCTGCAAGTAGCGGGCTAAATCGGCTGTTTTTCTGGAGATGTGCCAATTTCCTGTGCCATTCCGCTCAATTTCAGTGAATTTCCCTCGTTGCCAAACAGAGAAGACACACGCCGCCAGAGCTGAGATCTATTTCCCAAAATCAGGAGTGGGAATTGGGGGTCTTGTGTTGCAGGGTGGTGCGCTGAACTTCTCCAGTTTGTTTGTGCCGCCACGGCAAAGAGAAAACGGGCGATACGCACTCATATTTATGAGGGCTTATCCGGGCTTATGACTAGCGACGTGAAAGAAAGAAGTGACAAAATCCCCCCTCATCCTCCCATTCAGAGCGCGCGCTGGAGGAAACGGCAGGCTGGTCCAACGTTAACGGAGAGAAAAGCTTTGGAAAGAGGCAAGAACGAAGAAAGGGTAAAAAAAAAAAAAAAAGAAGAAGAAACCCAAACCACTGAGAGCACAGTGAATTTACCGCGTGGTGTTTTAAGAGGCTTTCACAGCCATTGAGTGCTCCGTATTATGCCGTCAGTCTGCTGGCTGCGTGCACACAATGTCTTTCTTTATGCTTTTTCTGCCAGTTTTTGTTTTAGTTTTTTTCCTCACACCAAACCAGCCGATTTTTTTCCCCTCCAGTTCGAACGGAGCCGCTCTTAATATCCTGTTTTCCCTCCCCCAGTCTCTGACATACTGTTGGGCTCCGAGTCGCTCATCTCATATTAACCTCTGTCCGTGCCTGATATGCACCTCCCCCCCTCCCTCCATCCTTTTTTTTTTTTATCGGACCCCTTTTTTTCCTCTTGGCTCTGCAGCAAATCAAGGGCACGTCCTTCTCCGTTGGTACGCTCCTCCCGTCCCCCCACCCCGCCTCCTCCGCCCGGCCCAGTGTCACTATAAATGCTACGGCGGACCCACGCACTTAAGCCCGTAATTCGACGTGACAACAAACGTGCAGCGGGTGGGCAGGTTTTCTGCGAGCGTGGGCGGCCGGCGAAATAGGGGGGCCTTAACATAAAGACGCCCCAACCTGTTTGTGTATTTACCATCTTCCCCCCCCTCCCCCCGCCCCCCTCTTCCGCGGGTCTTGTGAAAGATTTATTTACGAACGCGGAGCGCCAGCGTGATCCGCCGTCTCCCGCCGTTTTGAGGAAGATGTGACCTGAAAGGGGCCTGTTGGTGTTTCCTTGTTTGGTTGAGGGACGGGTGGGTGTGTGGGAGGGTGGGGGGAGGGGCTCGCAAATCACACAAAGAGAAAAAGCTGCCCTGTCTGAACAATAACGCTGTGCTCGGCGTCAAGGACGTACCGGTGGGCAGGAATCTCCACACGGCATGACCTTTCGGAAGGAAAAGCTTGTGGCTGGAAATATATATTATGATCGCCATTTAGTGTCCCGGATCACCTTTATACCAGAGACCCACATTCTCGCGGCAGAAATAACTCACTTACCGCCGGGCTCCTCTGACGGGGTTTTGTGGTTTCACACCGATCCCGGCCCGGCCGCCATTGAGTGGAGGTGTGAGAGGAGCGGCGCCGGCTGCCAACGTGCTGTCTGTTCATTGCCTGAATAGAAACGTGGCACTGTTGCACATTTTGCACCGTTTTTTTTTTTTTTTCTTTCTTTCTCTGTCCATCTCCGAAAATCAGGCTGACAGCTGGGGGAAGGCGACCAACCGCTCGCCTCTGCTCAGATGCTCCGTTTGTTCTGACACGTAACGCTCCGTTCCGATAAAAGAGAAAAAATGAAAGGGGAAAAAAAAACGGAAGACCGCCGCTCTTACAGGAAGAGGGAAAAAAAAAATCCTCTCGTATTTCCAGGAGTGAAGCTCTTTTTCGAGAGGCTGCGCGCTGGCTGGGATCAACAGCTGTATTCGATGCCTCCTCCTATTATCTCACTGCTGCAGTTTCCATTCAGGGCTACAATTCAATTCATGCAAAAGAGCAGCCAGTAAAAGTGAGCTTGAATAAATGTGGCCTGTGATACGTTAAGATTTGATATCAATAGGATACCATGTAAATGCAGTGCTGTAACGCTGATACTGAAATGAGACCATCAATATGTATCCTTGAAATGCTCAATCTGAATGTATTTTAATGACCTAAGTGTTTTTGTGATTATTGATTAATTAAAATCCATGACAGAATTTTGCCAGAGCTTTTAGGTAAACTGAATATGTCCGTCCTTGCCTTTCAAAGCCTTTCTCACCATAGAGCAGCAGCAGTGCCTGAGTTTGAACAGTGGAAGGAAGCCAGAGTGCCCGGACAGGAGTCACTTTCCCACTATGTCTGCACAAACTCGGACAATAAAGCTGATTCCGACTCCATAAATCCCACCAAATGGTCCCCATCAACTGGACTCTTGGTGCAAAACGGGTGCAGCCTTCAGTCTGAGCACCCTGCTGGGAGCAACTACGGGCTCCTTACTGCAGCCTTCAAGCAGCTGTGAGTGATCACGGCAGCCCGCCTGCTTCCTTCTTCGGCCGTTGCCAAGAGGAAGTCGAAAATAGCATGCGTGCCCTTGAAGTTTTAAACCCATTGTCTAAGTGAGCCAGTGGGTTTAGACGGCTTAGACGGCTTAGGCCGCACCTTTCAAGGTACACTTGCCGGCTGTATTTGGGATGAGGTCCGTTACAGCTAAAAGGTGATTTTTAACAGCTGAACAGTATAGAGAGAGTATATTTATAGCATCAATTAGTGGTGGACAATCCAAACTAGTAAGATATACCTTTAGTGGAATGGTGTTAAAACATTGTACTTGAGCCTTTAAGCCTTTATTTATTAATGCATGACTTTTTCATAGTAGAGCTGCTACAAGAGTAATATTTATTGGGGATGCCTTAGAGGAGCTATATGCAAAATTCAGCTATTAAACTTCAGGAAAGATATATGTTGCTACGCACCGAACTTGAAGCTTCTCCAATCTGGACGACTTGTTAAGTGCTAATGTTAACAACATGCTAAAAATGGCAGCCTAAACTATAAGCAACAGACAATGCAGAAGAAATTCCTTCTGCATTACTTCTTGCTTGCAATCCCACTTGACGTCGTCCACAAAGCACCAACGGTAGCGTTATTGAAACAGAGTTTTCTAGCCCTTATGCCTTTGTTTATTTATTAATGTTACAAGAAATCCAAATCAGTTTTTGTGATGTACAGTAATCAGCAAAAGTTCCTTCAAGACTGTCAAGAAGTGCTTGATCTGCGTCGTTGCACATTTATAATTGAAAACTTGCAGGGAAATCTCACTCAAATCCTGGTTGATGCACCATTTTCAGCAAGTGCCTGTCAGCAGCGCGGCCTCTCATCTCACCCAGCGAGAGAGCGAGCGAGCTCGTGAGCCTCAGGACTCTCAACGGTGCTGCGCGTTTACTACTTTAATTTCACTTTTATGAAAACAACAACAAAACCGCACAGCACATTCACATCCAGATGGAATAATGAGGGGTGAAAAAAAACAACTGAACTCTCACCCAGGCACAGTGTCAGATAAATGAAGCAACACCTCCTGAGCCGCTGAGGCTCGGCCATCTTGCTCAAGGACACTGCGGCAGAGCACTGGGGGTGACGGAGGAACCCTGCGTGACCCCCACCCCCGCTACCCCATCTCCATATGTGTGGCGGTGGCATCTGGCTGCGTGTGTGAGCAGCGTATGACCTGGATGTCGGACACAGGCTGCTGTCCAACTCGATCATTGTTCTCCGTGAGCCGTGTCATAAAATTTGTAAATACCTTCGAGTCATTCCGCTCTTTCTGTGTTTATTCTTCCCCGATTCTTGTTCTTGCTCTTGCCTTGTTTTGCCGCCACTGCGTATGATGATCAGTAGTTTCTGGTAAAACAAAAAAGAAAATGTGTGTCTTGTAGCATCCGTAGTTGAACGTAATCCAAGAATTATCGAGGTAATTTGCAACCGTACGTTGTTGTTGTTCAACGGCTCCTCACAAGTAGCTGCCTGTTCACAGTGGAAAGCCTCTTTTGAAAGCACTAAATATAAACGTTCTCCTCCGAATCAGTCAGACCAGGGCCGCTCAGACGGCATTACGCCAAAACTCGGGGATGACTTTCTTAAAGCTTTTGAAGTTCAAGGCGTGGCGGGGGCCCTCTCGCTCTCGCGTCTCCCGCTCGACTCTCGTGACAAGCCGGGGTTCCAGCCGCGCATTCCGAAAAGCACTTTTCCGTGTTTCTGTCTCTCTTCACCGTGAGGGTCCTCACGGGATTTGGAACAAGCTGGAATGGAACCAGACAGATGGCAAGGTGGGGGCGTTGGGTAACCATCACCGGGACCCCGGGGAACGCTGGCCTAAACAAGCTGTCAAACAAATATCTTCACCCGGAGTTTTTCCACCGGGCGGAGCCGTAAATGAGACGTACAGACTTTGATGTTCGCTTCCGCGTATCTTTGCGCCACCCCAGAAGGACGGCGAAGGCATTCACGGCCGAGTTCTCGGCTCCTCTTAAGACACTTATTAATTCCATTGTTGTTGTGATAACGCCGCCCTCGTATCCTCTTTTTGCATCAGGCCAGCAAGGCCACCAGGAATTTACATGAGAGGAAAGTAGCAAATAGGTCATGAATATCATTAATTTTTAAAAAGCAACACTTCAAAGGGGGCCCTAACGCGGTGCCTCGGCGTTAACTGAATTTGACCATTGGTATCGCTCCTCATTAGGGCGCGCCAGGAAGCGTTATTTGCCGAAGGCTGAGCACCGCGGGCCGGTCGCAAGTGCATCAAAACAGTTTCTTTCAACTTCCTCCTCGCGTCGAGCGCGGCCACGTACAGCCGCTAACAAGGCGCGAGACCGGAGCGGAGTCGTTGACAGTGCGCGTCAGCCTCAGTAACGCTGATGAAGTCTCGGAGCAATTTTCATGTGAGGCGCCACTTCAGCCGCTCGCTGTTGACTGGATAATTGACAGAGCATTGTTTGGTTGACTGCCAAGGTTTTCCACATTTCCCAATAGACGTGTCCAATTTGCCCAGCCGACTGCGGGGGACGCAGATTCATGAGGATTGATTCCGTTTTTCTAACAAGGCAAACCAAAGACTCACAATAAGGCAGATGATGGCACAGTAGAATTCCAAACACAACAGGCAGCCGCGCGTAAAAGAAAACCTGAAGCTAAGAAATAATAAATCATGAAGGAAAAACTCAATTTGAACACTCATGTCAAAATTTCAAAGCACTGGGTTAAAACCAATTAACGCTTAATGTTGACTCCAACCCCCAGACAAACTGCTACAGTGTTTTCCATTGAATTTTGCCTTCAATTATGAAGTAAGGTAAAAATTAACAAACCTCATTATTGTTCATTTAGAATGTTGTGTTTCAAATGCTTGCCTGCTGGTGTCTTTCTTACATTTATTTAAAATGACAGTTTTAATATTGATTGTAAAATTGTAAAAAAAAAAAAATACAAAATGTTGAAAAAAATGTATAGAATTAAAAATATTCATGACACCTCTTGATTTCCAGCGACCCCATCTTGATGTTGCTGTTCGATGTGTGAGGCCCCGTCCACTGAACAACATCAACCGAAACTCAAATCAGTTTCTGTATTTTCTTTGCCATTAAAATGTCTTAACATTCAATTTGTACAAAACAAGACTGATTGGTGGGTTTGCCCTGTACTGACTCCTCCCAGCCTGCACATTTGGCCTCAATCTCCAGAGCCTAATTGGTGCAGTCGTTCTTCCTCAAGGTCCGCCCTCTACAATCACCTGGAACCTTGATTGGTGCAGCAGCCTACACACCTGTTACCCCTGCAGCTAGGAGACTATAATAAGCCAGGCGCCACAACGTGTGAGTAAATGCTCCTTTTGTCACTTTGTTCTTGTGCCTTTGCCACTGTGCTGCTTGTTTCTGTTTGTCCTGAATCAGTTTGTTTTACTCAAAATACCTGTAAAAGAAATAAGCCATGAAAGGTTTGAGACCCTAAGGAGGTTTAAACCCCCGACAGTCACTTTCAAAGGCAGCCAATCAGACGCCCTCACTGACAGCAGCAGTGGCTCCCCATTGGCTCCATGGGGGCAGCACCTGACATGTGTCACCACCCTGCAGCTGAGCTGTGATTGGCCGGCGTTTTAAGCCAGAACTCTTGAAAAGTAAAGACGAGCCTTTTGATCCGCTCTCTTAGATCTACTCTGTCTGAACATTTTTGCTCCGTTCAAACAGACTCTCAACTCTCCCTGCTCCCCCACTGCGGCTGCTGTCACTGTTTACATGCTACTAGCGGCTTCCCACCGTTGCCACAGCTTAAACCCTGGTTGTAGCCGCCGGTCCCGTCTCCTCCGAGGACAAACGGCTGGCCCAGACGTACTCCAGCTGACTGAAGGCTGTTCCGCGACAGCATCTGGCTGCGGCCACTTCTGGAAATGATGTGGCACAGCTGGGCTAGCGCTGGCCCTGTGCTACAAACACAAACTCCTATGAGAGAGCAGATATGGCCCAGATATCCATCCCAGTCAACTGTGGACTGTATTCAGTCTTCTAGAAATCTGACTCAGCATGTTAAAAGGGGTTAAATGTCTGTATTGCCATGCTAGCTCAATTAGCCAACAGCCTGACCTGTCTAGCACACAGCTGTGCTAGCATAGCTGTTTATACTGCTCCTACATGATTAATGTCTCAACACATTTAATTTCCACTGACTTACTGAAACTCAAAAAAAATCCTTCCACTGTCAAATTGCACAAATATGAAAAACAAAGAGAAAAAAAAAAACACACAGGCGGACGCACATACGCACACACGAAAGGAACGAGCAGCAATGTGAGCGTTGCATAGCTGAGGTTAGCACTAAAATGATGTGGCACACTTCCAAAGAGAACACTGTCAATCCCTGATGAATCACGAACGCAGCTGGACGGGCGGCTGCAGCATCAGCTACAGCGACCCGGGCGACGGCGAGGCCTGTCACATTTGGCACGGATCACACGGTGTCGGGCCGCAGAAACATTTCGGCGCCCAAAAGGGAGGCTCAAGACTCACCTTTTTAGTATGGCCTTTAACTAATTTATTTTATTTACTATCTATTTACTTGATTGATTTAATTTTTAGTGCTTTAGCTTATTTATTTATCTTTTTTTTAATTTATTTTTTTTACTTTTTTAGCTCCAGTGCTTCCTCATGGGGGGACTGGGAGGTATACACTGGTCGGCCCACGTGGGTTTCAATCCCTCTTCTGCTCCCCATAGGTGGGTTTCCTCTCATGGTTCTTCAGTGCCCTGCCATGGGTGTGCAGCATCAGCTACAGGTGTGTAGCTGTGTGTGTGGTTGGTATTTTAGTGTGAAGAACTTTGAGATGCATGGATAATGCTTGAAAAGCGCTATATAAATAAAGTTTTGATTGATTGAAAAGTCACAGAATACGTAAAGGCTTTTTCAATATATTCAGTTGGACTAAACTGTGTGCATATTACGATGGAAGTGAGAGAAGATGGTCTCACTGCTGCTCCGTGGCAGTGTTGCTGTTGTTGCTGTTGTTGTTGTTGTTGTTGTTATTGTTGCTGTGGTGGTGGTGGTGACTTTAGAGCCACAGGCGCGGATGCGCTGCTCTTCAATGACCCCTGACAGCGCTGCGCACTCTTGCGGTGACACACTCAGGTGTAAACTGAGGCATCGCCTTCCCGGGAAAAAAAAGCCAGCAGAGGGAGAGAAAAGAAGCCGCCTGCAGAGCTTCTGGAGAAACACCTCGCAGCTGTTTTTCAGCCGACGGCAAAACAAAGAAAAAGAGGGGGAGAAAAAAAAAAACTCTGCAGCAAGCCACAACAAAGTTTGAACGAAGAGTCCGCTTTTAAAATTTACATTGTTGTTATTTGTTTTGTTTTTGTTTTCATTTTACAGTGTGCAACAGCAAATCAATTGCCATGGTGGCTCACAATGGAAAAGCCATAAAAATGTGTGTGTGAATAATTCACCAGCCACTATTTTAGATTGCACAATGTCCGTGAATAATTCATCGCCTATATCCTGCATATTTGAAGGTACCTGAGTTTGCGTGGCTCATGTGCGTATTCATAATCTATATTCATCAAAAACTGTAAATGTTAAAAAAAAAAGGGCCTTCTTTCTTTATTTTCTTTTTTATTAAGGGACTCTCTTAAATGCCACACAACGAAACGCTCGCCGCCTCTCGCAGATGGAGGATGACAAACGCACCGGGACAGATTAGTCCAGATTTCCCTCCCACTTTAATCCGAGATCTGATTGCCATCTTGGTGGGCTGCCTCCCCCACTCCCCCCATTCCTCCACCCCTCTCCCTCCCCCCAGCCCCCACAGGGAGTGCACTCCCACTGCTTTAACACAGTTAAAACTCCTCACCTAGCCACTGGCTACCACATCAAAGCAGCATCCACTTGCAGGAAAACAAGTGCGAAGAAAAAAAAGAGGTCCGGTTGCCATGGCAACCTATGGCTCTTTTTCTGAATGGCCTCACGCATCAATTTCATTATTAGGATGGGAGCTTATTAAGTGCATTAATCATAGCCGGGGCCCCTTCCGCAACACCTGCTGGGATGAGTGCAGATGGCAGGAGCAGGTTTTGTTTTTCACCTTATCAGGAGCCGATGCAGCCTCAGCGGGAAAAATAGATTTCACTCGGCAGCAGCTTCATATATTATAAAGTACATATATGTTGAGCTTTGGATGATTAGCGTTTAAATATTACATTTTGTGACAGGCACACATGTATAAATCACATTTACTCCGCCTGTATGTCCCTTTGGCCCCTCCTCTGGGGATGGCATTTTCATGGCACAGCTGGACTGAAACATCAAATATTCACTCCCGGATTGGAGACACTCGAAATAAGAGCATCCTTGGAAGTCTGACATCTCCTGTATAATTAAGTTGTCTGGATTAAAAAGCGGGAATGCTCTGCTAATCAGCGGCAGGATTCACTGATAAACCATTAAGCCGCAGAAAGAGAGGGAGAGAGAGAGAGGGAGAAATTAAAAAAAAAAAAGTCCTTGTGATCAGGAGTGCGCCGTATAATGGAACGAGGTCAGCCACTTTGGGGTTTTCTTTTTTATTATTCGACACTGTTATGAAGTCATTAAACACGCGGCTCCAACGACGTAACAGACCTGCGTCGGCTCAGCGGCAGAAAGGACAATGAAAGATCGTCTTTATCCGCCGTTTGTTGAAGCTCGTCTACGAGAACGTTAAAGCAGCGGGAACGCCATCCGGCTCAGCAGCCTGCCGTAACTGGGAAAACTTGACATTTACCGCCGACCTAAAATAACCCTCCATTTTTTATCAACCTTTTGAAGCCTACAAATGCTTTTTTTTCCTGTGCCGCTGCACCTTGACATTTGTCCCTTCCCTTCCCTTCAGGTTGGCCCCGTTCTTTTCGTCTCCTTGTTGGCCTTTTTCAACAGTGAGCGCCCGTTTTCAAAACGTCTCTTCCATCACAGCGGCGACGACGACGGCCGCGGCGGCAATGACACAAAGGGGGAGAATAAAAAACGTCCTTCTTCGCAGTCCGACCGGCCACTTACTCACTGTTCATCATGGGTTGAGCGTGACTCACAATTCCCTTCTCGGTCGCGATGGCGCCGACTGTAAGTGAGAAAACTGTCACGAGTGCGATCTTTTCTTCCTCGCTCCCCTCCTCTCCCCTCCCCTTCCAGCAGGGGAGCCGCCGAGCTCGGTGTTTACCGACTCTAAGGCAATGTATTGTGAAAGCAAAAAAAAAAAAGGAAATCCATCCATTATTCATCGTGAAAGTTGGAACACTAGAAGGTTTTTTTTTTCCTTCCCTCTTCATGGTACCATCAGGCGGCAGATGTAGCTCTTCCTCATCCAGCCGTGCCGCTAGCTGGCGTGCCGGCCCTCCATCCGTCTCTCACCTTACCGCCACGTAATGCAATCAGTCATCACACGACGGTTAAGGCCCCCGCTTCGGACGACGAGAATTCCAATAACATCATATAAATTTCCATTAAGCCGCGTTGCCGTCTGCTCTTCGGGCAATTGATGCGGACGGACTTAATTTATGCTCAGGGGCCTCGCTCCCCAACGCGCCATTAAAAGCATACAGGACGCATTTATTATTTCATGAGACGGATGTTTTGTTTTTGTTTTTTTTTTCTTCCTGCTTCTATCGCAGCATTTTAGAATTCTATCCTGCTCTAAATACAACTGTAAGACAAATGGAAAGTGCTGAAAGTGGTATCAGAATTTCATGTTTTCGTTTCTGGTTCTGTTTCGTTTCAGTTCATGTTTTTACAGAAAAGGAGACCAAGCTGTAGCAGAGATGTCTGAGGATATAGAACTGTGATTAAAAAGTGTGATTTAAACTGCATATATATATACACATATATATATATATATATATATATGTAATTGTATATTGATATTGACCTAGAGGCTAAATGACAGTTGGCGCGATTATTACTCCAGTGTGGAAGGACGGCAGGATAAATGTGATAAGACCAGCCATTCACCGTCCAATTTTTCCCCCCGTCCCGAGCGCTTCCAACCCCTGAGCAATTAAAATATGAAATGTGAAGATTCACAAGATATGCGTCATATTTTTCCCACTCGGCTGTCAGCAGTAAATGTGGCTCAGTTCAAAGATTATGTACTCAGAAGTGGGTCGAAATGGTTGTCGGCAATTTGGAGATTTTGACGAAAGATTAAATGAACGTCAGTGGCACATGGTCAGGAGATTAGCTTTACGCTAAGGAGTGGCAATGACTGTGTGCTGAATTAAAGATGCTGCTGCTGCCGCCGGCTGTTTTGGTTTTCTTGTTTTTTTTTTAAATAAAAATGGGCAAGGTTTTTTTTTGTTTTGCGACTGCGACTACAACAACCACGCACCCGTCCATTTTCTGCAACCACTCGTCCTGGAGTACACTGCAACAACTAATGATGATCATTTTAAAAAGTAATGATAATATCAACAGTTGAACGATGTTCAGTGTTTGAATGCTGAGTTGCTGTTTTTTCTATATTTTTCTACATTTTTTATATTTATGTTTGTATTTATGTATATTTATATATTTGTAGCAACAGAAGTTTTGACAGAAGTGTTTAGTCTTGCAAGGAAGAGGTAAGAAAAAGGAAAAAAACAACAACTGGTAATAACAATAATTATAGCAATAAAAATGAAGACAGTAACCACTTTTTCCGTCTGAATTCTAGCACATCCACCGTGTAAAGCTCCCACTCAGAGCACTGCCACTCAGGGCCCAGTGAGTCCAGTCATTGTCCTTTCAGTCGGCAGCGACTGCGGCGAGCTGCTGCTGAATCCTGCTGAAGGTGGAGAGGAAACAGAGGAAAGTGAGTGAGTCTGCCAAAAGTCGAGCGCTCCCTCTTTAGATACAACCGTTTTCTCAGAACCGCGTGCTATTTTCACACTCGCGGGAGAACAAAGGCCAACACTCTCCTCAGTGATCTCTTGCCATCGACTTGCCTCTCAAAGGTTATTAAGCCAAACACTGCAGTGCATTCGCGGCTCGTCGGAGTTGCGATACGGGTGCGACGGGTGGATGGTTCATCCAATCGCCTCCATCCTTTCCTCATATTTTTTTTCTTTTTTTGCATGCGGCCACTTTTCCGCATGAAAGAAATGCAGCAGATTTGGGAAACGTTTTGTGTGCCGTGCACACAATTACAGCAACTGGACTATCTTGAATGAACATCAGCCGCTAAGACGATTAAAACAGGGGCAAATGAAAATGGATTCAGGACACGTGCGCACGCCGTCAGGCAGGACGCTGATAAAAAAAAAAAAAAGGCTGTTAGATATGTCGGTCTATCTACACGAGCTGGGAGGTTTTTCGATGTTTTGTCTCTTTTAATTGGCCTGACCCCTGCTGCCTCGTCACGGCAAATGTCACATTTGACTGATTAATGCAACTGGCGCCGTGTTTGCTGAGCTCACGTCAATCTCCAGTGTGTGGTGGCGGTCCGTGCGTCCGCCTGGTTGGTCGAGGGCAATTACGCAATGACGCCGTTCGCTCAAGGGTCGTTGTGAACTCAGATTGCACTGGGAAGGCAACGTGTTTTTCTTATTGAAATAAATAAAAAAGAAACGAATAAATGTTTTCCTTCTTCTCCTGTTTGCTTCCTTCCTCTTTTCATACGGCGTCTAAATATAGATCCAGCGGGAGGATTTAATTACAGCACAACACTTTAATTACTTAACTTCCCGCTTCCTTAGCTAATGTTTGCTTCCGCTGAACTTGTGAACTGAGTCACTGGAAACCCCCCTCCTCTCCCCGCGCCCGGTGTTACAGCTGTTTGCGTTTAGTCGTCCCTCTTTAATGCGTCCTCCGGTCATGATGGATCTTTTCGTTGTTAATTTCTCTGTGGACTGCTTGAATTAAAATGACACATACAGAATACCCAACGTTTACCCCATCATATAACACCCCCCTGGCCTGATGGTCAGTGATTGTCCATCTATTTAAGGACATCAACATGACGTCAGCAATGAGGGGTCCAATAACACGTGTCAAACTCAAGGCCTACGGGCCACAATTTAGCCCGACACCTAATTTTATGCAGCCCAGCAGAGCTTGAAATGTGTTCGATGTCTCGCATATGCATATAGGTCTGACAATTAAAGTCTATGTCATGTTAAAGAATGCAGTGACCATAAACTGCCAGATATCGGCATCCCACCACTGACTTGAAGTGGATTTCTCCCTAGAAAGGCCAATATCAACAAATGAGTGCAGTGAATGCAATGAAGGCCATTTAAATTGCAGGCTTGAGTTAATGATGTGTTTGATGATAGTCATCTCAGTCAATTACTTGAAAGCATTGATCTTTGATCGATGGAGCAATGTGGGTTCCATAATCTGATTGAATGATGGCCGATAAATTGTAAGCTCTTATTTTCAAGTAACACATCTGTGCAAATGCGCGCACATTATTGCTCACATCATATTTAATGCAGAGGCAACTACTTTATAGCTCTGTTAAGGAGTGATTACACTAATCCAGTCACGCATGCTGTGCACGACACCTGGTATGTCTGAGTGGCATTTCGCTGCAGCGACGGGAATCTGCTCCCTAATTTATTTTGAAAAGCGGGATGAGATGCAACAGTGCTCGTCGAAATCCACTCAAATCCACCCTTTTGTCCGGGGCCGAAAGGTTTACCCCCCTTCCGCACCCCCACCCGTCTCGAAATGTGAAACAGCAAATCATGAACTTCTTTTATTCTTCTCCTTCTTCTTCTTTAACTTAATAAAGGTCAATCAATAGCAAACGCAAAGACGAGTGCTGAATGCAAAAACGCTCCATCAGCTCGGGTCGGCCGAGGAAGTGTGCTCGGAATCTTAAGGCGCCAGCAGCACAGTCGCTGTATTGAATTCCGAGGCCGAAGACGGCGGGACAGAATGGTTCTCAGAGACACCGCGGCCCCGTTTTAGCTCCGCCTCGTACCTGCACAGTCATCTGTTGTCATTGGCGAAGGAGGGGAGGGTTGGCGGGACGAGGGAAACGATTTGCATGTATCTGCCTAATCCCTACCTGTGGCTTGTGAGCGTTCCAACTCAGGGATCTGTGTCGTCTGTGAAGTGCCCCCACCCTGCCTACTACCCCCCCTCCCTCCGCTGACAAGCAGCGGTAGGGGTCTTGCATCAATGCCAGCAGAATATGTGACATCGGGATTTGTCTGCCACGTAACAATGGGGCACACGCGAGGCGCGGCGATAACTCAAGGAACGTCGATGCAAGTGCAGGCTCCAGACTGCACTGGATTAGCAAAATAAAAAAAAAGAATTGAAATGCAAATAAGGGAGACGGTGGAGGTGGTGGTGGTGGTGGTGGTGGGGAGGTTTACTGAGAGAGCATTCACTCTGGCAGAGCCTCCTCCATTAACGGGTGAAATACTGGTGGCATTATGAAGTGTCTCCGCCTAATGGATACTCACTGTCATTTAGCAGCTTTCTGCTCACTGCCATTAAACTCAAGGCAGCTCGGCGCGTCCCTGTCACCTGCGAGAGACGGACGGCGGGCTGAAACGGCAGCGGCACCTCTGCCGCCGAGATCACAGTTCTCCGAACATGCGCACACTGATCCTGTAATATTTCCCACTCAGGCCAGTCGAGCTATTAAACTGGTGCACGGCGAGACCGCCAGTCCCGAGCAAGTCATCGGAAACCCGAGCCATTTCACTGACTTGTCGTGACTCATGATTATTCATCTCCATTAAGTCGTCCCCACTGCCTGCTAGCTAGCTAACGGCAAAGAAGATGCCAGACAACATGTTGTTGCGCGACGGCTCTCTGTCTGCAATAAATACATCAAGTTAATGGCTGTAATGGCCCTGCGGAGGGGGAATAGCAACAGCTATGGTTTCTTGTTTCAACTCCGCTCCCTCCTTTTCCCTCCCTGCTATGAAGCTGAGCCGCGAACGAATAAATGGCTCTGGTGCTCACAGTAGCGGGGCCCCACTCACAAAACCAACAAATCAGTCACTTGAGACTTAAAATAAATGTTTCATTTCTGAGAATTATGGTTATTTCAGCTTCAGAATGAAACACATAATTTTCCTCATTTCAAATCAGCGGTTATAGCAGTATGAATCAGTGGAGATTGGGAGTGGGTGGAGCTTGTGTGCAAAACATGGATTTGTGCACACTCTGGTTGACGGTGACTCGAATGACTCAAAAACCCAGCTGTCTTTGGTGTGTGGCTCTTATGAACTCAAGTCAGTAAAGAGAATGTCCTATTCCCCGTCTCTATAGGGAATATATTCTAGACACGTTTGGGCCCCGCCAGTGTCGGCCTGCGCACGCCGCGGGAGCTGACGCACCGGTGATGAGATAACGCGCTCGCAGCCTATACGCGGATAAGGAATTTATTTTGGGCCCCAGCCGGCAAGTTTGCATTCGACTCCAAAGAAAATGGCACTAAATGAGAAAGTGAATCATCTCAACTTCAAAAGCACGATTCCTGCACACCCTGAAGTGTGAAATCTGTCGCTGCGGGGTCGGCACTGACTTGAAAGTAGCCGAATGTGAATTCTTTTTCATAGTTTCTTTTTCCATATCTGCTGTGAAAGAAAGGTATTTACTGACGACTCCCTGTTCTGTCAAAAGGTAGCCTCTCCATAATTCCCTTGAAGGTGTATCTGTCTTTTCAAGGGTTTCAAAAGGTGGATGTTTTTGCTGAAAACCTTGCAAAGCTTTTAAAGACACGATCCTTGCATTTTCTTTAAAACTGTCCTCTTATTTTCCCTCGCGCACTGTGATGCACGTGTCACACTTATTGTCTCATTGTTTAAAACCAAAGTCACGGTTTATTATTCCATCATTTTCTGTAGCCACAATGCAGCGTCTCCCGCGCGAAGAGTGCTCTCTAGTGGCCAACTGTCAGAACTGCCCGGACGTCACGTCCCCATCCTGATTAAAGAGAAGTTCCACAAATGAAAAGGTTTCTTTTCCCGGCAACGTCCTGCGGCTCCACCTGGGGATCTGCACATGGTTTCAGGCACGCAGACAGATGACGTTTCATGCAAATTGAATTTTCTGAACCTGTCTTTTCAAGCAAGCCATTTTTTCCCCCTCCTCCTGCTTTTTCCACTTGTCTCCCACTAGGAGGTGATTGAAGGCAACAAAAGTGGGGAAGGTAATTACAACCACAGATCTGTGCCTGCTATTTAAAGCTCTCACTCAACTGTTGATTGAGTAAGCTATTAGAAGGTGCCATATAATATCCCATTTTCAGATCCGCGTCTTTCATCCACTACTCCAGTAACAGCCTTGCTCAATTTCCCCCACCCCTTGGGTGGAGCTTTAAAGGGGGACTCTTTAAAGCTCCAGAAAACACATTATTTAATTTTCTGCTTCCTCCTAAAACTGATGCTTCGATATGCCCGCTACATGCTTCTGTAACCGAAATATGAAAAGAGAAAAAAAAACAAACAAAGCCAGATAATTTAAAAAGTGTGGTAGAATATTTACATTTAGATAAAACTTATAAATGCAATAAACTTCAATACACGCAACCGGCAATAGTATCCGAGGAGGCAGGGCAACATGACTCTTTGGGATGAGGTCACTTCTTCCTCTCACACCTGCATTTGATTGCTCTTTGCTTGACGGTGGCTGCTTGGCAGCAGGTGTTGCTTTACGCCTGTCAGGTCCTCTCAGTTCATGTTGTGTACGGTCTTTTGTTTGTTCATCAGTGGGTCATCTCTGTATGTTTTGTTGCCTAAATTCAAGTTAGCTTGCATGCTAGCATACGACGTACACCATTATGCCATTTTCAGTTAGCATTTATGTTGCACTGTGATGTCAGCCAGTCGTAATGATCTGCTGGAATTTTGTTTTAGAAGTTTGAACTTCAGCCCTGGACTTTCAGCCCTGTGAGTGTTTTTAGTTCATCTTTATGTAATTGTTTTTGTTTGTTTTGTATCATCCAGCCAACTGGCAACTTGTCCAGCATGTATCCCTGCCTTCGTACTATGACAGCTGGGATTGGCTCCAGCAACCCCTGACCCTGAGTGCAGGAGAAAGCAGGTACCAAAGAATAGATATTGTCCACCCTTAAGTAAATGATGTTTATGTTCATTATCATAAGTAGTATATCAATTGTGTTGTGTTTAATAAGACAGATGATTATGATTTACAACAAAATATTAATTTAGATGATTCCTCCTGACCCTGGTCAATGCTTTTGTTATTGCTGCTGCTGCTGCTGCTGCTGCTGCTGCTGCTCCCTCCTTCCATAGTGCTGAGCAGGATCATAATATTTCTTTACACTTTTACTGTGGAAGCTTTTGGTGGCCTCTATATCCTACATAAAAGTTAAAATAAGGCATTTATAAACCTTTGCATTTTTGTTGGTCATTTGTGTTTGAGTTTGCAAACTAAAATTGATATTATTAGAGCTATATTTAATCCTGGTGTTGTGTTTTTATGTGCGTGCACACTGGTTGAGTGTCTTGGCACTGCCGTGGGGGAGGCATCTACGCCCTCTGTGACATCAAAAATTTGCACATTCAAGCATGCGCTCTCTCTGAAATGTGGAGAGAGTAAAAAGTAACAAATGGACATTTATTTTTAAATGTCATTGCCCAAGACACAAACCAAGTAGCACAATGACGGTAAAGTGAATTCTACATAACGTGGCTCTTTTAAAACAACGTGCGACAGGTTTCTGCCTTCACATCATAGCGTGGACGAAGCCCTTGGGGAGAGCTTTCACGCCGCAGGATTTTGTCTTTAATCCTCTTTCAAGGGACAGGAAATGAATGCTGGTTGTGTCTGTGTCTTAATGGGCCTGCTTGCCGTTAAAACAAGTATTGCTTCCAGCGCCATTCTCTCGCCTTTCCTCCAGGAGACCTTGAAGTCGCTCTCGTCTGCTGCCGTAATGGGGCAGCTGGCAAGAAGCACTAACCCTGGTTTGTGGGTCGCAAAGGAAATGGGGATGTGGAGGAGGAGGAAGAGGAGAAGGAGGAGGAGACAGAGGCTTTTAGGGCGACACAACACACCTGTAGGCTTTCCAGGGTGTCACCATCCCAAGGTCTCGTCCCGCATTTTCTTTCAGGCCGTGACAAGGATATCCTGCCCTCGGATGTTCTCTTACGCCAGGGCAACTTGAGCACGCTGTCAGAGAACAAAGATATTTTTTTCCATTTTCAAAATTTAGTTCACTTCAATGTCCATTGGCCAACAAACCATTTTGTCTTGCTTTCTGAGAGGACAGAAAAGTATAGTTCAGCGCATTTGACAGCGGCAGACAAAAAAAAAAAAAGGAAACCATAGCTTTTCCATTCCACAGAGCTCCTTTACGTTCATGCAAGTGCTGTCAAAATAAAGTTCAACCAAGAACTGACTGATTGTCTGACTTTGGCTATTCACCCATATTTAGTTTTAACTTCAGTCAAAATTGCACTACCCTTGTACAGTAATGAGTTTCAGTCAGACCTTGGGCACTCAAAAAAAACTTGAAACCTGAAATTCTGGTGAATGTCGAATTTGAGATGGAACAGCTCATTCAGAATATGCAAACTGTATTCTCCAGCCCACACTTATTATTTTTCCTCCTTATAAAACTCAGCAGTTATACAAGGTGACAGAACAAATATAATAATGTGTCCAAGGAAAAGAGGCTGCTTTTTTATTAGAACTGATGTTCATAGTTATTTGGAATGCATGGTGGGCGACCTCGACTGCAGTGACTTTAAGACAGCTTGCAGTCGAACGTGAAACGTCAACTCTGACGCAGTGTGGCGGGATTCACTCAGCAGTCAATGGGGCAATCAGCCAGTCGGTCTCTGTAGCTTACGGCTTTGCGCTCTACATTTTGAATTCAGTTAAAACGACAGAGGAATGTACTCTGTGTCATAAATTCTGTAATACATCCCATTGTCGTAGTAGGCTTTAATGTTTCATATTGGAAAGCACTACAGGGATTCAGATTCACGTTGGTTTAAAATTCTAAGTCGGCTTCTACCATGAATGTAGAGGATGACAGACTGATGACCTTAAAAGGAAACAGCAAACATTCCACTATTTCTTTTTTTTTTTTTTTAATATGCGTGTATTCCTAAACAGATGCAAGTTGGGAAAGATGATGTTGTTCTGGACTTGGACATTTCTGGACATGTAAACAGCGCATTTAGAAAATTCAGGGTTTTTTCCATCTTGCAGCACTATTGCCTCACATCTCCAATGGCACCGGAGCGTGCGCCATCACCCTGCAGATGCATGGCTCTCTCCGCCGTTGTGCACAATTTATTTATTTACTTATTTTGAAAGACCAGCATCACTGATCTCTTTCAGGACGGCTCCCTGACGCCAGTCCCCAATGAGCAGCCACATCCAAAATATCGCAGCGCTCCCATGGCTCGCTTCTCATGAGCGGCCCCAGTAAGGGTGGCTAGACGAACTTTATTATGTAAAAGTTGGCAAGGTTGCAACAAGGGGAGTTACACAACAGAAGCGACTGACTGGTTGACTGGTTTTGGAGAGGAGCAAGAGAAAAGGAGAGAAATCTTGTCACTACAGGCCACTTTATGTTGCAGTAATCTGAATGAGTGCGCGGCAGCACGTGAACAGGAATAATAATGCAATATTGATTTTCAGCAGCAATAGAAATAACCTAATCAGAATATTGTATGTTATATTATGTGAATACTGTGTGCATGTACACTTTGATTATCTCAACTGATTTTGTTATGGCATTTAATTTGCTGAACTGAAAACAGTTACTGTGTGTGGTGATAGTGTAACACAATGTCGACAAGTACGATGAGGAGTCAAATGCAATTTTAATTTGCATAGTGTTCACAAAAATGTCCCCAACTGTCACATATTTTAACAAAAATACTTATACATATAAAATATGCCCACAATAAAAAATAACACTTCCAATCTCTCAGCTGCATGAATAAGTCATTTGTTTGGAAGACAGACCAACGGTTTTCTTTTGAAATTCATGACCTGCTGCTTTTCTTTATAAATTATAATTCTGGGTAAAGAATCTTTCAAAATTATGCCTCCTGTTTAGACAAAAGATCTGAGAAAGCTCTGGCAACATCGCAGTGATAATCTTCTGCAATTAATGGACATTTTAATGCACAAACACTTCATCTTGAAAATACCCATCAGATGAATCAGCAAAGCAAATCCATTTTCTTGTTGCTGCCCAGACAAACAAACAAAAAGCAGCAGACAAAGACAAACAAACCACATCAACAAACATTTGTCCATCGTGTTACAAGGATGCTTCCAGTGCAGGGCACTTGTGTAAATACAGGAAATTCAAGATTGCCCAGATAAGCAGCCACACTGTGGTGTTTTCAGACCTAGTCCACTCTGAATGACTACAGGCTGCTGTAGACTTTGCAGTGCAGGTAGGCCAACTTCTCAGTCCTGCTCTTCCTCAGCAGGGGGAGCCACTCCTGGCAGCTGAGTTCCACCACTCTGTAGCCGGCCTGCTTCAGCTGCCTCCTCTTCATGGCATGAAGGCCCATCAGCTGCTTCGAGTGGTAGCAGTAATGGTTCCTGCTGGTGACCTGGATTGCGAGTCTCTCGATGCCTTTAGGGTCCTTTGGCTGCGGCGGAGGCCTGCTGGGTCTGATCAGGGCGTCCGTGATGTCGCTGGTCAGGACGAGCCCCGTTTCAAACAGGCTGCTGCCCTCGTCAGGCTCTATTCTCTCCAGCAGACGTTTGGCTGGAGCGGACGGAGCTGCGGTCACGGTGGCGTTTTTGCTGTTTTTCAGCTGTGCAAGAAGTTCGTCGGTGATGGTGACTCCTACATTCATTCTTCCCCAGTCGTGATGAGAGAGCAGCTGGGGTGGGCTGCTCTCCGGAGAGGAGGCCGCTTTCTCCGACTCCAGCTCCACAGGTACGGGCTGTCCCTTGGAGTCCAGGTGCACCTCCAGGTCGATGGAGCGGGTGTGGGGCAGAATCATTCTTTTGCGCACAAACTTTTCGCCACCGAGCAGGTCCTGAAGAGCCGACTCCGCCTCCAGAACCTCTGGTTTCTGGCATACGTCCGACTGGGCGAACTTCCACAGCATCTCCGCCACCTCCTGCCTCAGCTCGGGGCTCAGCCGCGGGCCGGTCCACTGCGGCAGCTCCAGAGCCACGGCCCCATCCAGAGTGAACAGGTCTTTCTTCAGCTCCAGCTGTGTGGATTTCAGCGCCAGCTTGATGAATTGCGGACTCAAGGCCAACGCGATGAGGTCCTCTGGGAACTGGGAGACGAACGCCAGGCCGAGGAGACCAGTGAGCAGGTGCTGTGGATACTGTTGGAACTCCACCTTTCTCTGTCTCAGGGCGTCCATCAGGCTTGGGTAGAACCCGGGGCTCTGATCCGGTGCAAAACCCAACGTTCCAAAGGCCCACAGCAGCTTGCATGAGTCCTTACTCCTGCAGTGCGACACCAAGAGCGGAACTCTCTCGGCGATTGCCAAAAGGATCTCATGGTTCCGACAGTGCAGGGCCGAGCAGGCCAGAGCCACGTGCATCAGGCCTTGGACGCCCATCCGGTGGGCTCGTCGGGGGACTTCCTCCGCCATGGCGTCCAGCCACGCCCGGTGATACAGGTAGCTGAAACGCAGGAACTTCATCACGTTCACCAGGGCAAAGTCGCTGATCTCCTCTACGTGCGAGAGCGCCTTGTCCACTACCTGAGTCACGGCGCCTTCTGATAACGATGTCCTCGATTTGAACAGAGCCAAGCACACAGTGCCCACCTCCTCGGGGTGCAGCTGATGCAAATTGTACAAGAGGAGCTGCTCCAGGGGGTGGATCAAGTCTCTTGGGCATGACCGGCCTTCTCCTATGATGTACAGTAGATGCACCAGCTCCGGGACCCCTATTTTTGGGCGGCACATGCGGACCGACTGGTAGACGTGCTCCAGGAACTCTGGGACCTGCCTCTTGATGCAGCGCCACAAGTCCGCGGCGAGCAGGAGCTGGTGGAGACTCATCTGGTCGGCACGGCAGCAGAGCTCGGCTTCAAACAAGCCCAGGATGGTGTGAGAGGCGGGCAACTCCAGCCACGCGAACGACTGCAGCACCTCCAGCAACTGGGGGGTGGTGAAGAGGCGAAGGTGTTCCACGGAGTACCGCAGGAGCATGATGAAGCGTTGGTCGCTCCTCAACAGCGAGATCCTCTCGGGGTGCAAGCAGCGCAGGTCCGCGAGAAACTGGGTGACGTCGGTCGGTTTAATGCGGCCCCTTAAAACAGTCACTTTTTGCAGCAGCACCATGGCCTCGTCCCACTCAATCTGGTGCGGTCCCAGGGTGAGGTCGAGGGTCATGGCTTTGTACTCCGGCCGGCATTTGAGGAAGGCACGCGTGTCCACCTTGACATCTGGCGGCATGTGTTTGAGTGGCATCGGCGGCACCTCACGATGGGACTGCTTGTTAAAGGCCAAGTCGAGTAGCGTGTTCTTGGTGCTGGACAGTCGCCTGGAGCAGCTCACGCTGTAGCGATTGCCCTGTTGCCAGAAGGAGGGCGCAAGGGTGGAGAAACGCTCGTCCTCTCCATCTCTGTCACCGAGGCTCCGCGATGTTCCAAAGTTACTTACGGAATAATAGGAGCTGGGATTGTAGTACAATCGGTATCCATCGTGAGGAGGGGCGACGTTGTGGTGCAGTACACCTCTCCTCACCTCCTGATCTTCAGCCTCGTCCGTGAGCTTGACGCTCACATGCTGAGCCTGGGTGGAGTCTTTTCTCAGGGTGGAGAGGGAACAGAGCCTGGGCGCCCGCCGGCACAGAACGCTGGCAGCCATCAATGTGTCAGGCTGAAATAATAATAATAAATAAAGAAAAAACACAGAGAGTTTGTTAAATGCTAAAAACGGGGCTGCAGCTACATCCTCCCAGCTTTGGAGAGACGTAAAACTCAGATGATATTGATGGAGGATCATAATTTCTTCAATCTGAAAACTAAAATCCTGGGTGTTTTGGTTGTACATGCGCATCGGATGTAAAACTTTTGTCATTGCACTTTATCTTCATTAATATAGCATATGCATTTTAATCACTACATCAGTTGATAAGAATACAATTAAACATTTCCATTTCACATGAGTGGAAAACCAATACACAACCATGCGCTGTCTGATGTATACAACTGCTGTTTTTTTTTTGTTTGTTTTTTAAATTATTATTAGTGGTATTGTCATAAAAGAGACTGCCTGGACCACTGTCACAATAAGTCACATTATTCATACTTAACGTTGAGAGCCACTTTCACAGCTATGCCAATTTAAACTAAACATATTTGACTGCGTATACAATTGTTTGCCAAACTACCATTAATGCGGCTTCAAACGTTTTTGTCTTTACAGAAAAGTCTCTACACGCTACGATTAAGCCATCCAACTGCAGTGACACAAAACGAAGGCAAATCATGAATCTAAAGAGTTATCCGGCCAAATGACCTAATACAAAGTCTGACCAGGTAAAGCTAAATTTGACAACAGCACATTTTATTCTTTCAAAAAGCAGGTCAACGCACTATTTTGGGGCTGACCGGATCGGCTGGTCACGAAGCTGATGACACACTTACATTGCTTTACATGTACATATTCTACTTACCTTTAAATCGCCTATGTAATCATGTCATCTTCTGCACGGACATGCAAGCTAACAAAAGCGTCGTTCAGAGGAGAGAGGAAGCGGCACGGTACAGCAGTGGAGACCAGTCCGGAAACCCACTGTCGACGCCTTCAAAATAAGACAAATATCTATGTCTTATCTCTCTCCGCGACTGTTCCTCGGATAAGATGACCTGTTTTTCTTCTTTTTTATAAGTTTTAACATTATTTCAAGAAGAAAACAAAAATAAGGGCCTTCAACTGCTCAATAAATTGTGTCATACCGAAGTTTTGGCGTTTATTGTGGCGAGACGATAAAACTTCCGTTAAGAGAGGCCGTCACTGAACCGCGTGTGACCTATGGGGGCACGGAAGAGTCAAATTTCAGTGGGAGTCGGTTTTTGTTTGCTTGTTTTACAGATTCATAACTGTTGGGGTTTAAACATTATGTTTACAATCCATACATAAAAAAGTATTACAGGTGCGAAGAAAATATGTCTACCTTTATCTCAAGGTTCAAATAGAGCAAGACCTACGCACAGCCATATGTTTTTCCTCCCACCCCCCCACCCCCTATTTTTTTTTTTAAATTCAGGCCCGTCCAATTTTCTAAGACAACAAAAATCATTTTGATTGCTCATTATATACATGGTGGTATATAGTTAGGCAAAGCTTTTTTGTTTTGTTTTGTTTTACATACTACCAAACTACTAAAGAAGGGCAACATTTTATTTATTTTAGGTGTATGGCTTGCTCATCCTAGAACTAAAACTGGTTCCACTAAAATTCTAAACAAAAAAAAGGAAAAAAAATAAACATTTTAAAAATAAACAAAAAGTTTTATTGCCTTTGTTATCTGTACAAAAACTTCAACGAGTCACAACAACTAAATGATTTTTTTCTTAATTTCTCTTGAACTTGTTGAACAAACAATACAATATTTTGGTTGTTGTTGGTTTTTTCAGCCACAGGTTTTTTGTGTTTTTTGTTTGTTTTGTTTTTTCTTTGGCCTTGCAAGAATCCACTCATAAATTGTTTTCAAGTCTGGTTCAGTATTTTTTGAAATTTAAAAAAAAAACTAATTTACTTTAAGCTTTAATTCAAATATTACCTTTGAGGGAGTATGTTGGCAATTAGCAAATCCACACGTATGGACTTTAAGATAAATCAATGTAACAATGCATTTGAATAACCGAGTATGCAATTCAGTTTAAACTAATTTTCATCAATCCATAATCCACTTAAAAAACTTAAGATATGTGAATCACATATTTAAATTAAAGAACATGAATGACATTGACTTGCATTATTTTGTTTTTTATGGTTATTGGCAATGGCTGAAAAAGCATAAAGATTCCTGTTGACAAATTTAACACCCTTTCTGAAGGTCAGAAGTTTGAACAATTAAAAGTACAGCTAATAAATGAAAGATGTAGTTTTCTGGGAATGCTGTAAAGTGTGATTGATTTAAGCTTTTCGAATATTTGGAGATTTGTCTTTTATTTCTATTAAACTATCCCTATTTTGCTTGTATTTATATTTATTTATTTTTAATGTTTTCTTTTTTTTGTAGTATGGCATTTGTTCATTCTATACTCTGAACCACTTTTGTGTGATTTTACACATGGCTGAATTCAAAGGTGAAAGGTGAACTCAAATGACCTGCAGTTAAAAGAAGACAATTCCCTCCATTTATGCTTGAGGAACGCTGCCTATTTCCTTTCAGTGGGAGGAGCCATAGAAACAGAAACTCACCCATGTTGCTTTGCTGCTCACATTCAGGTTTGAAACCCTGTGGTTTGTAAACTTATTTTACACTGGCTTAAGTGTAGTGTTCATTGTAACTCCAGAAATAAGAAATTCCTCTTTACAGAAAAATAGACACAATTAATTATATAAATATGTTAAACACCAACCCATGGTGTCCAAAAAAAAGTTAAAGAAAAGAACAAGAATTAATAGTTTTATATAAATAAATAAATAAAAATCACTATTTACAGTGAAATATTCTTTTCTAATTTCAAATGAAAAAGATGCAGCTTTTAAGCAGTTTTTTTTTTATAATTCTACAGATAAAAGGGAAATGTCTATGATCTCATATTTGTTACCACATGCATTTGTCAATTTTTTTTAATCTTTAACAATATAGTAAAATTACTCTGAAATAAATGACTTTACTTTCAAATAAAAAGTCAAACAAATGTTTTGATTAAGGACCATTTGTAGGTTATAGAGAGCAATTTAACCCTGTTTAAAGACATGTTTAGGGTGGAAATACTAAGAGAATACCTGGTAATATATCTTTTATTTTCAAACGAAATATTTCACACAAACGAAACTATCTGAAAACATCAATGTAGGCTAACAACGGTTTGCGCTTTATTTTCATTTTGCTCTGTTCTTCATTAGTGTTTTTTTCTGTCACGAACAAAGTGAATTAATTATTACTAATTTAGTTCAGGTGCTGGTTCGAGACTCCCCACTCATACGCACCGGGGATAAATTAGGTTAATTAGGGTTGAGGGAATGTATTTCAGCATAACATGGGTGTGCGTCGAGGTGTGCGAAGCAGCAGCGCGGTGCTCCGTCCGAAATACCTCGGCGTATTTATTGGAAGTAGCTGCGTGTCGCGGCTGTTTACCGGCAATGTGAACTCAGCGGACAAGTGGCAGAGGAAGCAGCCCAGTTGATTTATGCTAATGAAGGAGTTGGCCTCTAGCTACGCTGGCTGGGAGCCGCCCTTCATTCACCACATGGTTAAGCCTCGACTCAACTCGCGCCACTTTCGCAATCTTACTACGACTCCCAAACTCCTCGCAAATCATAATAGGAGCACATGGTTGCGTTTTCGGACTATCCGCCCGAGCGCGAACTCAGTTTTGTCAGCTCTTTGCCCCCCGTTTTCTCCCACAGTTTCACGGAAACCCACCTCCGAAAGCGTGCGACTAAAACGGGTAAGTCCACACAAGTGAGTGAAGATGGTGGATCTTTTTTTTTTTTTTTTTAAACTGTCTTATTACTCGCGTGGTTATCGGCGAGAAACCTGTTGTTGGCCTTTTTTTATTCGCGAGCTTGTCGAGGGTTGAAAGTGCAATTGTCCCACTGTTTTGACGAGACGCCAGAGTCGTTGTTTTTTGTCACAAATGC
The DNA here is from genome assembly GCA_009823395.1 of Thamnaconus septentrionalis. Taxonomy (NCBI): domain Eukaryota; kingdom Metazoa; phylum Chordata; class Actinopteri; order Tetraodontiformes; family Monacanthidae; genus Thamnaconus; species Thamnaconus septentrionalis. The sequence continues at coordinate 16,038,404 of CM020514.1, read as the reverse complement.
GAGAAGCGGGAGAAAGCGTTTTGATGATCAGTTTCCGCGTTGGAAAAGAGCGTTGCGAGAGGCGCATGGCAATCTCTCCTCCATGCTGGGAGAATGAGGGAGATTTGAAAAGCATGTGTCGCTGCCGCGGCTCGTCGCTCCCTCGCTCGACCAGGCGATTCCCCCCGTGTCTTCTTTATTTCCCACTTTGATTCGAGGGGTACTTTATTTGGCTAACGCACGCCCAACGATTTGGCGTCATGTTTGGGGGGGAATTTGTTTTCGCACCCAAGTTTTGCGCGCAGCGGTGTACACTCAAAGTTGCCCCCCAGAACAAAGCAGCAGCACATGGGGTGGCTGCAGGCCCCGCGCCTTTGCTGCTAGCTCGTTGCTAACGCACGTCGACGAGAAGTAACCGTTAATACGGTCTGGCACCGGCTCCTCTTGTCACGCTTTGACGTTTCTGAGTTGAAATGACCACGTCATAAGCACACGGTTACATTGATATTGCCAATAAATTGCGTGGTTGGCCGCATTAAAGCTAACTTGGCTAAAGGCAAGCGAAAGCAACAAGAGGGGGGGTGTTAGCCACACACTTAGCACGCCGACTTGTAGCTTTGGTGTAAGCCTCGCTGTATTTTCAAATTTCTGCGTTAAAGTCTCCGTCAAGCGGCAGTAGAGCCACAGCATGGACAGTTGGCGTTTACAAAAACCTTGCTTTAGTAAGAAAAATAATGGAGTAAGGCTTCACGCATGCCCGCATTGAAGTGTTGTGACGGAGCCGTCCGGTGCTAATAGCTTGTTGTGTGTTGTGCTGCTCTCACTAAGTTTGCAGTAGCTCGACGCGTACGCTTGGTGCCCCCTGTTAACAATGTGTGTGCGCCGCACATCCAAGCGCTCAGGCCTTTTCTTCAGGCACACATGGTTACTCGGTCCGAGTGTTTTAAAAAATTGTGCTTTTAGCCATACCAAGAAAGCGGAGCAATTTTTTTTTTTTTAAAGGCAGTTAATGCGGACTCGTAGGCGCCATGTTATCGGTGGGGGGAGGGGTACAAGTCAGCAATGTGAACAGAGCGCAAGTGCTGTTTTCATCAGGCAACCCTGGTCCACGCTGAGGTTCCCCCCCATCGAACTTTGTTATGGAGTGTAGCCACACATGTGAGCCCATCGCTGATTTGTTTTTCCGCCCATGTTCCCTACGAAACGTTTATGTCGTTTAGGTCTCCATCCATCATGAGTTTCATCACAACGGATAGAAAGTGGCGGGTTGAAGGGAAGCTCGACCCCTGCGTGTTCAGGCCAAATGATCTGGGTGCAAAGGTGTGACTTAGAAAAAATGTCTCACGCTGAAGTTTCCTGTTCATGTAATGTGACTTTAAAAAAAAATTGATCTCAAGTTGAGGTTCTGTGCCTTTGCCGTAAATACCAGCGTCTAACCACGTTGCAGCACATCCAGCAACATGTGGGTTGATCAGGAGACAAAGGCTGATGTGGATGTAAAAATTGTTTCCAGCATATTTTACTGAAGTTTCTCACAGTTGGTTAAACCAATGGACAAATGTCTTGAATGATTGGAACGCGACACTTCTGTTTTTTTTTGTTTTTTTTCAATCCAGAAGTTTGAACGAATTTTCCTACCATTCAGGTTTGTTCCGTGTAGCTCGTTTAGTAATTTTGTTTCTATTTTAAGTGCTTCATCTTAACTGATTTTAAAATTGTCTGTGTGCCGCTGACCATTTCTTCTTTCTGTTTGCAGACTCCTGTGTTGTATCGATTGTCTTCTGGACAGCAGCGCCCTGCGATTTAAAGCCATCCTGAATTACGACGCATATAAAAACTGCTTGCGCTTGGTCTCAAATCACGATAGTGCCAAAGTGCTTACAGTGCAGGTAGTCTTTATCAAATCTACTGCAGTGAAGGCACTTTCAGCACTATTCTGATACTGGTAACAGAAATTAAAGTAGTTTATTTCCAACTGGGATTAAGTGACTGTAAATGCTAAAGCCTCCTCTCAGTCCTGCTGTAGGGGCAGAATCTCTGTCTTGGTTGCTGCTTTGGATCATTACAGCTCATTTGTGATTGAATTATTAGAATTATCAATGTAGAGTTATTTGTGAGTCTCAACATATGGATTTCTATGTACTCGATATCAATTCTTGTTCAAAGATTGATTGGTCTTCCACTAGTGCTTATGCTAAGGTGCATCTAGTGCAGATAGTGAAGTAGACTAGAATCTACTGCCCTAAGTGCTCCTTCTGGCATAAGGGGCTAGGAATCCCCTCTGCTCATTGCATGCCTAACGGTGTATTTGAACACCCCTTTACTTTTCAGCAGCTCACAGTTAGTTTTGCATAGTTGCGCTGCGAGAAGAAATAAGTTGTGCAAATCTATGCAAAACTGACAGTGGTCTGCATTTCCATCAGAATCATCTTCACTAATGAACTGTTTGGATGGTCAAAGGTTTCAGTAGTATTAAAGTGCTTATAGTGCAGGTAGTTTACTGACACTCTACTGCAGTGTGAGCACTTAAAGTACTCCTAGATGCATGTTTCTTCATGGAAAGCCTGCAGCTTCTGCCTTTGCTAATGGGTCTCTGGTTAGTTTTGCTGGTTTGCTTTCAGCTTTTTTTACTCGACTGCTGTGCAAATCCATGCAAAACTGATCATGGCACTTAAAAAGAACCTGCCTCAAGTTGTCCCTTTCTGTGCAGGTTGGGAAGGGTGGCAATGCTTTGTGTTTGTGCGGTATTGCACTTGTCCCGGCCTGTTGAGGAAACTGGGAATTGTCCTGCACCAAGTTTTCCTGTGAAGTGGCCCACAATTGCAACTAGAACATGTTGCCTTTAATTTATATTGTAACATTTGGATCAAATGTCCTGGCATCTTCATTTGTGTCTCAGTTGAAGGCATAATGTGATGTCAAATCATGGAATGCTGTATTTTTGAAAATAAAATGCATTTCAATAAATTACTGTTTTCCAGTTTTTCCTTTTTACATTTATTTTAAAATGTCTTCCACTGGCATGTTCAATATTACCGTGCATATTTGGTTATGGCGCTGCACTGATGGGAAGAAATCTTGTGTGAATATTGGTGTGTAGCAGAATAATTTAGTTGGGTTTTAATGGATGAGGTGTAAAAGTCCAAGTCTCTTAAACAATTCCAAAAAATTAAGTCAAGTGACTTCAAAAAAAACAAATGTGCTGCTCGCTTTAATTTAAACAGTCTTATGTATCAGTGTACACACGGTCCTCTTAATTATATCGCTAGTAAATTAATTCCAGAAGTAGCGTTTATATTCCGTCTCAAATTATTTCATTGTAAATACTTTGCACTTCAAAACTAAATATTCTGGAGTGAAGACGTGTGTAGTTCTAATATGGCCCAGCAGAGGGCGGTATCTATCTACACGTCCAAACTTTCTATGCCTGTCAACAACGATCTAAGCATGTTTATACGTCACATTATCCTTTAGTGGGATTTGTATTACACATAAGAACGCAGTCGAAAATTTCCTACAGCTAATGGCTGCAGTGACGTGTTACATTTAATTAAAGTTTCTGTGCGAATTATGCATATTGCGGGGTCCTTACATACTGATTTGAAATGTGTTCCCCGGGAAGTATTGGTTTTCTGGTTGCGCATGTGGCACCAAATACAAAGAAAGCCCATCAGTTACTAACAGGCAGCAATGGCGGTTACATTTTGAGCACGATTTTGTTCCCTTTTTTGCTTCAAATCTAATTTATCAAGCAGCCACCAGCAGAAAGAGTGCTGCACATTTCCTGCATGCCACACACACACACACACACACACACACACGTGCTGCCAGCCTCTGGCCAATGACTTTTCATTATACACAGCACAGTATGTTTGGCTGGCAGAAGGGGAGCCGACCACTGGAGTGTTCACCTTTCATTATCATGTCCTCTTTACTTGACAGTGGAGATAAATGGGAAACATCCAGAGAGGACACGAACTCGGAGATGCATTACTGCCTGTCAGGCCGTGCCGCGCAGCCTCCCTTCACTTTGACTAGACGACTGCAAAATCCCAAGCTTTCATTAGGCAGATCGCTGCATGATTGAAGACTGTCAAATTAACGTTGCTGCTGTGGGCTTCACGAAATTTTGAGACATCAATCATCTCCAGATTAGGTTGGTTTGTACACATATCCTTATTGAAACTACTGTACCAAAGTATATAATACAAACATAAAGACTGTTGATGTTATTAAGTGATGTTGTTCACCATACGATTACCACGTCTCACTCATTTGAATATGCTGGCGGGACAGCAAACGTTGAAACGGCCTCATTCCAGTGAAGAACACCTCGCTTGATTGCCTTTGTCAGCCATTATGGTATGGAAATCATGGGCTAAGTAATTAGTCATGAAGGGCTCGTGCTGAAGACAAATGGCAGCAGTGAAACATCTGATGGCGCCGTCTGGTTATTGAACGCTTCGGCGTGTTGTTTTGGGATGTGTCATCTTATTATATTTGCTGTGGCACCTTGATAAGGGCGCCTCTCTTTAAAAGCTATTAGCATGTAGCCAAGGGAAATGAGCTCCCGCCTCTTTGCAGATGCCTGTTGTCTGGAGTCATTCAAAGGCAGACTCTAATTAAGACGCTTTTCTCTCAGCCCAGAAGTGCTCCTTGCTCGGGATGTGTTGGGCTCGCTGCCTTCCTGCCTTGATTGTGTTGTTCATCTTCTCCCGGCTCATCTGTATTCAGGACGCTCAGCCTCGCCGTGTCTCTCTTGCGCTGAGTGATCGAAATTTACTTAGTCACCGAACTCATAACTAGCATTCACTACATTAAGCTCGGGCCATAATCTACATTTTACTCTGTGCACTTAGTGCCATCACTTCTACTGAATGGGGGTGAATGGCAGCCAAATTAACACCACGGTTATCGACGCCGTGTGCTCCTCCTGTTCCCTAACAAATAAATCCTTGCTGGAAAATCTATAAACTGTGACTCCTTGATGATCACGCTGATTAGCGTCTGTTTGTGTGCGCCTACATTTCACAGGCTCCCCCAGAGCAATCAATTTTGCAGCGTTGTCGCAGATTTCAAAGACAAAGGGTGTGGAATTTTGAGTGTGCAGATTTTTAAATCAGGCTGGGTTTTTTTGAGGGGTCTGCTCAGCATCTGCTTGCCATGCATGTTTCTATGAATGTGCATGTTGTCATTATGATACCTTGAATGTGGTTGGTGGCATACTGGCGTGCATGCACAAAAATGACATTATGTGTCTGTTTTTGGTGCAATCGAAGTATGTTCATCTTATTTCACTAGTGGCTTGCAAACATGCAGCAAAGAAATTAAGACGAACACAGTCTCTCACGCATAAACCAAACATACACAGCAACATCAAATAACATAAAATGTGCCACCTTAGCCTTAAGCATGTTAGCTAGCAAGCAGATACTTCTGTCTGCTGTCGTCACTGCTTTTGGACACATTTTGGGTATGTGTGTACTCACAATGTAGTAAAGTATCCAATTTGGAGCAAAGCTCACATAATATCGGTACAGGATATCCAGAGTTGCCAGCCGTCCCTTAAAATACAGAATTGACAATGAAATGGTGTCCGTCCCGATATAAATGGATACGGGACGGGGTTTGTCCCGTATTTCTGAGTTGCCTTAAACGTAAATGTATTTTGGATGCAAACTCACGTTAGTTTCCATAGAGTTTGCATTCAAAACCATAATCTACGTAGCTGCAGGCAATACCATTGTGCAACCCATTCACAACAACTGTGCACTGGCTGCGTAGCTTGTGTAGAGTAGGCTATGACTCAGGACCGCTTGTTCTTTTCAGCATTATTTATTTAATTCCTTTGTCAAAGCCATCCATCCTGCACTTTATTGATTGTTGTGTAAAAATATGTTCAATTAAAAGATTTCAATCCAATCCAAACATTCATCTTATTTCTAATTGAAACCCTATTTTAAATCATGATTAACCACAACTGGCGAGCCACTGGCCTGAGATGGTCATGGCCCCGAGCACTGCAAGAGGCGTCCTTTATTTTTCTGAATGAAAGTTGCCAACACTACGGATATGCATTTTTGAAAAAGCTGCAATAGGGGAAATTTTTTTTCCTCCCCTGTTCAATGTTCTTAAGGCTACACAGGCCAGTGCCAGCACTTTTGCAATCATCAGAGTGTGACTGACTGGAGATATGAGCTCCTCGCACCACTTGTAGGCCTAATTGAATATTCAGGAGGGACCTTGTGTGTGCGTGTGTGTTCATGTTATGTCTCAGGGGATTGTTTAATTCTGCTAACAGACACAAAAACGCTCGTGTCAACTGTTGTTGCTGAGGCTGCAACCCTGCTGCTGGCATCACGTCCGACGGGGGTCCGCTCCTTCAAGTGACCTCTGCGAGATAAACGGGCGCTCTAGCTCTCGCGGACTCCTCTTTACGACCGCGGGATGAACTCCCACTTTTAGGTATGCATATGGAACACCGCAGCTGTCAATGTATGCTAATGAGCTTTTTGAATTAGCCATGAAAAACTGTTTTCCGAGCAGGTTGATGAGGAGTTTTCACAAGGAGCTTAATCACAATCTTTTGTGCTGGAAACACTTGCTGACAGCGTGGCTTGCGAGGCGAGACACGGGCAGAATTTAAAGGGTCTCCATCTGAGATTAGGAAACGGTCTCTTAGCTACTCAGCACACTGTACAGGATCTGCTGTGATGTTAGTATCGAAACTGTAAAGGATAATAATTAAGGGTCTTATATTATACTCACTTTCTGATGGTTTTTTCTTTTTTTTAATTCCAGTGGGGATGAATCATCTGCTAACTCTGCTCTGTTGCGCTCAAGACCCCAGCATAATTGTATATATACATACAGTATATATGGTATTTGAAACAGGGGATGGAATGTTTGTGGACAATATGTATATATTGACCCCTTGTCCAGGGTGTCACCCTGCCTTCGCCCTATGACAGCTGGGATAGGCTCCAGCAGACCCCCGTGATCCTGAGCTCGGGAAGAAGCCGGTATGGAAGATGAATGAATGAATGAATGAATGTATATATTGTATAAACACCATGTAATGGACTTTTAGTGTCTGTCGTCCTGGGTTGCTTGCTCTTGCTATCATGCAACCACATACATAGATAATATGTCAGTGGTCTGAGAGGGTTAATATGGTGCACAGTTCGTTCCTGTTGCAGAAGTCTGTATGAATTTTGTTCTTGTCGAGGTATTTTTTTTTATATTTTACCTTTGAAATCTAATATCACCTTGAATACATAATTAATTCAGGCGAATGCACCAAGTTTTATCCTTGGGAACTCTAGCAGCCCCTGGAAGGACCCTGAAAGCCCACTGCAGCGAGTGCTTCTGTCTTAAACCGGACCGCAAAATCACACAAAATGTCCTTAACCACAGCGTTTCACAGTCAATCTGTGGCCTATTTTATACTCAACCCCTGCAGTCACCTGTCTCTCATTCCTTTTCCAAAGGGGGGAGTTCACAGTTCCCCATGGCTTAAAAACCTTTCTGAAATCTTATTTCATTGGCTCAACTAATTTTCTGAAGGCCAAGTGTAGTCAGAGGTTTCAGCAGCGGAGAAGTTGAAGCATTCGCTGCTCTTTGAATTCCTCCTGTGCCAGCAAGTCTGAGTGACATTTTCAGGAGGGTTGCGAGAAAGGTTGTGTTTAATTTGCTTCACAACTGTGTTTCCCTGCTGTTTAATTTTTGATAATGTTTTCAAATCATTTTACTTGTCTCTCCTTTTTTTTGAACACTGCAGAGGAGGAATATTTACTGTTTATGGGTGCAGAAAACTAGATTATAATGAGTGTGGGCACTATCACTTGGATTTATTTCTGTTTAAACTGGCAAATGTTGATGCGGCATCTGAGTCTATTTGTTCGTATTGCGGTGCGACTAATCCCAAAATGCACCAGGTGGGATTTGGTCCATGTAAGCAGCGACAGTTTAATGTGCAGTTCCCACATTTTTGTTGTTTCCGGGTGCCGTTGTTATTTTAATTGAGCTCCTCGAGTTGAATACATTGCCTTTACCTCAACACCTCTCTCTCTCTCGGCCGTGCGGCTGTACAGTGCTGAGCTTAATTCATCTTCCCCTTTTATCCTCACTTTGCACAAAACCCACCCAGCCCTGTCTGCCTGCAGAAAAACATTATTTGATATAAAATCTCTTGGTCCTTCTTTCATAAGCAGATATAGCAGACTGTCACAGCGACAAAGGGTCAGTGGGTAAGTTTTTGCTCTTGGTTGAAAGGAGAAGATGAGCAAAATGGCATTTCCTCTTTTTTTTTCTTTTTTTTTTTTTACAGAAACAGAAAATTATTGGTGGATACATTTGTTTTTATTTCAACTGCTAAATCCTGCTGCAACACCAGAGTTTGTTCACATTGTTTCATTAATTATTCTAAAATACACCATGTGGGAATCTGGTCGTTATAAACAGTGACAACAACAACAGCTTTAAATGAGCCCAGATTTTGTTGTCCCAGTGTGCCATCATTCTTTTAATTGGGCACCTTAAACTGAATCCCTTAAAAACTGGAAACAGCTGTGGGAGCCAGTGAAACCATTTAATGAGAGCGGTGAGGCTGAAACCACACAGGAACTCTGAGGGGTGTAAAAGTAAAAGCATGTCAGAGCGCAGAGAATCAAACAGCTTCCCTGAGATTCAGTATGTAGTGGCAGATTTTCTATTTTTTTATTTATTTATTTATTTATTTATTTTGTTGTCGCGCCGGATGTGCAACTTGTTAGTGGCGGGAAACTATTCATTTTACTGACTCGGGTTCACATGAGTCACTTACCAAAGAGAATGTGGGTTTTTGAGTCACTGAGTTTGTCACCAGGAGTGTGTGGAACTCCTTGCTCGCATACAAGCTCCACCCACTCCCCACTCCCACCGATTCAAACTGCCGAAAACCTCAGATGGGAAATGGGAAGATGATCAATTTCACAGCGCAACTTAAAGAGGACAAGAAGATGTTTTTTGTGCTTTTATGTTTGGAAGACTTGTTCAGTGGATGTCTCCTATTTTTGGTAAATGTTGTCCATATGTAGCTTCTGACCAACTGTTGGCGTCAGGCGTCTCTCACCTTCCGGCCACGACATGCGACTGTTAGCGCCTTTCTTCCCCCACTTCGAGTGCGTCTCCGCCAGACCGCGGCAGGGAAACCTGACGGATACACAAAACAGGAAGCCGTCTGTTTCCACAACAAATACAGCCACTGTTTTCCGAGGCCTTATGAATGGCAGATGGCAGATCAAGTGGAAGCCGTGACAGAAATCCTCTTTATGTATTTCTGCCTCAGAAGCGACGACAAGCTCTTTGAAGCTGAGAAGTAGCCGATTCATGGCAAAATGGCAGGAAAACTCCGAAAACGGCCTTCAAGTGCCTTGTTCTAGTCAACGTTATTGATGTTTGTTAGTGGCACCCCCCCCCACCCCCCCACCCCTGTCCACAAGTCCCAGGAAGAAATTTGTGTTTTGTTTTGGGATTTTTTTGGCAACAAGAAACTAGCAGAAAAAACCTACTCAGTCTTCCCGAGACATTCCTATATTTCAAGATGGCAACATGAAACACTGGCTTAGCCTTATCTCACTTTAAACATTTCACTAGGGGAGCCGTGTTCAGTGGAGGGAAGAGGGGGGAAGAAAAAAAAGCCTCCTTTATAGTTCTGAGCTTAACTCATCTCCCCACTTCCATCCTCACGCTGCCCACTCCGAGAAAAGCCCTCCCTGTGGTTCAGTATCTTCAGGGTTCGGGCTCATGAGCCGACAGCCCGGGGAGAATGGTGCGGCAATGAAAGATCAGCTTGAAAAGTTCTGGTGTGTTTTTATTTCCTCACTGAGTGAGAATCTCTTCCATCTTATTTTCTGCCATCCAGAGGTCGGGTCAGCCGGAGCTTTGTGAGATATTTACATTTGAAGCTGGCCAAACCGACATAAATGCGCTTTCATTTGTTTCTCTCTCGGACCTCAGGGACTCTCCAGGCAGATTTAACAGTGTGCATAATTATTGTTGAGCGTTCCGTTGGAGAAATGGCACATGGTGCATTTAAGCAGCACTGTTTTTGTTGCTGTTGTTGTTTTTTGATGTATGACCTTTGACTTCAGACAATGCACGGGCCGGTCTTGCCTCCCCCTCCATCCCCTGAAAAAAACGCCTTTGTGCGCCTGAAAGCCTCTGACAACTCCGGCCTCGTGGCGGCTGTGAATCCCCGACAGCTCAGATGACACATCGATTCTCTCATAGGAGCGACAGGAAGGAGACAGACACCACATTCGCCTCTTAGCGGTCTCTCATTAATTCATAAACTGCGTCCAAGAGGGGAAAAAAGGAAGCGGGTTCTCCTCCCTGCCTCCAGAGAGGCCTGACCGCGTCGGCCGTTTAGCAAAACCGCAGCCCGTTTGTCAGCAGCGGTCACGCTTGCGACTTCACTGCCACACCGACAATCATCCACGTTAATGATGCGCAGGCTGACCTGTAACCTGCAGGTGTCTGCAAGTTACCTGCGGGGCGGGCTGAGCCGAGTCAAGACAGTCAGGACAAGTAATGTATACTGGGATTTTTAAAAATGATAAAATATTTATTGTTGACCCACTGGAAATAAATCTGTTTATATGGATATACTATTATACTCATTAATATTAGAAAAAGAGCTCAGAGTTTTATTATCTTAGGCTGCGATACTCTACTTGGTTTGCCCAAAGAGAGACACTATAGTTAATATGGTAATAGTTAATGTATTGATGTATTCTGTTTGTTGTTGTTTCATGCACTTGGTACTTGGAAGTGACATTAGCCCATTAAGGCTGTTCACCTTTTTGACGTAATTAAAAAGCCATATTCAAACACACATAGTTTGAACTGCTTTGTTACCAATAGACATTAGAAATAAGCTTAATGTTTAAATTGTATTGAAATGTTTTAGTTGATCATATTTTTACAGGAATTCAATAAATAAAGTAGAACAAGCGTTCCTGATTCATAGCCTACTCTACACAAGCTACACAGCCAGTACGCAGTTGTTGTGAATGGGTTGCGCAATGGTCTATGTAGATTACAGTTTTGAACGCAAACTCTGCGGAAACGAAAGTGAGTTTGCATCGAAAATAAATTTACGTTCAAGCCCACCGCTCCACCACCGCCGCCACCGACTCATGTAACTTGTCATCGCACCGCGTCCCCATCTTTCAGCTAATATTAGCTCACCGTTGCTTCTAATTGCTCCTCCCGAATTAGCATTTCTTGTCCCTCCCCCTTCAGCTCCATCCTCGGAAAGTTTTTACGGAGGGAGGCTGCGAGCAAATGATCTGTCACCAGTCTTCAGGCGGTGGGGGAGAATTGACGGTTTTGACCTCCGCTTGTCTGAGAATCACGCTCGACACTCGACGCTCCCGCAGGCAATGTCAGAGCCGACAGCTGGGACCAGCGCCGGCTGACGCACGTAAGCGGCCGCCACCAAAGATGGCGCTTTTGTTCGGAAATAAAGTAAATGTTTCCTGTCTGCTGCTGCTTTGTTTTTCTTTCACCCGTGCTCCAACCCCCCATGATTCCCCCCTCAGTACGTGTCATAATTGCTGTGAGGCCATTCCTGCCCGTCCGCCTGATTGAAGGCGTCTCATGCGGTGCGGGTGCAGCTGGAGTGGCCCTCTGCCCCAGATACAAGCGGCAGTCTTCCCGCTAACAGGAGGCCGTTTTCTCTGACACCTCTAACGAGGAACTTCGATGACGCTACCCGTCTCCATTCTGTGTGCTCTATTTTGACCCGCCCCTACTCCTGCCATTGTGTCTCACAGTATACGCGGGAAAAAAACCTGGCTGACTGCTTTTGCGAGGGACTCGGCTGCACTTGTAGCGTCAGTGCGACCGCATTACTCATGCATCTCAGCGTAGAACGGCAGGGATGTCAGAGGCCTCCCACAATAGAACGGCGTGGGCAGGCACGAAGACGGCAGGCTGGAAGAGCTTATTGATGAATTAGTGGGTGGATTGTGTTGCAGGCATGTGAGGGCCGGAATCAGTGCATCTATAATGTGCTTTCTTCTTTGTATTTTTTTTTTTTTGTTTGTTTGTTTCAGGGAGACAATTGTCAAATGGAACGGTCTTCAAAATATTCAAATAGATTTTTTTCTTGAATGAATGAATAAATGAATACATTTATTTTGAGGACGTATAAAATATGAAACTATTTCTAAATACAAAAGAAAGAAATAGTAATTAATAATAAAATAATAATATAAAAATGTAGTAAAAGCAAAAACGTAAAACACCGCACATAGTTCGAAAAAGGAGCAGGAAGAAGTAAAAAAAAACTTTTTTTTTTTTAATTTCCTACACCTTTTTACCTATTCTTCAGTTTGTAGCAAAATATTGCTACACAGATATCCATCTAAATACATAATATACATACACCCAAATACATATCTATATAAACATATTATTATAAAAATAAAAAATGTAGTAAATACATATCCTTATAAGTCTATACTTAACACAATATTAAACAATATAGCATAATATAGCATATTATACATTCATATACTATGCAGATATCCATATAAATACATATATATACACATACATACTACATAATTATCCCCATAAATATATACCATATACTAAGTTAATTGCAATATAACAATTAACACTATTGTATTTATAGATTTATCCCTCATCAGCCTCAGTTATCACACTTCCACTTCTTCCTCATCTTAAAGCTTGAGTAAGCGTCATTTCATCGTGAGGCATCCAGAGCCTTCATGCTAACGGCCGTCCCCCGACCGCTGCCCCTTTGACTGGCGCAGCGACCTCTGTGACGGTGTCACCTTCGTCACACCGGGGCCAATAAGTCCTCAGTAAGCAAGTTCCCCTCCTCCAACCCTCTATCTGCCCATGGATGCGTTGAAACACTCAACGGCTGCTTTAAGCGGCACGCCCGCTCAGCCACGCGGTACCTCAAACATCCCATCGGCCAATCGCATGGCAGCAACTCAGTGCCTTTACACTGGTAGACTGAGTCAAGGCTGCGGTCTGACTGATACTCGACCTCCTCTCTGCGGTCAAACACTGCAGTGTGGTGTTACTATAAAATAAGAATGCTAGAACAGGATTGCAAAACTAGCTAGCTAACGCTAAAAAGCACATGGTGGTCTTGGTTTTGGTTGCTCAGTTTCAAATCTTTGCCAGCTTGCTGTTTTTTTAAGGCAATCTCATTAATTAGATCATCACCCTGACTATCTTTTTATTTAGCTTGTTTGTTGACCAGCCTTTTTCTTCTTTAACTTTCAATTAAAGCAAACTACCACACATCTGACGCAATTTCCAGGCAACAGTTAAAGGTTGATTAATGTGCCGATGCTATTTATGCCCCTGAGGTACACCTTCTGTTTCTGCCCCACACTGACATATGAAGGAAGTATTATTGCGACACGACACTTCATGTAACTGTCACCTTTAAAGGCACATTCATTATCTTTACTGTAGCGAAACCTCACACCAGATGTACCAGTTCTTTCTTGGGGCTTTTTTTTTTTTTTTTGGTCAAACTTGTCCCAACTCCAAGCTTGAGTAACTTGAGTTGACTTTCAAAATGAAACATCATCTAATTAAGAATTTGCACCACGCCTGGGCTAATCGTGGAGGCGTTGATAGCGCTTCAAACTTGAAGTTTATCATGGATTCCTCAAGGTTTTTCCACTCCACTTCCGACAATCCCTCATTCAAAGGCCTTTTCATTTTTTGGCGCAGGCAGCTCAACGTTTGAAACCGAATGCATTCTTGATGAGGGAACATGAGAATTGGCTGCCTGTCAGATCAACACTATTATCTGCCTTTTAGGTTTGAAACAAATTAGACTCGGGGTCCCCAAGGTGCCCGGACCCTTGCATGCTGGTGATGTCGAATTCTCAGAGCGTGTCACTTCCTTGATGGAAATTCACTTTAATCAGAAGAAGATTCACAGCCCCACTGGACATGTTCACAGCTTTTTGATTTGTTTCCAGGGCATGTCAGATAGCACATTTTCACCTGAAACTAAGAAACATTCGCGTGTCTCATCTAAATACGCTGTGACGTTTCGACCAGTCATTAATCAGGCGCCGGCCCCACAATTACTCGAGGTACTATTTAATTATCGCACTCTGGTGTGCGGTCAAACACAAGCACATCCCAAGAGTTAATGAAAATGTGGCGATGAATGTCCAGTCTGTGATGAAAATGGCCACATGCCAATTGTGTTTATCCTGATGAGTGTGTCGAAACAGATTACAGCAGTGCCCGGGGTGGAGCAAATACACAATTCTGTCAGTGGCACTTAAATGCACGATTACACTTCTTTCTTTTTTTGCGGTAGCCTTCTTAAAGGGGAAGGGAAGAAAAGCCTACAATTTGGGCAATTCTCGCTCGGAAATGGAAAAGGCTGTCATCCAGACACAATTCGGGAAGAAGTGTTTGGAACTGTGAATACTTTTGAAAAGCTCCCCAACCATTGCCTGTAACTTGTTTTTCGGGATGCACTTCTTGGACACTGATGACAACAAATATCCCAGAATCCCCCAGCCTGGCCATTCCCCGGACACAGCACACATCTTCACTCGAGGACATAAGCATATTCTGTTTGGAAACAGACAAGAAACACAAACGCATGAGACACGTGTCAGTTAAGTCGACAGCGTTCGCTTCGTCCCCGGTGCCATCCATCTTCTCTTATCTGCCTGCGAGAGCCATCCGCTGTGTTGTGAAGCGCCAGAATCCCGCAGGTAAATTCTCTTGACTGGTTGTAATTTTTTTTTTTTTTTTTTTTTGAGAATATTGTGAGGAGTTCCGGAAGTGTCCAAATTACCAAAGTTTCTGGCAGATAACAAATCCTTGCAAGTATAACACAAGAGGGAGGAGTGGAGCCAAGGGATGTCAGAACTTTTTGTGTGTGTGTGTGTGTATGTGTGTAGGGAGGGGGGGGAGGGTTGTTTGTGCTGGATGTGTTGTTTACATCCTTTTGTGCTATCAGCACAAAACGAAAAAAACAAAAACAAAATAGAAATAAGGCTGCCCGTGAGCCCATCTCGCTTCTTTGCTGGCGCCGCGTGCCCCCCAAACCTCCAGTGGAAAGTGATTGACCACTAGTCTTAGATTGAAATTGATTGCATAAGGGCTGTAACAATGAAAGAGTGTTGATATTCTGCCAGTGCCGCTGGAGGTGCGTCAAAGGAAGGGATAGCGCTGTCACAAGAACAACTCGGCGCTATATTAGCGTATTGTGTAGTAGTCAGATCCCTAAGATCAGACTAGGCCTTTGATCCCGGAGATACTGTGTTTCTAATTGGGTCTTATTGATCCGCGCGGCTCTCGCTCATGGCTGCACAGCCATGATGAATGTCAGCATGAATGAAAAAAAAAAACCCTCAAGTAACCGCCCCAAGTAGCGTCTCAAGTAGATACTCTGAAAAGGATGACGTTTTCTTGTGGGTGTCTGTGCATGTTCTTGTTAATGTGAGATTGTGAAATACAATTTTATGATCACATTTCAGAGTCTAAGGTCTGAGTGACCCTTACCGTCCAAATGTGGATTGAGGTGTTGGCTTGAAGTTAAAGTTGGGCATATTATGGTCAGGGTTTGGATTGTGGTTTTGTTCTGTTTTGTCAGCTGTGTGCGTGAGCGCCCTGGCGCTACCACGGTGTCAGCTAAGGGGAATCCCGGGCGCCGATCAGGAATCTGTAACGTATGCGAACGCCCTGTACGTCTGGATCATTTCTGTCAAATTTCAGAGGTTTGCGCCTTTGAAGTGAACACAGGCCCCATCTGAGGGCGTCTGCCACTGATTCATTATGCAGCGTTATGGATGCCCTCGGAGGAGGGAGGGGGCAGAGCTTGAAGGATGGCATAGAATATTAAATTTGTCTTGCAAAACATTGGCGTAATGAAGAAGACCCCCAGTGGGGTCTGTATGCACATACGACACATAAAGTCTCTGGTTAAAAATACACTTGAAACTCGTTGGGCAAAGGGGAGGATTTTATTGATGTATTTTGCCCAGCCCATCTCACCGTGTCAATTGAACAGCACAGCGGGACCCTGTATCACCAAGTTGTTGTCTTCTTTTTTTTTTTTTCCCCCCACACATCGTTATACACCATCTGCGTCAGGCTTTTCATGTGAATTTCAGGTGAGAAATGTGTAGTGGGGGATGGATCATGCAAGAAGCAGTGTGGTCCATGTTCCGGTCATAACAATATGCTGTAGATAAATCTGGTGTTGTTCTCGCATGAATACAGACGGTGTTAAATAACGCGCTGAAAGCCAGGAGATGGAAAGCTTTTCCATTAGATTTGAAAATATGTGAAATTATAGCATTGCGATCATTCTGGTAGCTTGTTTTTTTTTTAACTGGCCCTGCTGGTTTGTATTGTTTGTTTATTTTTGTTTATTTGCTTGTTTCTAACCCCTCCAGACTGTCACTGATTCAAAGCGTGAGTCACCATCTTCCCCTCGCAGATAATTAGCCCGTGATTGCAGCGAACACACTTATTTACTCATTGCTGTATTCAATTATGGCCACCTGACTAAGTGCTCAATGTGCTAATATTTACAGGCTTTACGGGGACATAATAAAAAGCTCTTCATTATATAACAGCGGTCTCTGAAAGAGCTGTGACTCGACTGCGGCTGCCAAGGCCATCAGACAAAAGATAAATCACGGCAATGGTCAGGTCTAATGACGGCACACTTATCTTTATGTGCCAATCGAGCCAGCTTTATTGCTTTGCCCGGGTGTTTTCAGGCGGTGGCAGAAAATAATTCCTCTGCTCGCAGTGCTTCACATTCAGATTAGTGTGCTATCAAGTTTTCGAGAACGCTAATTAATTTTCTAGGTCAGCAGGTAATTTCTCAAAAGCAGCGAATTCAAGCATTTCAGATGTTTGCCATCGAGGTTAAGCCCCGCCCCGCTGTGATCAGTCATACCTGGGAAGGGTTGCACAGTGCACGGTAACGGCTGATCATTTGTTGCGATGCAACAATGTCGTTTTTCATCGGATGCCCAAAGACATGTTTGTTTTCTAATACAGTGAACAACCGTTGCCTTGATGAACAACAATTGATGGAAATGTACCCTGTCTTCTTCCGCCTCAGGCCATGTGTCGGCCTCTTCTGGCTGCACTTGATGGCCCCTTGGTTTCCATCGTCGGCGCCCCGTTGTGCTTTACAGTGGATAATGTGTTCTTTGTGCGAGTGTATCACTGAAAGAGAGCTTTCTTGGAAGTGCACGTTGCTGGTTGCAGAGCCAAGGTTACTCAACATGTGGAGATTTTCATAATAACATGCACATACAAAAACATACAAAACACCATAGCTACATTTGGGCTCGCACTTTTATTTTGGAAATCTTCCAGCTAGAAGCTGTGATGTAACAGAGGGAGCCTTCCTCACGGTTCTCTTCAGTTCTGGTTCAAAATCATGTGTTTGAGGTTTTTTTGGTGTTGTTGCAGACAGCTTTTCTTTTTCTTTTTAAAATATCACTTAAAGAGCTAAAAATAAATAAATAAATAAATAAATAATATGATTTAGTAGATTTGAAACACCTGATTTTTAGAGCTGCAGTCTGCACAGGAAAACAGGAAACCAAGAGGAAAGACACAGAGCTTTTTTAGTGAAAGCTGATTTAATTTGAAACACTTGACTCGATAATGGCAATTATCTCTATTGCTGTTGCTGAATGTGATTAGTCCATTGAATATAATCACAATATGTGTACAACTGAGCTGCTTTATATTTGTGTTTGTAATGAGTCCTCCCCACTCGACTGTGTGAACTGTTCCAATTGATATTGCCTGTTGATAAAACAGACCCTCGCGGATACGTTGTTAGATTTCAGACTGCTTGGACTACGGAATCATGGGACGTAAACTGGGAAAATTCCGTAGAGAAAAGTAAAAAATATCCGAGTTTAGAATCTAAATTATCCAGTCAGAGTTTTGAAGGACATATGATATTTCATACAGCACTTCCAACCCAAATTTTAATATGTGCACTGTTTAATTGACACTTAAACTGCCACTAAAAGCTAACGACCTTCAGATGCCGTTAATCTCCATGTGAGGTTATGAAAGTTTAACAAGTGAAGTGCACTCATGTTTTTTGACATTTTAATATTTTCTTCCAGGGTTTCAATCACAGCGACAACCTAAACTCCAACTCCTCTCGTGTTTGACTCCATTTTCTGGTAAGTCATTTAATAATTTGATTTTATTTCACACAACCTTCATTTCCACCTAAATTGAATCTAAAACCATTCATTTTTGACCCCTCATAAAAATTGATAAATCAGAATTGACAGCCTGCTTAGTTTCAAATCCTCAATTTTTAATTGGTAACGTGTCATTTTTAATCTGCTTTACCTGAAGGATGTTCCAGTCAAATATCAATAAAATGAAGGATTATATTTTTCCACTCCTCCCTGCTGATTAATTCCATTGGAACAATGTTGACTAATTATGAGGTTCATTTGAGCTCTGTGCCAATTTCAGTTTGAGGAGACACCAAATTTCAATTAATATCAATTTAGAACAGATTATATGATAAAATGCTGAACATCTGGCGCCCACACTGTGCAGCATTTGGTCTCAAGACAAGCCTCCACGGATCATGAAGAGTTTAATTACGTTGATCACTAATTTAGTTTTGGTGAAGTCCGCATTTGTCCCCCTGGCTTCTTACAGCGCCGGAGCACAGCATCTCGCTCCGCCGAGAGGAGCTCCCTGTTCTCCGAGCAGCTGCTCAGAGCAGCGGGAGACAAGATGTTTCTCTGCACTTTTCCACAACTCATTAAAAAACCTGATTTCATATCTAGCAGGAATCTGAACGGGGGGTTCAGGTGCCAAAGCTGCAGACGGATGCAGGCTATTTCTCCCAGAAAGCATTTCAATTTTTCATTACACAGAGAATGCAACAAAAAAAGTATATCAGATGAAGACTTTTTTTTATTTTTTATATACACTTATATTGCAGTTTATAAATGTTTAAAGAGGCCTTGGTAAGGGGCTGAGGTCTGACATTTTGACAAGTTCACAAGATAAAAGATTTTAGAGTGACTGATTTATTGCAAACTGTTGAGGGACGTCCGGTTGGAGTTTGATTTGTAGTGTGATTTTTCTTCTCTACAGATTGAAAATATAAACAATAATTTGGATCTTTTTACAGTATTTGTGTGTCTTTATTGCACTGACTTAATGAGCATTTTGACATAACTCCATTCAGACTCACACTTTCTTCATGTATGTTGTAAATTCTGAGTCGACTGGAACTTGATTGGCTCAGAATGACCACTTCCTGTTTTCATGGCTAATCACTAGAATTACAGCCAACCCCGCAGTCACGAAGTGTAAGCGGATCTTAGCAACTCAGCAATTTATAATCTCCAAGTGGTGTACTTAGCACAGACACAATTTGAAGCTGATTGGGTGACAGCCAGAGCACAAGTGCGTTAAAACACAAAAATTGGCACTTAATTAAAAACGCCGCCTAACTGTTGAAAGGAGTTTAGCTCCACAAAAAGTCTCTTTAATGCATCATGTAGCAATTTCTTGGCGAAAACCAGGACAGGCTACTTCAGATGATACAGAAATAAAAAGATTTTTTGGGAAACATTTGACATATCCAGTTACAGTCCAGAATGCTGAAGACTTGAAAGTCTAAAGACGTAAGACAGTGGATTGTGCAGAGCACTACTACAGTGGACCCTTATGTGCACGGACTCAGTTCAAACCTTGCTGGATTTTTTTTTGAAAACAACTTTTTCTAAAGCTGAAGGTCAATGCTTTAAAAAAAAAAAAAAAAAGTATACCCAGGCGGCTGGTGAGGTTAACCCCTTCAACATACACCTCTTGGTTTACACAAACGCTCCGAAATATTCAAGTGTTCACCGCCACAATGGGAAACAAGCGTGGCACCAATATACAATCCTGTGCAGCGTGACGGCAGCCGTGTTAATCCACTGTTGATCTACTCTCAGATCAAGCTGCTCCAGAATCAATAACCCCATGAAAGCTCTCCTTCTGGTTTCCACCACATCCTCTACATCCCCACACCCGTCCAAATCAGTTGGATTTGGCGGAGTTCCCTTCGAGATGTCAAATGAAGGTGAGAAGAAGGGAAAAAACTAAATTAAAGATTATTTCGGTGGCAACAGAAATGTAGATTGTGGTGCAGAAGAGGATGGGAAGAGGAAGGCTGAGCCCATTGAAGAACGTATTCCTAAATCATCGAGACTGGTGATGGAACTCGATGACTTACGTGAAGGATCCCCCTCAGATTCAACCTGAGATGTGTGAAGGTACCTGATGAGTGATGTGGGTGCTACAATGACTACTATTCAGTTTGGCTGCTCAAGGAGATCGGATGAGATGGAAGATGTGTCTATTCGTGACTGGATTCCTGACAAAAGCATGTAAAATTTTTCATGTGTCTGCAGGCTAAAATTCTTGAAATACAAATAACAGTGGACAAAAAAAAAAAATCACTGCAGACCTTCTCTCCCCCTCTGGCCCCTGTGCTGTTCTACTCCCACAGAGCAGGTGACCCCCATCAGCGCCCCCCCGCCGTGCTGGATGAGATGACACTCCACAATCCACTCCGCGTTTTCCGCGCCTCTCTGCCGCTGCCAGTGTATGTGAGTGTGCACGCCGGGCGTCCTCCTGCACAGTGCACACACACACACTAGTTCCACTCGGAGCCGGCGAGCGAGCAGCAGCTGCGGTTCCGCCGACACAAGTTGTTGAGTCGACGCGGCGGGAAGGACGCACCGCCCGGATTCATGTGGCACCTGTGCAGCGCCCCGGGGTGCTCCTCTTCTCTTTCCTCCCGCTGCCACCGACACGCCACTTCTGCTTCGGAGGGGATGTTTTGGTAGAACCTGATATTTTCCCATCCCTCCCCCCCCCCCCAAACCACTTCATAGAAAGCGGGGACCCTGCAGAGGAAGCGCCCGCCGCCGGCACCTCCGCTCCCCCCCAACCCCCCCACCACCCAGCCCGTCTGAAGAACACGGGATCTTCGCAGGGGTTGAACCATGCTCAGACTCGAGACTCTCGTTTGCACTTTCTCCCTGCTCTCCGTGGCAGCCAGGGCAGATTTCAAGGCGCGGAACTGCAGCGAGGTGCGGGAGACTTGTGCCAGCAGAGGCTTCAGCTTTGCGCACGTCCCTCTCCAGGAGATCCCAGGTAAGGAGCGCCGTCCAGGTGGCTTCACCTGCCCGCCAGTCAGGAAAACGCGGGCGTTGATGACACGAGTGTGAGCATTGGTGTACAAAAAAAAAGATTATGCTGCAAAGATCCGCGATTGCGCGCAACTTATTGCGCAAGGACGCATCTGATGCTGCTGAGGAAAAAACAAAAAACTTTTCAATTCTTGTCATGCACGGATCGTGTCAAGTGCCGGTCATGCAGACAGCCGTGCCAGACAACACTCATATAAACTGTAAATAAATAAATTTAAAAAAAAGTCCGATCCCTTGGGGTTGAGCGGTTCACGCTGCGATGTCGGTGTCATCCCAGCAGAGCCATCAGCCGTCGATCAGCCCCACGGCCGGCAGAAGGGACGAGATGGGTCCGGCAGCGAGAGGTGCCAACCAAAGCCGCGTAATGAATAGTCAAAGTCTACAGATTAACTCCCGCCGCCAACCCCCCCGGAGACAATTAAGTGAGAAGATGAAGTGCAACTCTTGACTCCTGCAGAGCCCCAGCAGCAGCAGCAGCAGCAGGAGCAGCAGGAGCAGCAGCAGCCTGTAATCATGACTCACCACCAAGTTCAGCCATACAGGGGCAATTATTTACATGGGCTCAGCTGCACGTTTGCATTGGGGTGCAAGGACATTAAAATATTGCTTGCAGCTCTAAAAAAAACAACCAAAAAAAAAATCTTTAGTCAGGCCTTCTGCTGACTGTGTGGTAACTCCACAGTTTGTCCTGCAAAGTCCCAACTATTTATCAGGACTTATGTGCATCATAAAAGGCCGGCCTGTAAACTGTGATCTTACATCGGGGCGACAAGCATCAAGTCACTTGCCGCGGTCTTATTATGTCTCAGCTTCTGAGGAAGGAGTGATTAGTTCCGATGCTCCTGTTAGCGCAGCTTGTCTTTGCAGGTCATTATCATGCATCAGGGCCGCCGGTGCTGTAAAAGCTGGAATTTGGCACCAGTTAAAAGCCGCATATTTGATGACAGGCGCACCTGTTCAGATTCGGAGACGGCTTGAATAACTAACTGATTAAATCCTCAGCATCCGCGCACTCCCTGACATCGGCCGCTAATCTCCCAGATGAGTGAAGGGTTCACTCTCTCTCATCTAAGAACGGTGTCGCCGCAAATAAAGGCCTTTTGATCCGGCCGCAGATGAAGACAAGGCGTTATCGTCAGCTCAGCAAATTCGCACGCGGACGGCCATCGCCTTTCAGGCTGGAGCGTATCGCCTCTCAGTCATGCCAGCAACATTGAATGTATGGGACAGGAATAAACTTGCGGGGAGATCAGATTTTGGGGGGAAGCAGGTTCGAAAAAGAGATGGAAGAAAAGACCAAATTTGAGGATAGTTGAAGCTGGACGGGAAAAAAAACAAACCTGCCAAGTAAATGGTTCATGATAATCATAATTTCACTTATAACTGGCTCGCAAGTTGTATTGTTTTTCTCTTGAAAAGGGCAAATAGGGGATGTTTTCCAAATTCAAATTTCTGCTCTGTTTACATTTTGTCTCATTTGGAAATCTTTGGCGCAAATCCAAATTCTGCGTAAGTTACTGAGAGCCTTTCAAATTGATCTAATTGATCTAATCTAACCTTTTAGATTAATCTTAATGACTAAACAGTATGAAGCCGCTACCCCCTAACCCACTTCCCTCACCCCTCCCCATCTGCTTATTTTGTATTTATTTGTTTTCTACTGATGCGGTTCCTCATTCGCTTTCTCCATATAGGCCTGTTTGGATTCAAGAGAATGATGTCTAACATAATGTACAGTGTTACAATTCCAACCTTGATATCTGTTCGGTGGCTCAGCATCATTACGCGCCAGGCGGGCGGTGGCGGCGGGTGCGTAAGTAGACGAGTGTCTGCGGTGTGCGGCGGGTGTGGGAACACCTCCAACCAGCACTCCTGCGCTCGTCGTGCTCCGCCACTTGTTGACGAGAGTGGGCCCTTGTGGGGCCGCTCGACAAGGCGGCTCTGTGAAGCCTTGGCTGCAGTTTGTTGTCGCGTGTTTGTCAGCCGAGCCGCCGAGCCCATCAAACTCTATTAACTCTGATGGCTCGGCGGAAACATCCACCTCCGCGCTTTGACGCAATCATGTCAAATTACGGCTGTTTTGCCTGGCTGGATTGCTGGAAATGTCTGTTATTATAAACTGAGGTACGCGCGTGCCGGCCTCGGGCGTGGAACTTGTCGCGCAGGCGGGACGTGCAGTGGTTCTATCGGTTTTTCCTTTTGCACTGCGGCCTTGTCGTTGGCTCAACCGGCGAATCGCTTAATGTTTGCAGCTGAGTTTGGCCGAACAGAGGGAAGCTGGCTCAGGTGGGATGGCTGCATTTTGTGCTCCTGTAATCAAGATATCCAGAGGCTCAGTTTGGTGCAGTAACTCAAAAGGACTCAGGGGGCGCTCTTTCCCACTGACTGGAGAAGGCTGCCTTTTGTCAACAGCTTTGTGGCAAAAACCGCGGGAACATAAACTACAAGAGGGCTCAAAAGCTTTTCAGGCGTTTGCACATCTAAAAAAAAAAATGCCTGATGCATCTGCAGTCTCCACAGTGGACTTTATTTTAAAACCTGTTTATTTCTATACAGTGTACAAGGACAGACCTGCTCCACTGCTTCCGTCAGAAGTTGCACCGATAGACCCAATATTTCCATGCTTCTTTATATCTACTACAAAATGGGAAAAGAGCAGAATTTCTGCAGGCGACTGCTGGTTCCACTCTGGGTTCTTACAGCCTCGTAGTCTCTGTTGACCGTTTGGCAGCAGCTGGAGATGAGACAGAAATAACGTGGCTGATATTACACGGGCGCCTAAACAACGAGGCCAATGATCTGCGCCGCTTCCCTTGCTGTGGCGTCACGGGATGGAGAGGATTAAAAAGGGGGGCTAAGCAGAGGTAACCTTCGCTGGGGCGGGCCAGGCGACTCTGTTAGCCCTCTGCATCGATGCTGTAATGCGTTGCCAGATCACTGTGACCTTCCTGTCAGTCAGAGCTGACGAGGTGGACCTGGATCCCGATGGCCCGTCGTAGGCTTGTGCTTCTTTCCCGCTTTTAGATTCCATTATTTCAAGCATCAAATATCAGGAGTGGGATTGATGGGCCGTACTTGGGCTTCCGTTGATTGGCAGCAGCTATTTGAGCGGCGACATGACAGCAGCCCCTCACCGATGCGAACGTGTCTCACCGAGAAGCAAAGGCCGCCTCTCTCCGAGGAGCAGAATCCAAACAATTAGCCTTTTTCTTCCCCCTCCTGCAGCACGGGGGGGAATTTTCTCAAAACCCTTGTCCTGCAACTGCGCGTCATCAATCATGCTCATGAATGGCAAAATGACCTCCTGATGGGCTCTCTCGGCAGGTGATCCCTCAGAGAGCCGCAGGGAAACACTATGTCCTGTAAGCGTTTTAATGTTTGCAGCCGCTGGAAGCGGTACAGCAGAAAAACACTCAAGGCGAATAATAGAAACAAAAAAAGCATCCTGAAGGAGTGAAAAGAAGAAGGGTGCTCTAGTATCATTTTTCACTTATTTCAACCCTCCTACCCCCCACCCCCTTTTTATATTGATGAACTTGAATTGGCTGTCTGTTGCGTAACGCCTCATGCAGAAGAAGTGTGTTGCTTGGCTTAGTTTCGTTTGAGTAATTCTGCGTGTTTCCCCCAGAGACAACACGCTTTTCCATTCTTTTGCATTTGTGTGTTCAGTTGTGCGCTGACCACTGGACAGGGTCCAGGGAAGCGTGGAAGGGGGGCCCAGCTTCCACGCTTCCACTCGGCATGCAGGTAACTTATTTTCCTTTGGGTAGCCAAGTTATTCCAATCTGGAGACGTCAGTCAGCCTGTTTTTATCTCCCCGCAGTGGGTTTGGGGTTATTCAGAGATGTGAATTTCCTCCTTAGAAATTTAATGTCTCCAAGGTTGCTGTATCCCCTTCCGCCCAGTATCTTGATAATGCATCCAACCTCCTAATCCCATCAGTGACCTGAACTTTCTCTTCATTCTCTTTGAGGCCTGCAGCGAGGTTTTATATCCAGGTTTTTATTCCCTCACAACCCCCTTTGCCAAAAATGTATCACAGCCCACATATTTATTTGTCCGATTTCGCAATCCTCTTTCCGAGTTTGCATCAGTCCTTCAGAAAACAACGGCTCTCCCTTCCGTGCGAGAGGCAGAAAGACTGCAAGACAGTGTTAGTGAGGCTTGACCGAACACTGCCAGCCTGACAAGCCGACTGTTGATAAGCAGCTGCTGCCGCATAGGTGGCTTCTGGAGTGACGCTGCCAGCGCGTCCGCAAAAGCATTCATGTTTCTCAGACCCATTTCACGTAAATTGAGTGTGGAACACAAGGGGATGGACTGAAGCGACTCTTTCCATAGACGCCTCGGTCGACGGCTGCTTGCGGTTTGAGTTTCATCTGAAACGTGGCGGAACAAGCGCCTCCTGCGTGTCAACGGGAGATTTGTTGTGAGGTGCCATTTGATCCTCAAGTCACTGACAACGACTGTTCAATTAAATTCCCACCGGGAGCCATCTAAACAAGCACACTGCTTTTTCCCCCTGGTCTTTATGAAGACACTGGCGTTGCAAATCGAATTTGCATCCCTTTCAGAAATGTATAGAAGATTTAAATGATGTAGAACATTTTTATCGCATTACTTAATCAGCTAAGCTGTGATCTCTGCTCTGCAGCTCTTATCTGAATGTACATGTGGTGGCCACTTCATTGGGAACACCTTGTGAGCACCAGGTTCCTAATTAAGGGTCTGGTGACTTCATATGTATGTACACTGCTTCAAGGTTGGAGTGGTTGTGCGTTCAGAGGTGCTATTCTGGTAGACCTTTGTCGCAACCAGTGGTCATTTGAGCCGCTGTTGCCTTTCTATGGGTCTCCAACCAGTCTGCTCAGTCTGACCTCTGACCCCAGAAATGAACAAGGCATTTTCCTCCTCATGACTGCCACTCACTGGATTCACTGTAATCCTTCGAGGTGGTTGTGATGTGAAAATCACAACATTGGAACATTGAGCTGCTCAAATCCCCTTTCTTACCCAATGCTTTGAGTTGCTGTAACGTGATTGGCTGATGAGCTAATTCTGCTTACAAGCATTTGAACATTTAACCCAATAAAGTGGATGGTTACTGTATGTCTAGTAAATATGATTTGCAGAATGATTTGAGTCTCATAAATGTCTTTAAATGTAATTCAGACATGCAACCTCGCAGTGCAGTTGCATTGTTTTTAGATCAGTTTTGAAAAGCTCCTGGTTGATTAGTCCAGAGTGCACTGAAGGCCCAGTCAGCATTCTGGGGGAGAGGACGAGGAGATAAGAGTTATGGCTCAGAGTCGTGATGGGAAGCTGCTGTTGGCGTGTAAATGTTGGCGGCCAGAGTGCGTTTCAACAGAAGTGGACAACATTTCCTCATTAAGGGAAGAGCAAAAAGCGACACTGGAGGATTCTCTCCCCGCAACCTCCGTCCGCCTTCGAAAGGACTTTATTTAAACATCATCAGTCGCGGCCTGCCACCAGGCAACGACGCGTGTCAAGGTTCGCCCATCACACCAACGGATAGCCTCGCATTACCGACTTGCTTGGCCGCCAGTGATGAGATCTGACTGGCCCACTTTGAAAGTGGCAGACGCTTCGTCTAATCACCTTCCAAGAAGCTTTTTTTTTCTCTCCATTTCCCAAAACATTTTTTATGGGCTCTTTGCCATAGATAGATTAAACAAAATCCAGCAGGTCTGGAAAATGTCCCACCTGGTGTGTCAGATAAAGTTCTGGCACATCACAAAATCCCAAATCAGAAATGCTAATCTGTCGTATTGTTCAGTATCAGATGAGGAGTTTATTTGCAGATTACTGTCATTTCATACCGGCTTTTATGCATTTTATATTCAAACCAGGTGTACTCTGGCTTTAGAGTCGTGAGCATTTGAATGTTTCTTTTCTTTTCTTTTTTTTTTGCCTCCACGCCCCTTAGATTATCACCTTTCACTTTCAGGAAATAATCTCCGGGAGCGAAATGAATTTCCCCCCGTCGACTTTAGGGATCAACTGTTGACTTGTGGCGGCGGCACATTTCCGGAGCATCTCCCCGACACCTCACCTGCCCGTCAGAGCCCAGCCACCGTGAAACAAAGCATGCGCCGGCTCTAAACGGACCGTCTCTGTCATTGGATCTATCTTTAGCTGTGTGTCTGCTACTCCTGTCTTGTTGACAGTGACTGACTAGACACGATGGAGGAGGGTGAGGCGGGGGGGACAAAAAACAAAAAAACAAAACAAAAAAAAAAAAAACAATGTTTGCCTGTTTGCGTGGCTTCTGGGGTCTTTTCAGTTTGTTTGAGCCAGTAGCGGATTGTTGTGCAGATTAGTCCGCGTCCTCTTTCTCTTTTTCGAGCAGTCGGCCGACGACGCTTCAGTGACGGCCCGAATGAAGCCGAGGACGTTTGATAGGACGCCGTCGATGGCTCTCCAAACTGTGACCGGCTCCGGTTAGCAAGACCAACCAGAGCAGAGAGCGCCTTGTCCGCTCTCGTCTCCTTCTCGGGAGCTTCTGGGCACGCTGCCCACGCGGATCGAATATCCACGCCGGGCCTCCTCCAGCCTCTGCCAGGACTTTTTTTTTTTTATAACATAGCCTCCAATAAATATCAAAGCTGTGGCATTGCGCTACATGCACTGATTATGCAGCGCTTGTAATTCCTAAATGTGCTGCACATGGTGTTAGGCAAAGTGAAACATGAGGCCGGGCTATAATGATTTTGGCATGCTTTGCACATGAATATTCCACAGCTCTTTTAAATAGCCAAGGTCAGAACATGTTACAAGTTTGCATCTCGGCAGTTATATCTGTATTTTGTATTTCTTTCTCTTTAAAACACATATATGAGGAAATCTGGCTTTTTGATGTGGTGTAAGGCTCGAGGCGAGATTTTCTGTTCTCTTCACTTATTAATGCAGCAAGTATTTTCTTAATCTGTAGCTGTCTGTGAAATGCAGTGAAGCTTATTTCTGAACGCCACTGAATATGAGAGGGTGGCTGCTGAGCCTGCCCAGTGTTTAGGAACTGAAGCGAGACCAGGACAGTTGCAAGCTGAAGTCCTGGGTTTGTGTCATTGTTGCTGCTGTTGTTACAGCCTGGTAACCATGAACATGCAAGTGACTGTCGAGGCGTCGCCTCATATCAACAAAGTTTGGCCGCAGACTGCGGAAACAGATGGTGTGTGTTCAGTGTCTAGTGCGTCATGACACTTCAATCACGTCCCCAAGCAATCGACCGGCAATGACAAAAGGATTTCATTTATTTTCAGACTGGAATTTCACTGAAAACTGCCTCAATCTGATCCCATCTTGAACACAACTTTGAAACATTTCTTCAACCCCTGGCGACTTGTCATTTTTTATTCTTTTGAATAACCGCAAATAGTTTGTTTTATCATCACAAGCTATTAAGTGAGGAAAGGGCAACATTTCCCCACAATAAAAAAAAAGCCAGGAGCATTCCACTGAATCGTGACCAAATCTAAACATGACACATAAATTATCTATTGTGCGGCTGAATAGCTCATCGGATATTGTTTTGAGTGAAATGGAATCACTTTGAATGTCTGCGGTCATCTCATGTTGTGCCAGAATACTGAGTGCTCTCCTCTGGAAACCCTTCTGGAAGCGTCTCTGCTGCGGCCCCAGAGACGGCCCGAGCAAAAACTAAAAACATAATATAATGTTTAGAAAGCAGAACAATTTCTTCAAAGCCCCTTTTGAAAGGATTTTGTCTGTGACAACAGAGGGCAGTTATGCATTTATATTTCTCATCTCAAAGAGTTTTTTTCATATGATTATTATTATTATTGTTGTGGCTTTGAAAAAAAATTCAATATAAAACGGCAAGCCTTTGAGTCTACGAGGGCTGCTTTATCATGCGCATATAGCCTTGAATGCAGCGCTAGAGTATGTTGACACAGTACAAAAATAAATAAATAAAAATAATGAAATACTGACACATTTGCTAGGAGTATGAAACTGTTGCATCGTCTTTATTCCTGTCCTTTTTCCCTTCACACTGACTCTCATGAGGATGAAGAATACCAGCGCGCCATAGCGCCGTGGCTGCTTTTATTGTTGACTGTTTTATGTCAGTGGAAATTCGTTTCCTCTTGAACCTGTCCTCGTTCACCCAAGGACACGCACTCCCCCTGTATCGGCATCCCCCCGGTTATTTAAAACGCAAGCATGCCTTTTCATTACGACTTCTGACATGACCCGAAATGTGATAGGAATAATTTTATTCAATTTTGATTGAGCCAAGTTTTAACTCGAGCTGGGGAAAAAAAAACTTGGTGATTCTCGACAAACAACCCTCAGGAGACATTATTAAAAGTGTGGCGGGGCGGAGAGCAAAGATGGGGGGGAGGAGATGGATCGCTCGGATTTGTGCATCCACCCTGATGTGCGTGTGTGCCGATCCTCTGTTTGCTGATATCTTTTTGTTCAGGAGGTCTGATCAGTCGCAGAAAAAACCAACAACCGATGTAAACAAACTGCTTTTTTTGTGTCTGCAGCAACGGGGAGAATCAGTGTTTGATAAAATAAAAAAGTGCTTTATGGCAATGCCTCGGTTCACCTCAGCATGTGTTTTTCAAGTGAGTAAACTTTGCCTATTTCAGTGTGAGACACAGTGCAACCCAAGCCGTTGATCAGCAGAAAACATCTTGCGCACTTATTTATTTGCACTCCACATAACACCCACGGGCTCCTCCGCAGGCAGACTGATTTTGGCAGTGTCTGTTTGTCGTTGGCCTGTCAACGAACACGCCGTGAGTCACCCGGTAAGGCATAATTTGCCTCCTCCTGCAGGAGTGCTTTCAAGTGCTTGCCGCTTTGTTTTGGTGCCCCGGCGAACAACTCGTTGATAAAGGAGAACAGCCGACTACTTTTACTTGTGAGGCGGTATGTTTGTTTGGTAGAAGTAGGTCTGCGGTCTCCTTGTCGATTAATTGGCCCTTCTGCTCTCTTCCAACCCAAACCCTGCTGGTTGAGCATTTGCCTTTTATTCATTTTGGGTTGATTATCGGTGGGAATTTTAAGATTTTTGTGCCCAAGATTTTCTCGGGTTGACTTCAGCCCTAAAAAATCCTTAATTGAGTACCAGGTGCCACCTGGAAACTGTCTTCATTCTGGTATTTTCTATACGGGATTAGAATTGGCTGAAGCTCCGTCATTGTTTGAAGGCCGTTGCTGTTGCCCATCTGGCAGGTTTGGAAATTGGATTAGCCGTAGAAAGACCCTGGCGGCTTTTCTTCTGAGATAAGACTAATCTAAGAAAATGTCAAGTGAACCCTTTAATTCCATGGAGGGGAAAGAAACGAATAATTAATTAAAAGTGAAATAAATTGCCTCTCTTGAACGCGTTTTTACGTGGGCTGTCTTGGGTATCTTACGAGAATAGCTCATGTTTTTTTTTCTGAAATGATCTCAAGTCGTGAAAATAACTGACAACAAAAAAAGATGCATAAACATATGTCACTGACATCTTAAAGTGTTATTTGCTAATGTGTTATCTGTTAATTAAGGGCCAAGTGTTATCTGTTGATGGAGAGAGAGTAGCAAATAAAGTACATGGTGGAAGTCAAAGGTCTTCATTTGGAAAATGTGCAAACAGAATCTATAGTATTTCATACCAATTGACTACAATTAGCACATATTTCCAATAAAATCTTTAAAAAAAAATCAACCTGTAGCTCAATTCGATGTTGATGATCTATTTAATGGTGAATTGATTTGGGCTTGGTAGAAATAATATTGCGACACAAGAAGTCTTTATCTTAGTTTTGGTCGGCCGACCAAAGCTAACCAGGCAAAAGTGTACATATGACATATTTGGTTTTATTTTACCACCATGAAAGTTTTCAAATGATCAAAGTCTGTGCCATGGTAAAGTTTACTAGATCCATGTGGAATGTGGCCTAGCCTGGCGAGTACCTTTACGACCGCTCGAGTCACACAGTGTGTTGCCGACCTCAGAGTTGGGTGTGTCAGAGTTTGGTACACGCTGGCCTTTAGTGGAACACACAAGACCTCAGACACTCTCAAAATGTTCCATAAAGTTTCCTCTATATAACATGAACCAGCGATGCATTACGTATCAAGGCTGTGCTGGAGAAGAAAAAAAAGGATTGCGCTAGAGGGACATTTATTACATCATGTTGTTATCTCACATGGCAGCTTATTAGGCGATACATCCTCCTTGACGATGCTTCAAGTCCACAAGGTGACTCCTTGATTAGTAAAGTGTGAACCAGAGAAGTTAATGTCTTTACCTGGACTAAAACTTACCTTGGAAAGTTGTGAGATATGCCTGTTATTTAGCTGCAAACTGGTGGAGCAGGAGAGGTGTGATACATCCAGGTTGCTTACCAGTCAGACAGTTTTGTCGCGGCGACGCTGAACTTTCATCCTTATGAGCTGAGCTGCGACAAAAACAGGCGGATCTCTAGGGTGAGGAGGTGCTCCTGGATGTTCTGATGTGTTACCGCCAGAGATGCACAAGCGAGATCACTCACTCGATTAGCATCCACCCAGTCACAGAGTATTGCGCAGAAAGCGTGATCAAAGCTCTTTCAAGTCTTTTCATCCACGGCGTTGTGACATGTGAACGCCCCTCAGTGGGAGGAGTCTGAATA
The DNA here is from genome assembly GCA_009823395.1 of Thamnaconus septentrionalis. Taxonomy (NCBI): domain Eukaryota; kingdom Metazoa; phylum Chordata; class Actinopteri; order Tetraodontiformes; family Monacanthidae; genus Thamnaconus; species Thamnaconus septentrionalis. The sequence goes on along the minus strand of CM020514.1, from coordinate 16,006,483 downwards.
CATTTGCCGCGCTTTAACACCGTTGTTAGATAAAGGACGCAATTATCACCGGTTTGGTTTACAGTTTAGGTGTTTCAGAAGTGATGATGAGATGTGACACCAACTTTGCTATTTGAATTGTTCTCATTAAAAGTAAAGTATTTGATTTTTTTTTTTTTTTTTAACAATTTTGGATCACACTGGTAACATTAGTCTGCAGCAGTGTGCGGGCACGCTGGACTGTTAACGTGAAAGGTTTTTGTCATTTATCACAATTAATGCAAAGAGAAATATTGCATTGCTGAGGAAGCACGAGTGTTTTCACGCAATATGCCAACCTTGACCCTTTCATTGTTCACATCAAGGTTGATTTTTTTTCTCCCTTTACATCACGACGCTTTGAGTGGAACAGGCGTCACGTCCATCCTCTATAGCAGCAACAACATCAACGGCGACGGCTGACAAGATCGTTATCTTTGTCACAGCACAAGTTTGACAAACGTATGACAAATTGTATCAGACTCCCAAACGGTCCCATAGATATCGCACACCACAGACAGCTGCGGTAGCAACTGTGCAACACATTCACTCAACCAGTCAAATCTTATTTGTATGGTACGGGGGTGCAAAATCACTTTGTCTAAAAAGAGTCGCGATTCGTCTTGCTGACTCAAGTTTACAAGTCACTTTTGAGTCACTCAAGGTTCTTGAGTGACTCAGGAGAAGCTAGTGGTAGCAGAGACAAGTCCATGAACTAGTTAATAGAGACAACAAATCATTGTTCGCAAGTCAGAAAAACCAAAAAATATATATTTATTTGCTGCTGTATTGCACTTCTTCAAACCTCACTTACAAAAGACGTTTTATATGTCAATGTGATTTCTCGGCCAAATAAAGGTCTAAATGATTCGCTCAGGCAAGGAGATGAAACCTCCTCCTATTGCTCAACCCAGTAGGATCGGTGTATCCATAACCTCGTCTTCTTTTTCATAGAAAACGACGATGTCTCATAGCAAAAGTGATTACGATATATCTCCATCACTGGACGATGAGTCAGTTGTTGCCCTGTCATTAAGTGTGCTCAGTCAGTCCAAGATTCATTTTGCCATCTTGCCGCTGGGAATTGATGTGATGGATTGAAAGCTTTCTGAATTTATGTTGGTTTTTGTTTTATTTTTTGGTGCGTAAAGGCCTTAATATGTGTATAATTTGAATTCTGATTCCAAGGCGTGATGCACAGTGAAAGCTGAACACATCCTGGGAAAGGTGGATGGTGCTAAGAGCAGTATAAGCTGAAACTGGGCCCCCTGCTGCACCTACAGACGCCTTTTTAATTTTGAATTTCTAGCCAAAGGCCAAGTACGAAACTCGGCTTTAAGAGAAAAAAATAAACCCCCCGACGTGCTGCTCGGGATCACAGACAGCCTCAGGTTGAAATCACACACGGGTCCTTACTGAAGACTCGGGTCTTCTCATTCTGGAAGACTTGGCTTTATATAGACTTATTAAGACTAGAATCAAAGAAGATGGGCTCATCAACATTTCATCAGCCCAAGAGTGCATTATTCATATTTGTCTTGATTTTTCATGTCAAAAAAATATTGCGGTGGGGATAAGCAATGTGATAGCGGAGAAGAACATCGTGAACATCCGTGAGATGGTGTGTTTTCCTTCTTGGGTTGCGGTGAGTTGAAATTGAAACAAAATCTCAGGTCAAACACTTAAGTGTTCTTTAAAGTGACCCTCAAGGCCGTTTTGAAAAAGAAAAAGAAACACAACAAGGTAACCCTGGACTTTTGATCTGGTTTGCTGTAATCAGAGAATCAGAGATTTAGAAACTGTTTAGTTCCACCGCTATATTTTTCGCAAACAGTCACAGCAGTCAGTTAACGCTCGTTGATGCAGACTGTGTGTGTTTGCATAAATGATGCGGTGCTCAGACACAGTCACTGTGGATAAACCGCTCTGTTACTAACACTGCTGGCAGCTAGCTAGTCCTCACGCTTCACGGCCCGTTTGGTCGAGCAAAGATTTCCCCGATTCCCTCGACCTGTTATTTACTGGCGTCAATAAGGGTCAAACCTCGGTAAAAACACAGTTAGCAGATGAACGCAGGTCGGTTCGGCCTCCCATCGGCACTCGCTCTGCTTCTTCTGAAACGCTTTTACAAAGTGCAACCTCAGCACAGTCATAGTGATCCTCCCATCTATCCTGGAGCCTCAACAGCTTGGATGCAGTGAAGAATTTGTCTCCGCCGCTCCCTTATTAGGTTGCCATGCACCTTGAAAGTCACTCCCTTCGAATGTGACACAATCTGCTCTGTAAAAATGACTAATTTTGCAACTCCCGACATCAAACACACCCACACCACAAACCGAGTCTGGGTGTTGTAAATTTCTCTCCCCCATTCCCGAAGCACGAACCACACCTGTGCCTTCCCCATACATCACTAGAGTCGATACATAATTTAAACTTCCGGGAAATAAACAACTCAGAGCGGCTGCCGTGACATAATACATCTCCAACGCTGCAGAGCAGCCTCGGAACTAACTGTGCCATACTCATTTTAGAGACTAAAAACAGAAAAATATAACTGTATCGCAAACCTTGGCTTCTTCAGTCAGTCTACGAATACTGAGGCAGGAGGTACGGGGAGCGGTTGCTAGCAAAATCAGCTATTTAAACTCTGGTAGCTTATAAAAATAAGATAAGCATGAAAGGTGCTATAGTGGCAGTTTTTTTGTTTTTGTTTCTGTTTTTAAACTCGATGGTGTTTTCACATAAAAGACCCTGATTTTTCTGGATTGGAAACTTGTCTTTGCTTTGCCTCTAACTGGCTTCAGCAGTTGAACGAAACGGTGCTAATGTTTTTCGCGAGCTCCTGCTTCTTTAAACACGACGTGCTTCAGGTGTTCTTCTCCTTCCGCATTCAAGGAGCAAACTTGCGGCGCCACACCAGGCCTGGCATAGGTACTACAAGGTTTCAGTTGTTTCCAGCGTTTCCGTGTAAACAAGAATTTCTTTTGAATACAGCTTTGTGTAAACGCGTTTTTTTCCGAGTGCGGTTTCAAAAATATCCTTCTCTCTGTGAACAGCCCCTTAAAAGGCGAGCCATACATTGAATGAGAATCTGGCAATCCGTCTGCCGTCTGTCGTGCCTGGTCTCGTGGTCTTCTCTGGTTTCAGTGCTGAGAAAACTCACAGAAAAACCTGGCAGGGCCGAATGACCCGCTGGCCCGGCTCGGGAGGGCGATCAGAGCGGCCCACGCGGTTGCTGTTACACAGCATCGCGTCAGTGCTCTGAGTGAGGTGCGACGCCCACACGAGGCTGAGATCATTTGATGGACGGTGCCCACCTCGGCTGCAGCCTGTTCGCTCCGCACTCAGTTGCAAAGTCACACAACGGCAACAACAACAACAAGGCCAAACTGCCGCCCGGCAGCTGCCTACAGAGCAGCTGCCTCCGGGCGCACAGAACCTCATCAATTCATTACCTACGTTCGGCCTTAAATAATAGTATTTTGCATGACTTATTATTTATTTATGCGCTGATTCAATATTTATTTTGTCAGTGGTGTAAATGGGCCTGTTGCCGCATCTGGTCCTGCGAGCAGAACAAATAAATAAATCAGTGTTGCACCTTGGAACGATTCAAATTGGTGGAGGCTGGAAGAAGAGTAAATCACATTGTGAAAGCAGTGTGCGTCGTAGTGAGCAGATAGTGCCGCCGAAATGAAAGTAAGCATTTCAGATGGACTGTCGCGTACTGGACGCACATCAACGCGTTCTGTCGCTTCGCTAAGAAAGCCAAGTGGAAAGTCGACATGCCCACGAGGTGAAGCTGTAAAAACAGCTGTAATATTTAATGTTTTCCTCAACCAGTTTGAGAAGGAGGGGAGGAAGAGGATGAGGAGAAGCACAGCATACATTTGCATTAAATAGGTGTGACAATGATATCAATATTTAATATCAAGCCGATGTGTTTTGCTTTGAGATCTCAGTTAGAGCTGCGAGATCGCAGGAGACGTGTCCTGTTTGTCCTGCGCTGCATGCGGAAATATCCGGCGTGAGCAGCCCAATCACATTGGGCAAAAAAAAGTCATTTAGGATGTTTTCCATAATCATATCAATTTCCAAAAAATATATGAGATGAAAATAGTATAACAAAGGTCACTGGGTCACGTCAGGTGAAAGCTGTTTTGAAAAAAGGATGAACCAAAATATTGGTACAAGAATGAACACAACAGATCTTGTGGTTTTCATCAGGAATCACTAAACCAGGGAGAGGTTTGTCTCGCTCCTCCTCACCACTAATATTATTCAAATGAGAAAACCAAAATAAGTTATGACAAATTCATGGAATGGGGGGGGTTTTCCTCTTCTTTTCATTTTCATCTAAATTAGGATCCCAAACAGTTTAGAGTGTGTGTGTGTGTGTGTGTGTGTGTTCACCAGTTGGCGTCTCTGTCTTATGGGGGGGGGTTTGACTGACAAATTGTGGCCGTATGTTTTAGAGATCAAACATTAAAGTGACATTTTTTTATTCTTTTTCTTCTTGGAAATTGGAAATTCATTTGATGCTCACGTTAATAAGCTCCTTCATAACTGAGGCAAAGGAAAGGAAAGGTGCCTGTTTATTGCCAGACAATCCCCGTCTCAACAACACTGCGTCGTTACTCAAGATAATTCCTGAGTGAAAAGCTTTGGTACTTCACAAACTGTCGCTCCGGGTCGTCTCCAGTGTCCCTGCTGACATTTTCCGTAAGGCTGCGGTTCTGCTACAAGGTGGACCAGGAAGATCTTAATCCAGTGGTCCATGGAACCTCCATGTTGTCATGCTGCAGGCTTATTTGGAGGTGATGCTTCTCCAGTGTCTTGTCTCGAGATGGATTTTTTCCCCTCTCCACCTCCGCTTCCTCATTGACACATGATGAAAACGCGTCATAGCCGTGCAGCCCAGGGGACTTCCAAGTCGGAATTTTCCTTTTTAACACGTTGTTTGGTTCTTGAGGAGTCGATACAAAGTGCAGCCTCCATCCTGGGAGGACACACGGCGTCTGTGATGTTTGTTGACCTCATTAGGTAACGACAGACAGAGGAACAAAGAAATATATCGGCGGTGAATGTTTCCCCGAAGATTCAGGAGGCTCCGTCGCTGTTTTACTGTGGTTGACAATAGAGTGGACGTTGACTACATTTCTTTGTGGCTCCATGTATTTTGTCTTTTTAAATTAGATACATGTAGATCATTTTTTCTTTGGCTTTTGCATTCAGACTTGTTTAGCCAAATCACATGGCAGGAATGGTATTCCTTCCTTGTAACATTAAATTATGCACAAATTAAAAACCAGTTTTTTGTGTAAACTTGCTTGACTTGATTGGGATTGGAGTAAACCCAATTTATTTATTTTGAAAAAAAAGTTTGCTTGATACAGGCATATTCCCTCATTATAAACTTTCCATGGTAATGAGGGGTTGTGCAAGTCGTCTGTGCATGTGATTAAAGAGTGCACAATGCATGTCGGGGGTGTGGCCTCAATAGCCCTGCTGTCAGCAGTGTGCATGCATGTGCATAGATATTCAAGTGTACTGTGTGTGTGCGTGCCTACAGTGTTTTTACGTAACTATATTTAAGGTCCCTCTTGAGGACCAACCTCAGATTTTATAAATTTCAGTTTCACTCCTGTGTATCGCTGCTTAAGTCTGGAACTTTTGCAACCCTAATTCCACTTTTGAGAAAGATGAAAATATTCTGTATTCTCTGGAAACTCCACTTCTCCTCACGCCGTCTCCTCTGCTTAAAAACTCCCCCTGCGTCTCACGCACCCACCCACGCATGCAGCGCATGCTGAAAACAACGTTGAAAGAGTCGGAATCACAAATTATTTTCCCCCTGCAACAATCTATGGCGCGTCTCCGTAACTTCAACCTTAGAGATCTGTATTGCAAAATAAATAAATAAATAAATATCTGGAGCTGCTGCGATGTGCATTGGCACCTGAAATATTTCATCCACTTCCACGTCGAGTGCCAGAAGCAGCTGCAGGGAACCCGAGCTGATACGTCTTTGTCATGTTCCTCGGTCATTATTAGCGCAATAAACGCTGCGCTCGGAAAATAAATGGCCGCATTGTTCGCCGCGCTCGTCCAATTGCTTGTGCATCGTGATGTGGAATGTCCTTCACTGAAGTTACACAACTCTGGTGTGGTGCAGCCGAAGGAAAATGTTTGAAACAGTTGTGTTGTTTCTGTTTTTGAGCAGTTGATGCTCTCTTCTGGTAACAATTAACGCAAAGAGTGGCCATTCAGAGCTAAAGGTTGATTTCAACCCAAAATGCTGCAATCGCTGATGAAGAAGCACAAACTAACTCTGAAAACTTGCAGGAATGAGTTGTGGAATTTAACTGCATAGACTTTCATTCTGTCATTATTTACTTTATTTTTAATCAATAAAATAATGTCAGTGAGTGAAAATGCAATGAAAAATTCCTCTTCTGGAGCAATCTGTACGTTTTGTCCACTGGCTTTATTTATTCATCCTGTGCAACTGATGTGAGGCTCGGTGCAGGGCAGAGTGCAGAACTTGTGTTTTTCTGTGTGTTTCGCAGGTGAGCACCTTCGAGTATGTCCTCAGGGAAACACGTGTTGCACCCAGGAGATGGAAAACAAATTTGGCCAGCAGAGCAAACAGGACTTTGAGAATCTGACGGACGAAACGAGTCACGAGCTGCGGAGTACCTTCGTGTCCAGGCATAAAAGGTTCGACGGTAAGTTTTTCACCGTTTTTATTCTTATTTTTCTTTCATGCGTTTGAGTGACATTCACTCATTGACTCATCTCAAATGTTAATTGGTCAGTCACTATAGAGCAAAATGCTCAAAATGGTTGCAAGTGGATGAGTTCATTTGTAAAGGACCCACAGTTTGTAGCCCACCCACCCCCTCCTCGCTCCCCCCTCATCCTCCCAAGTGGGCGGACCGAGATTCTGGAAATCACGTTAATATGCCTCAGAGTGCCGCAGCTCTTGTTGGATTAGACTAACATGGCTTTTTGCAGGACGGACTGACGGCTCCAGCAGCTGCAGCAGCTGCAGCAGCTGCAGCAGCTGCGCGTGGTGCGGTTGCCGTTCGGTGCGTTGCGGCATTCTGCATTATTAAAGTTGTTTGCTCGACCGACCGCTGGGTGAACGCTGGTGACAGCCCCATGGCGACCGACTTGACCGCCGCAAATCCTCCGGCCTTCTGCTTCTCCGCTCCCCCCCAAAACCGCTCTTGGTCTTCTTCTGCAGAGCCGGCATCCCGTAGTTACAGTTACAGTAATAATAATCCCGATTTGCGGTATTATGCCGCGTGGGTGGCAGCATCTTTACAAAAAAAGAGAGAAAAAAATGGCGAAAGGATGATGGAAGTGGAGCTTATCACCCGTTGCCACCTGCCTGTGTTGGATGTAAAATCCGGGATCCGGTTCTGCTTCCCGCGGATGATAAATGTTTACTTCAGAGGGGATAAATAACGCTCGTCATCAGGCTCATCATTTCACATTAGCCGGTGTCTGCTGGCAAGAGTTTACATGCATTAAGGGAAGGCGCTTACTTCTTTTTATTCTTTATTTTTTTTGCACGACTGCGGAGTCGAGTCCAGAGTGAATTCAATGGGAATGAATTGAATGAGTGAATTTAAAGTTGAAGGACACAGATTCTGTTTGGAGTGTGAGTGCTGGCCGGCTCGGGAAAGAAGAGAGGAACATGCACTGGTGGATTTATTATTATCATTGTTATTTTTTATCTGCCCTGCTTTTTGCACTCATCAAACCGTTTGTAAGAGCGAGTCACGGACAAAATGAGGTGCTTGCGCGCCTTCTATCAGGCGTTAATGAACTGTCACGCTGACTGCCGACGCGCGGCCGACTCATTAATGTACAGAGGGAACAATGAAAAGGTGGAGAAACGGAACAAATTGCGCGCTGACCCCAGTCAGGGAGTGGAGTGAGACGTCCGAACCGACACCCCTTCTCCTGTCATTTGCTTGCTAGTCTGGAGGTAATATGCAAAAAAAAAAAAAAAATCTGTTTGAAGGAAATGCCATGTGACGGCGGGCAGAAAAAAAGGCTTACACACACACGAGCCTTCATCTTAAAGAAGATTCTGAGTCAGTGAAGCTGCCCGGATTTCATTTCTTTGGGTTCTTGGAGGTCCCACATTATACAGACTTCACCGTGCCAGCTAATAATAAATACACACATCTCTTGCACGTCAGTACTTCCTTTACCTTTTTCCTGAGGCCCAGCCTTGTGTGTGTCCAACCCTCTGAGGACGACTGCTGTGTTTCTGCCCCCCCGCCACCAAACCTCATGCTGACCTAACTTAAAACTGTTTTTTTTGTTTTTTTCTGCCAATTTTTTTTTTTTTTAAATTCAGATCCATTCACTTTTCTTGCCAAAACTCACTTGTGCAAAATCATGGCAGCAGCCGCATGAGTGGGTCATGAAATTTACATTACCTCTCACTCCCTAATTACGCCACGCGGTGCGGAGTTGGAACGGCAGAACTAATGGCACACATCATCAGACTAATGGAGCAAAAGTTTGGCATCATTTATACGACGCACAAACAACCCAGATGTCTGGAAAAACTGAAAATTGAGATTCTGCGCTATTCACATTTATTGGCTTCACGGTTGAACAGCCTTCATTTAATATCCGCTATCGGCGCTATTATCAAATAACCTCCCAGCAGAACACCGTTTCAGTCAATCCGCAGACGGACAAAAGTTAAAGCAATCTTGCTAAAAGAAGAGGGATTGGTTTTCATGCACAGCTCTCTAAATATACCCGCTGTTGACAACTAAATAATATTTGAATGTATCACGTTGCAATTTAATACTCCCGAGTCAATGTCTGGTGTGTCCGTGCCCATTTTTCCCCCTAAACTATTCAACATATTGCATGAAAGACACACTATTCAGTTACAGAATGCGACTCTCGGATGAGCATGCGCTGCCCAGAAACTCAATGTCACCGTGTGCCGTGTGATGTCTGTCTGTCTGTCTGTCTTTTTTTCCTGGAATGTGCTTCTTTCTTGCACATGTGGTTCCTGGAAGCATGCATAAATAAATGAGTGTTATTTTGATCGGCCGCTGTCAGGATGGGGGAATGTCAGCGAGGGGGGATCCAACAGCACTTAGATGCATGACTCCAGGCACCGGCTCCACCTCTTGGGGTTTGCTGCCACTCTCTATAATTTCACCCATGTCAAGATGCCATATGCAGGTTTCAGCCGTTTGGGAGACTTTATATCTGCATAGGGTCTCAGCTGACCCGGCCGTGCAGGAAATATATTGATTTCCAGATTGAATGCTGGGGTGTATTAAGTTGTGCGACCGTTGGTTTTCAGCCAGAGACGTTGGATGAGATAGCCTGTTCATAAAGACCTTTGCCTGGATAAAACATTTGAAAACCCCTAGAAAATGATTGGAAACAAAGTTTTGTAAATGAAGAACAAAACTTGAAAGGCGACTGCACTTTCCCAGAGGGCTGGTCAATTTCCTAGTCAACTTCTCCAGGCTTCCCATTGATGCAAGGCAACGATAGCGACATCTTTCTCTGTCTCATAAAAAAGATTGGCTTATAATATGCCTTAGTTTTCTAAAGGAGATAGGAGTAGATATATCTTCTTTTATGCATGCTGCTTGTCACTTTCGTCACAAACGATGCCGAGTGTTTGCTAAATGTGTGAGGAACGTTAATGCTTTCAATTGTTGCTTTGGCAAGACGGATGTCTGAGATTCAAGCCATTCGGCTGCACTTCAGGATCAGCTCACATTACACAGAGGCGCAAAACTAATACTGGCCTGGATTCATGGTTCGAATAAATAGAGAGAAAAAAACCTGACTGTTTTCATGTTGTTGTGATGCTCCCTCTACCATCGCTTTTGCTCGGGGCCCTACATCAGAGTTATTTACTGAATACGGCACATCTCCTTCTCTTTATGCAGAGTGTGCTGTGAGTGATACTGTGGCTGACAGTGGCCGGCCAGCCCACGCATATCACTGCAGCCCGTGTCACAGTGAGGGAGCGCCGGCTCCAGCAAGGCCGTCCGAGCGGAAACATAAAAAGACACTGAAAAGCCAGCGTTCCACAGTGCAGCCAATGGAATCGAAAACAGAAAGCCATCGTCAAATTGCTTAATGCTCGATGTGTCGCCACAAACACTGCAGTTAATTGATAAAAAAAAAAAAAAGTTGCCCAAGTATTCTTATTGTTTTCTCTGAGCCACTTAAAAGACCCCGGGGACAAACAGCCTCAAGGAGTCTGTTGCATAATTATTTTACATTTTCTAATTAAGATAATTACTAATCAATTGTAAAAGCCTTCCCTGACCATGGTGCTGGATAGCCAAACACAATATAAATATGGTCTACTGCACTCTACCACTCCAATCGTAAAGGCGGCTTTTTATCTTGAAAATGCAACACATGAAACTGCAAATCCTTCCTGTGTAATTGTTGAGGGAAAAAAAAAAAAACTTACTTCTCACAGAAATGGTTTGCACTTCTGAGACGGCCCGGCTCATGTTTTTTGAAGAAGCCATCCTTCAAGGAAATATCACAGAGAATCTATAGAGTGCACAACTTCACCTGAATGATCTGAGACCAGGCTATCGGTCAGATGAGATCAGCAGAGCGCAGGTGAATGAGTCAATGAATGCAGCCTTGAAGCAACACCTGGTCATTTTTTTCTTCTTGAATTTAAAAAAAAGTCATTTCTACAAAGATTCTTTGTAACAGGGAAAATGGCGCCTCTACCAATGACACAGCACCCCCACTTGGCCTTGTGTATAATGATGGATACGCACGTCAGGAAAAGAAAAAACTTGCATAAATATTTCATTTGTAGAAGTACTTCTATCTTATGGATACCTCCTTTGAAGTTTTGAAGTTTGATCGAATTACGATAACACTGTGAAATGTTGTATGATGTTTTCCCAACAGATGTCGTTACCCTCATGAATGTAGCATGAACAAAGTGTTGAGGCAACAAACGCTACCCAAGCAGTAGTTTGCCGTACACATAAATGTCTGAAAGCCAATGGCCACCACTTTGAGCAGCTCTTGTAATTGTCGAGGCCAAAGGTTACTTGTATTAATCTGAATAAATTTAGTATTGAAATTTGCATGTTTTTCTTTGCCTGACTCTGCACATGTATATATGTATCTCCTGATGTGTGTGCCAGTCCAGAACAAACGATTCCTCGTCTCTACTAACTCGTCCACTGGCTCGTCCCTGCGACGTGCCAACTAGCTAATTGAAGGAGAGACAAGACAGCATGTCACTAATGTGTGGCTGCTGTTCTAACTGCAGTAAATGTATCAAGTTAATGACTGCATGAGCCCTGTGGGATAGCTCTGGTTTTTCATTTCAACTGCGCTCGCCCTTCCCCTCCCTGATATGAAGCTGAGTCGCGGCTCATGGCAGCCGTCCCCACTCACTAACAAATCACTCACTCTATTTTGGGAGTGGGTGGAGCTCGTGTGTGCAAATTGATTGTTTTGTCAACTGATCCAGTGATTAAAAAAAAATAAATAATAATCTTTGGTAAGTGACTCATAATAAATTGAAGTCAGTGAAAAAAATAATGAGATTCCTGTCATTAGTGCAAAGTGTTGAGGTAAAGTTGTGCGTGTTCCTCTGAGTGCCCGCTGGGCAGGGGTCAGTCCCCCTATCACAAGTCAGTGATCTGGTGAGAATGAGTTATAGTAGTAAAATATTTTTAGGTGGAAAGCCAATTTAAAATGATTATGTGGGAATGGTAGTAGAAGTGGTAATAGTAAATGAATGGCTCATGTTCTCAAATGGCATCGTACCAATGGCATCGAGTGCTCTGCACCTGCTGAATAAATAGAACAGTCACCGCGTTTGGTAATTAGCAGAAAATATCTCGTGATTATGAGACAAAAAAATCTTCGGCTCCTGCTCAGCCGACCGAAAATAACATCCAGCTCGTCGGCCTTTCCGCCTCGACAGTCCCAGCGGCTTGAGTTGCCGCTAGTGTTGACGGCACTGACAGTATTAATATCAGCATCATCACTTGTAAGTAACATATCCCGGTGGCAGATTAACCAACCGTGGTGTGGTGATATGTCACAATAATGAGATACTCTCATAATTAATCAGTTTTTTTTAGGTACTATAGATATTTTAATATGAATATTTCACCATCACAAGATCCTTTCTCATAATTAAAAGATGTAGAAGGTGTCTAATGTTTTATTTATTCAGCAAATGCAGTGGAAATCTACTGCGAAAACGTCTCATTAGCTTTAATTAGCGATGTTGTACTCGATATCTGCGTCAGTGCATTTCTCCAGCGTGTGTGTGTGTGTGTGTGTGTGTGTGTGTGTGTGTGTGTGAGAGAGAGAGAGAGCTGTTGATAAATGAAAATTCTCCTCTTCATCATCGGCCTTTGTTTTTAAAACCTGCCAGTCGTGGACAGCTGCTCTGCGCTGGCCCGCGACCACATTTTGGGTTTGTGTGACCAGATAAATGTGCACCTGTGAAAAGGCCACGCTGGCTCAGCACAATCCCTCGGCTCTCACCACGTCCTAATGGACAGTCCAGGTTGAGGGCGGATGAGGAGGCAGCGTCGGAGAGCCGCAGGGCCGGTTCTCTTGTCCTGGAATCGATCTGGGTAGAAATTCCAATAGACAATCATGTCCCAAAGAAGATGGTGGTGTCAAAAAAAATAGATATATATTAGTCGATTTAGATTTCTTGCATGGGTGGCACAGTGGTGCAGTTGTTAGCAGGTGGCAGTGTGGCCTTGCAGAAAGAGGGTTGTGGGTTTGATTCCTATCCGAGGCCTTTCTGTGTGGCGTTTTCATGTTCTCTGCTCGTCTGAGTGGCTTCTCGCCTTCCTTCCTTTCTTTTTTCTTACTTTTCTGACCCCATCTTCACCGTAAGGCGGCTGGTTTAGATAAACTGCAGCAACCCTGAAAGCCTGAGTGGCGTGGAAGGTCAAACCTGCAAGAAACAGAACACTTCTTAAAAGCATCACATGATAAACATGTAATGTGACCTTCGTGACTTAGTTGACATTCATCCCATTGTTCACTCATCCAGTCACTGCCATCAGTCACTGGGCAGTGAATGAACCTAAAATCATATTATTTGTCTGTATCCACATGACACAAGCTTCTCATTTACAGCAGTGGAGCCTTCACTTCAAATGCAACTTCTTTTTTTTCAGCACAACCCTACCCTTCAAAAAAAATGACTTGATTTCATATTCATTGGAAGCGATGCTAATTCAAACAGTTTCTTGGTTTTCTGAGCACTTCCAAATTATTATTCCATCTGGAAGAAAAGGCCAAGAAAAACAAACTTTCCAAATTGAATGAAAGCTTATAAATGCGTGAAATATTCAAATTCAAAGCTAAGTTTAAAATGCTGTTCAAAGAAAAAAAAGAAATCCCCTAACAAACCACTTATCCCGTGGGTCTCACTGCCTCAGACGTCTTGTGTTGACAGGACCAGGTGAGTCCAGAATGAAATGAGCTGCTGCTTTTTAAAAGCTGTGTTTCCATTACAGCTAGAATTGAAAAACTTAAATATCACAATAAAAAACTGGTAATGGAAACACATAAACTTTGTAAAACATCTCAAATATGGCTTAAGGGTTTTGACGCTCTCTGAGGTGGTTTTTCAGACGCGTCCATACAGAGGTGTATCGCAAAAGTGTCATGGAAACACTTTTTCGCATTTAAACATCACCAGAGTGATGTGCAGGGTCATGTGACCAGTTCACTTCAAGTGAAAATCCCTTGTCATGTTTGGACGGAGGAGGAGACGGAATATTTTTTTTTACAAGTATTCAAAGAGAAAAATATAACAACCATTCTTGACAGCAAACAACATCGAAATGGAGATTTATCGCAAAATGTTTTGTACCTCCATCCTCCTCAAAGTGGGGTCTCGCTGGACGAGATTTGACGAGAATTACGGCTTATGCGCTTCACACCATTCAATGGAAACACCAGCAAATCACAATTGTCAATATTTTAGAAATATCACTAATATTTTGCGAAAAACTGTATTGGAAAAGCATCATGTCCAATCAAGTTGAACGAAGCCACTTCAGTACTATTGCTTGCACACAAGTATTACACTGTTTTTTATAATTTGCTAGTTTTCTTAATTTGATAGTAGGCATGTAAACAGGATCTTCTGGATTGACCACTTTTTTTTTCCAAATGTAGCCTTTTCTGACTAAACTACAGAGGATATTCATAACTATATGCGCCAATATTAGCCAAGGCCATTCTGTCTCATTCCGCACACTTTTCTGGACCACTGGCTCCACTGACTCTCAAGCATGGCTGCAAAAAGAGTGGCTGGGAGAACTTTATTATGCAAAAGTCAGAAAAGATTTGCATATGGGAGATGACAATGAGCGGCATGTGTGCAGTTTTATTTTCAGAGGAGCTAGCGAGAGAGTGTGAGGTAAGGGGACAGAGTTCACCTGCAGGCTGGAGACACGGAAAGTGAATCATCATTATAATGTGGGAACTTTTGGAAATGTTTTCTTGGTTTGTAGCTCAATCTCTAATCTAATTAAGTCTCTTTTAGGCAGCGGTTGCATGGAAGTGCATCTACTCCAGAATAGCTCTGCAGGCCTGGTAAAATGTTTGTGCGGGATTAAAAAAGTTCTGCAGTTAAGAATAGAACAATAGAAAAACACAGCTGCATCTAAACAGGAATAATAGTGGAATATTCATTTCCAACAGGCGTAGAAGCGGCCTCATTGCAATTCGGAATAAAGAGAAAAGCCAGAATCTGTCTCTATTCGCAAATGATGTTTTTGACATTTGCGTGATTGCTTTTAATTACGAGTCGCATGTTGTCCAGGGAGAAAAGTTTTGAAAGTTGAATTAGTGAATCATCATTTTTGCTCATTTGGAAACTACCACTAGTTAGCTTTGCGGCACTGCCAGTATGGTGGCTTGCATTATTAATTTTTGCAATCCACTAAAAACAACCGTCCATCCTGTCATCAGCTGGAGCAACCTCTCTCCGCAATGCTCTTCCCCGCCTGGGCTCTGTGTTCTGTTGCTTCCGTACTGTGCAGACTGCCGTGTTAAAACTAGGGGGAAAAAATCAAAACATAACCCATTGTTATTTTCTCTCCCCGGTTAGTTTCAAGATTAAAAAAAAGAGAGTAGGGGGAAATTCTCTGTTTGGCGAGATCCAGGCTGCTGACACCTCTGACATCCAGGAGAGCGTCCGGCAGCCGCGGAAACAGGAACACAGGCTTGTCTTTTTATCATGGAGAGCAGCTCTGTGTAGCCTCCTCACTGCTCTCTGCGCACGGAGAGGAAGTGAAGCAAGACGGAGCTTCGCCGGGAAAAACCTACTAAACTCTGCACGATGGGAGCATTAAAATAAAATCCCTGTCCGGCCTTTCAGCACCACCACTTCGGCAGCTTTTTGTTGCCGTGCAGCTTCTTAATTACTAAGATGTGCTCTGTTGTTTTCTTTATTTCTTTTCCCTTTGATTATTTTTAATCTGTGGCACTGACTGAGCTTGCTATTGTGAAATGCGATCCCTCTCATGAATCTCCTAATTAGATTAAGTTGTCTCTTTACCTAATTACTCATCATAATCACTCCCAAACATATTAGCATTGTATCCAATTCATTGCGCACATTAGCATAAATTAACCTCAATTGCATTGGATAAATTCAATATGAATTTCCGCTGATGCAGGAGGCTGTGGGGTGACAGCGTTTTGTATTTATTTATTTATCTATTTATTATTATTATTTTGCCTGAGATTCAATTATGTCAGAGGGAGCTATTCATCAGTGCGGATGTTGCTCAGGAGGGCAAACCACTGTAATGCCACTCAGAAGGACAAACATAAAAGTGGAAGCTTCTCGAATTTTGTTAACAGCTCATCGTGGCTTATTAATTCATGAGTATTTGAGAAATAATGAGTAAACCATTGCATTGGCAGGTGTTCACATGTTTTATAATTTAAGTGTAAAGTTCTCAGGAAGATGTCTAAAAAAAAAAAAAATGTGTTATTCAAAGACAGATGCTGTCAGATCCCTTGAGGAAACCTTGACACTTTGCGCCGACGTGTACCTGATGAGGCAAAGCTAACGAAACAATGTTTCAATTGATTCGACCAGGAAAAAAAACAACCTGCGAGATCAGAGTCCCACGTTTCCTCGACGAACGTGACCGTTGCTCTTCAGGCAACTTCAAGTGAGTTATAATCGCTGCTCTTTGCGGCTAAAAATAAGTGGCTCTCACTGAAGTAAAAATATTTGAATTATATTGTATCCTGCTCTGCCAAGGGGATGTATTTTCTCAAAAAATGAAAATGAAAAAAAAAAAAACCCTTGTGTGCAGAAGCATCGGGGTTAGCTGTCCATGAGGGTTCTGAGGTTTAGACGACTCAACTCATTGTTGAAAACTTCCACCTTCCATGTAAAAGGCTTCTTCAGTTCAACTGGTTTTTAAAGCGGTGAAAACATAACATGGGATAGTCCAGTCTGACATGGTCATTCTAAAAGGAGCATCCTGTATTTCTTTTCTTTCATGTCACTCTACAAAGTCTGAAGGACTTTTGTTCGACACCTTTAGAGATCTCTACTTCTCATCCAAAACCTTAAAAGAAAAAAGTTAAAAGTCAATTAAAGTAAAATTTTCACTCAAGACACGACTCATCTTCAGCATGTTTAGCCATCTGTTCAAAGCCCTTGCATGAACACTCCTTTTCAGCTTTGTTTTAGGTTTTAAAGAAGAAAGAGGACAACTTAGCTTTAAAGGTGCCGTATTCCGCTGACCCTCTGGTCTTGTTTCTCAGCTCTTTCTCACAATTAATAGAAGAAGCTTGGCATGGCCTAATTATCCATCATCGCTCAAGATTTTATGAAGACGGCACATTTAGCCCTCTGTTTACAGCATCCTCCACAAATGCTGATTGTTCACTGCCGAACTGATGCGTTGCTGCACCTTCCACATGCTGTATTTTTGAACGATGGAACCGTAAATGATGGACTTTTTTAATTTTGTCGAAGTTCATTTAAGGTCTAACACACATTAAGACAACAGTGTTTTGTGTTTTGCTGCTCGGGGTCAAATGAAAGTAATTTCACACACAGCCACGTTCTGCAACCGTTTTGCAGGGTGTTTGCACGGGAGGACGCCGCGGCAGTTAACAACGAGGCGTTTTTCTGCGTTTGAAAACCGCTGCACCTCCCCTGCACGAGGCACATTTAGCCACCGGCTGGTAAATACGGCGCACCACCACAAACGCTTTCATCAGGATTTTGTTTTGAGAGTGAAAATTCGACTTGACATGAGACGCAGCTCGGCGAAAAAAAAAGGGAGCGTTTTTCAGCCGAAGCAGAGACGTTTGCTAACTCCTTATTTTTTCTTTTGGTTCGTCATCACGGACGGCAGACGGTCAGAAATATCTCGCAAGTGTCGAGAGCGGACACAAACCCGAACCGACAACACATTGTTTAAGAATAATTTGTTGTCCCGCATCCCACAGCCCTCACGCCTCCTGCGCTGCAAAACTCCATATAATACATCACTTAACCATGTGTGTGCCCTCTATCAAGGCAGAGGAACCGCACCCCACAGGAGCCTGTGACGGATGGACATTATTAGGCCGCGTGCGCCACAAACATGGATCTAATTGCTTTTGGGGCACGTGTGAGGAATGCTTCCATCGCAATGTCAGGATTGTGATATGAAATGTGGCGATGCGTCGAGCTCTGCGACATCCCTTAATTTGTCATTTCTTTACTTCGGGGACACTTAAAGTCTCACATTTCACATCAGGTTAAAGTGCTGTATTTCCTTTGTTCTTCATGCGTCCCATTAAGTTCAAAAAGAAAATTGCCACATGTGCCGTAACAGTCCAGGAAATCAGACATTGATGCTTGTTTCTTTCTTCATTTCCCCTCCCGGCCCAGAGTTCTTCCTGGAGTTGCTGGAGAACACGGAGCGCTCGCTCAACGAGATGTTCGTGCGGACCTACGGCAAGCCGTACATGCAGAACTCGGAGGTGTTCGAGAACCTGTTCGCCGAGCTCAAGCGCTACTACACGGGCGGCAACGTCAACCTGGAGGAGATGCTCAACGACTTCTGGTCGCGGCTGCTGGAGCGCATGTTCACGCTGCTCAACTCGCAGTACGTCATCACCGAGGACTACCTGGAGTGCATCAGCAAGTACACCGACCAGCTCAAGCCCTTCGGGGACGTGCCCCGGAAGCTGAAGGCGCAGGTCACCCGGGCGTTCATCGCCGCCCGCACCTTCGTCCAGGGGCTGTCGGTCGGCCGCGAGGTGGCCCAGCGGGCGTCCAAGGTAACGGACACGACGTCGCACATGCAGCGCCAAACTGGGGAGGGATTTTCCCGACATTTTCAGATGTTTTTCCCGCTGGTTTCCGGTGAAGCAGCGTCATGTCGTTCCTTATACAAAGTCTCATTAGAAAACAGTGTGTTTAGCCTTCTGTTTGCAACCTCCTGCAAAAAAAGATTTTAGCTCCCAGCTAAGAGTGAAGCTTTGTTGTATTTCCCACATGTTCAGAAGGGAGCAAAATAACCTTTTTTTATATGGACCCTGGAGAGATTCAACATTAGCACCCTTTGTGACATCCCAAAGAGCCTCATTCCAGACCTGTGTTCTTAAAAAGACATAAAACCCCAAACGGATCTGCTGTAACTGTACAACCCCAAGAAAAACAGAGCCTGCTGCTGATTAGGAATGCTGAAATTTTCACACACTCTTACTGCAAATTTTTTTTCTTGTTTTTTACATTTTTTTTAAACCAAGCCTGTGGCCTTGATTGGTTTTTCCGCAGCAGGGGCATTTTCGTTCCCCAGCTGCTACAAAACTTCCTCCTCCCACACTTCTCTAACTAACGTGTGCTCTCCAACCGCTTGTCCTCGGGAAGTGAGTGTGGGCCTGTCCCAGGAACAGGGAAAAATAAATAAATAAAAAAGCCCTTGAAGGGTTTTGCCGATGGCCGAGGGGGGGGGGGCAAGAATTGTCCTGCAGCGGCCGTTTATTACTCCGTTGCCTAATATTTGTCGAGCCGGTGCACCGGAGCCATTAATCATGCTGGACCTGTAGTTCGTGATGCAATGTAATCTTAATGCAGCCTCTGCAGTACATATTATTGCCCTGGGACGCTGTGCAGTTTTGATCTCGTACAAAGTGAGATTAAAGGAGCGCGGCTGAAGCTCGGATATAGAGACACTCCTCAACAACGGGCGTGAGAAGATCCGGCCCCCATAAACAGTGACCCCAGCCGCCTTCTTCTGCACCACTGTATCGATATCAAACAGATCAGCTTATCAACGCTATCGCCAAACACTCTTAAATATTTATGGATGTGCTGTAAACAGATGGCGGCGGAATTCTAATATTCCCCGCCGATTTTGGGGTGGGGGGGGGGGGTGAAGGGTGCGTGGAGGGGGCAGGAGCTCGCAGCACAGCTCTGGCCGGCTCGCCAGTCCCAGCGCGATGCACCCGGTGAACCTCCAGCCTCCCCGACGTGCCGCTCAGGGTGTGCAGTTAGTGCGCCTCTGGCAGAGCCGGCATGTCCCAGCTGCACCTCTTGACATTTACAGTGAGACCTGAGATCCAGGTCATGTGTCTGCGACCGCGGACCCTTTGATCCCCCCCCACCCCTGCACCCTTCCTCCCCTTCCCTAGGTGTAAACTCATCACCGGGGATTGGGTGTATGCACAAAGGAATGAGAAGGTGGCGGCCGCACGGCCGGCGCCCTCCGAGACGTGACACCCTGCGCTGGCGGCCGGCGGCGCGCTCGTCGAATTAGAAGCAGACACGGCTCCCTTATTTCCTCTCACGGCTTAAGAGGCGGAGAGCCGATCCTCCAGGGGCCTTTAGAGGAGACCTGCGTGGATTCACAAGCGACCCACACACACTAACACACACACTCACAGTTATCATCCTGTATTCATATCTCCAATGTGAAACATGGCAGATCAACACATATCATACAGTGAAGTCCAGGACCTACAGTATACATATATATGTGAAAACAACAACAACAACCAGCAGACTCTGTCTGTCTGTGTGGAGGACGTGACTTGGTTTCCAGTTTAAGATTATAAGCACTGCGTGATCACGTGAATGCTGGCTTCAGAGGTTGGACGTTGATCTGATTTGGATGTCTTTTTTTCACATTTTTCGCACTGTCTTCTCAATAAAAAAAGCTTCTGCAGAAGCTACTTGCCAAGACAAACAGAGCAGAGACTGAAGGTTTGCCTGAGATTTTCAATTGGACACGTTGTATTTTGACATTCTAAATTTTGCTTCCCAAAATTTCAGTATCTGTTAAATTCAAGCAGCTTGATGTTGTTTCATTTGTATTATTGTATTTTTTTTTAATTATAAGGTAAAAAAAAAACAAAACAAAATGTAAATCTGAAAATTATGAAAATATGCATAAATGCTTCATTTTATTGTCTAAGGTCACTAAAAGAAGAAGCAGCTGCTTTTTCAATCCAAACTCACATCATCCAAAAAACACTTTTCCTCTCGGTGGTCTGTCCGCCGAGGCTTCCTGCCAGGTGTCTTCAGTGTGACAGATGTTTGCAGAAGCACTTTTTAAGAGTTAGTGCACATGTGACAAATTAGGATGCGCTCTGCAGTGAGAGGGCTGTGTGGGAGCTTTTATCTGGCCATGACTCTGTGGCTCTGTGAAAACCATCTTTCAAGTGGTGCTGGGAATGAGGTTCAGGTTCAGCAGATGTCAGGATCAGGCCGTCTCTCTAAATTGCAGACCTGAAGACGGCCATCCATTTTTTTTTCTGCCTCCAGCAGCGATGACGAGCCTTCACTCTGTTCTCATCATACGTTGCCACATATCCAAAGAAACTACTTTTCCAGTTACGGTTTCCTTACAAGAAAAAGGAGTGTCTTTTCATTCACATAAATGGAGGAGGAGGTTTTCTCTTTTTCAAGCTATCTTGTCTTTTTGTACCCGTTTGACAGGCGATGAATCTCAGCCTGTTTAAGTTGTGATTCGTTTCCTGAAAAGATGCGGCTCTCTCAACAGCGGCTGTCTTACCAGGATTGATTGCGAGAAGGAAGTAGCTCTGTGAAAGTAAAAATCAAAAAGGGTAGATGTTGTGATGCTCTGGACTGGAAAGAGAGAATGGAGGATGATCTTCAGCGTTTCTTTGGTGTTGCAGCTCCAAAAAAAAACACAACAAGCTTGATAAGTCTCGCTCATGACGTGTGGGGTCGTGTGATCGTGTGCCTACACGGGGAACCCACACATTTATCCCCTCGCTTTAGTCCAAGTTTAACGCAGAGGGGACAACCCGATTCCTTTGAACCTTTGTTTGAACCTAAATGATTCAGTTAGATGAGTGCACGTGAACCCATGTGGTGATGGAAGTTGTCCGGGGCCACTGGTGAGCCGGCGGCAGCGGAGGAATGACGGACACGACACACGACACCTGCTGGTTGGAGTCACTTCACTCTAATCTCCCGATCTTCACATCTCCAACACTGCCGGCGGTTCAGTGAAGCCGCCGTGTGACTCAGACTCAGCGGGAATTACCGGAGAGGGAACTGCCACCACTGCCACCGCCGCCACAGCTGCTCCGCCTCAACAGGTTGCCGCGGCGGCGCGGCAGCTTGCGGCTTTTGGAAGTCGGGAGATGGGACAAAAATGAGAGCGGAGGGGGCAGAGCAGAGTTCAGGAAGTGAAGTCGATGGGCTTTCAAGAAGCAAAACTTTGTGCCAGGCCCCCAGGATCCAATATGGCCGCCCATTCATCTCACTGGAGTCGCTCACCCAGCGCATCGTTTTTGAGTTCCGTGTTGCTGCCGCACTATGCGGCCCATACAGCAGTAGCGCAGTAGTGTCGTTTCAGCCAATCGGAGCGAGCCGAGACACAGCATCACCTATGACGGCGTGACTTCACGCTGGGGATAAACTCTCTTATGGAGATGTTTTGCTTTCGAAACATCTCTAAGTTAGTGACTTAAAAATCTACAATATAAGCTGTATTATGAACTGCGTTTCAGGTCACTAGGGAAAATTAAATAAATGTTAAAATCTTTCCTAAGTGAATCATTTGCTTAAATTAAAGTTAAAAGGTAAATCTCCACGTTTACATTCTGCACAGCTGCATCTTCTGCTTGTTAAATGGAGCTTGGAGGAGATTTTCAGCTTCTTTTTTTAACCCTCCTCTCTCCTCGCCTCTTGCAGGTGAGCAACACCGCGGCGTGTATGCGAGCGCTGACCAAGATGCTCTACTGCCCCTTCTGCCAGGGCATGCCCGCCGTCAAGCCCTGCAGGAACTACTGTCTGAACGTCATGAAAGGCTGCCTGGCCAATCAGGCCGACCTGGATCCCGAGTGGAACCAGTACATCGGTAAGCTTTCTTTTTTTTTTTTCATTCACAGGTTCACTGGATAAATATTTCTGCTACCTGTTCTCTGCCCTCCAGCTGGCTGCCTTTCATTTTAATGTGTGCGGAATAATTTACAAGTGGTTTGATTCTGTATTTTTAATGCTGGCATTGTATGATATCCCTCCCAAAAACACAACATTCGCCAAATACTGATGACCCTCCCCCTGAAAAACAAAGAAAATTGCCCAGTTTCGTCCACTTTCAGATCTCTATATTTCACTCCAATCTCCACTGCAGCCTGTGTATGCAGATTGAGTAGTGATTGTGCTTAATGTGCAAACTGTCCTGAAGTTTTCCAGGTATTTTTATTTTTATTTATTTGAAGAAAAAAAGATGTTTCAGATCAAAATGTTCACCCAGGATTACAGAAATAGGGTTCTTATTTTCTATTTTAAGGGAGGCTGCAGCAGGTGCTCTTGTTGTTATCATGTTTTGACAACACTGCTCCCATTGACGCACGCACACTGGGCGCTCAGATAAGAAGGCGCTTTATGCCTCATTCTTTTTCACAGCGGTTTCCTGCGTGAAAAAAACAACACGAAACAAAACAAAAAGCGATGTATTCATGGCCCGCGCTCTCCTGCTGGGCTAAATGGCGACTTGTAATGGGGCAGAAGTGCACAGCGGGGAGTGTCAAGTTATGTGAAGAGCGTTTCAATTGGGAATTCAGCCCTGAGACAAAAAGCAAAAGCCTGCTGTCATTAGCATCCAAGCTCATTCTATGCTAGCTCAGTGGTAAGAACAGGGAAAAAAAGGACTGTTTGTCCTTTTACAAAGAGGTCAAGATTCAAAGCAGAACAATCTGTGATTAAACACAAAAGTTCTGATCCCGTGTCCATGCTGTTGTAGCCTTGAAAGGGCAGTTTTTCATTTGTGCCTGAACCAAAGAGATGAAATTTTAATCAAAAGCGTCCGCGTGGAGCAGGAAGGATGATTTACTCAACAAAACATCTATGAGGCGAAAATCGCAACAGCAACTATAAAAGAAGATCCTGACAGAATGTCAGCCGGGCCATTACTAGCCAGTGTTTACTGAAGAGATGAAGTAAAAAAGAAAATGAGTGAAAAACAAACGACTTGTGTGTTTAAAGTTCCCATAGTTACAATTCCAGTTAGCAGTGTTGTCTTGTATTGAAATGTGCCCTGTAGCCCGTCAGTGAGCTCAAGCCAACTTCTTCTGTTTGCTTCACTTTTCAGAAAATCTGTGCTAAAAGGCATGCTTTAGTAAAATGACTCTTGGTGAGGTCACAAAAGGCTGATTCCTCTCCTCTGACATCTCTTCCTGCCCTACGTACTATGCTTGATTTGTCCCCAAACATGTGGAGGGTCCAGCAGAGCGTCAGTTTCAAATTAAAATTAATTTTAGCAGGCAGCTGCAAACAGAAGGCTGAATATGCTTTTTTTTTGCAAATCAATAGAGGCTCTGCTGCTTCAATGTAGTCCAGTCGATAAAGATTGAAAAATATGTGACCTTTAAGTTTCAATCATTCTCCTCTGGTGCTTTTCTGGTAAATGCGGCTTTTTAAACAAACTCCAAACAAATTGATCCAATCAGGTTTGATTTTGAAAGCCTAGATGTCAAGCGAATTTTGAAAGAGAAAACTTCATATTTTCCTTTATCTGCGGTTCGACGTGGGATCTTCCAAAAAGTAAATATGTTTACTTTTGAGCCGTCAAATCCTGTAGCAGTGAACCGGCCGCCCACAGGCTCTGCGACTCTGAAATGCAGGCGGCAAAGTTGCTCAAACTATATTTGACTTGGATGCCGCCGCGAAGATCCCACATTCTGATACGTGGCGGGAAACATTTTCCCCTTTGTGTAAACGTTCAGCAGCTCCAGAGCAAATGTCAAACACACCACATATTTAGATCACTTTCACTGTGAAAACTTTCTTCTTTTTTTTTCCTCAGAGTGGAGAGGAGAGGGGATGGGAGGGGTGGGTGAGGGTCCTCTCCGCCAGTCCATTATTGTGTTTGGCATTTAGCTGTATCGTGCGAGCGGCTTGTGTAAGCCGTGACCTTGGAGCGGCGGCCCAGTGTTTGGAGCTCTTTGTGAGAGTCGCTGCGATGGGACGGACGGACGGACGGATGGAGAAGTGCACCAAAACAATGAGCAGCTTAAAAAAAAGGGCTAAAAGCTGCAAAGAGCTTCGGGTGGAGAATTAATTCTCAGCGGGGCGAGCAGCTGCGGAAATATTTCCAAAATGCTTCATGTTTGTCACATGATTTTTTTATTTTTTTTCCCCTCTTAATGGAAAAGACATTTGCTCTGTGCGTGTCCGCAGATGCATTAGAAGCAGATTTTAGGATATTTATTCTAATTACTGGAGTCTTTAGAACTGCCAGAGAGACTGACTGACTTCCACAGTCAGGACACGGTAAAAAGCTTCTGTAAATTACCTTCTGGCAATTGGACTAAATATTTTAACTACGTCACATACTGCAGGTCTACAAACTAAGAAAGAGTGACTGGGTTTGGGTGGCGCTCGGTAATAACCAGGCTGGACAGACGGAGCGCTTCCTAAGTCTCCTGTATTTAGCTCTTGCATCCATCTGGTGAGGAGCTCACACAGAGTGTTTGGGAAACGTGGATGCCGATTGGACAAACTTGCCGTCGGTAATGTTCGGTACCAATTGGATTTGTTTAACCAAAACCAGGCTCCCTAAAAGGAGGCGTTAGCTGCTTGCAGCTAGTCAAAAGGCACCGTGGTGTTGAGTGTGAGCGATGAAGAAACAATGTTGTCCGCCGAGAAAAGCCTCCACTGTCTTTTTTGTTGTTCTTTTTTCAGAGTGGAAGCACCAAGCAGCTTTTGGAAAACCCCCTCTGTTGTTGTTTTGCAGCTCCTTCTTCTTCTTCTTCTTCTTCTTCTTCTTCTTCTTCTGTGGTTTATCCAGTACAGCTTGGAGGTGTCACCTCTTGCCCTCTGTCCTCAGTCTTTATTCTTAAAGGAGACTCATTGGTTGTAAAAACAAACAAACAAACAAAAGAAATGAAATTTAAGAGCAGCTTAAAATGTTGTCTGCGTGAGGTTTGCTAAACGTACAAGCTGGTTCCCGGAGGTGAAATGTGAGCAACCCAGCTGTCGTTACCGGTTAGCGTGAGTGAAGGATAAAATAATAATGTTGTTTCTAACTGAACGAAAGACACTCCACTTTGGAGCACGAATCAAGCAGATGATTCAGCTTTAATCTTTTAATGTGTGTCAGTTTTTTCTTCTTTTTTTTATCCCTACGTGCATTAAAAGACAAACGGATTTGACGGATTATGTCCAGCGTGAGTCTGTTTTTTGCGCAAGGGACGCTGGACTGGAAGCCAAATTCTGTGCAGTGTTTGCTGTTGACGAAGGTTGGCATGGAGGCAGATCTGTTTCACAAGTGATTTACGGCGGCCTGGCCGCCGCCGCAGTCGCAGAGCAATCTGTTGTCAGATGATACTCACGGCTGCTAATGGTATTAAAAGACGTCTCATCAAAGTTCTAATATAGCTCTATCAGCCGGCGGGGGCCCCTGAAGAGACACGTGGACTGACGCGTTTGATTTTTTATTTCTTTTTTTCTGACACAGAGTTTGGTGTTTAGAATTAAAGTTTTGTCCACCCTCATTTTCTATGGAGCCAGTCGGACGACTTTACTGCGTGTCACTGAAAAGGTTTGGCATTGGAAAAGGGAACATTGGCAGCGGAGAAGCAGGCTTTCAAATTAGATTAGTTCATTTTTCAGCATCCTGATGTGCTTTTCAATGAGTCTTTTCAAATTGTTTTCAATGCCACTCTTTATTTTTTGATTTTTTTGTAACATACATTTTTTTTTTTTCCGATATGGTAGAGGTTTTGATTTTCTGTTTTTTTCCATGGAGGGGGATGCTGGGTATTCACCTGCATCTCAATTGAACCGATTAAAGAGCTGAATTAGCTCGACAGTGGCTCATAATAGGCTAGTTAATATTAATTCAAGGTGCAAATGCAAGATTAAGCTCGGGGCGGTGCTTGTTGAGCTGATAAGTTACTACCCACAGCTGTCGGCAGAGCAAAGTCTGTGAGGTGGCGGCGTCAAGTGTTAAGGCTTGTTGATTCTGTGGCAGGTCACCTTGTTTGCAAAGGTCTCTTCAGAAACATCTAATGGATTCTTTGGATAAAACCAGCAGGATATTTTAGGAATTGTTGTCCAGAATTGGTTGTAAGTTAGATTTTTTTTTTTTTTTTCCTGTAGGTCAGCACGATGTGCTTGTCCCCTCTACAGCCTAAAGGAGTCAAAAAGTCAAAGCCAAAACCACCTGGAATTTATTGTTCAAAAAATGAAATCATCAACCTTGCTGTCCAGTTTCTGGCCGAGTCGATAGTAATCGATGACTGATGTGCGCAGGCTGTGCCGAGCATCGGCGTATACGAAGACACATACGAACCATTCAGCGTTTGACCTTTTAGAGGCACGGCGTTGATGCTGGGAGGTTGCTGCAAGTTCATGCATCTACTTAAAAGTCCTGGAAGAGGCGGCGGTCGGCAATCAGCGCACCGCAAACCGCCATAGATTTCCCCCCACACCACTCACTGGATTAAGTGTGTTTCCTCCGCCTACACACACACACGCGCACACACACACACACACACACACACGGTCCCTGCAGTCAGTAAGTTGAACAAAAGCCATAAAGTTTTGCAAGTAAAGCATAGACTTACCCGGCAGTTTTCAGTTCGTAGCCGCCAGGCCAGTCGTCCACTACGCTAGTTAGCATGCTAACGGGGCATCGGTGTAAAACGCCTCGCAGGGCTCCACGCGCTTGCCTTCCGCTCTTTGTCTCCGCTTGCATCGTGCTCGCCCTCTAATCTCCGTCCATTTACATACGCACAAAAACACTTATCCCGCCCGGGGTTGTGTGGGTTGATGGATGGACGGCGCGAGTTCAGCAGCCCGATAGCTCGCATAGCCGCATAAACAAACTCCTACAGACACGGAAGGCTGACTGCTTCACCTGGGCCGCATTAGTCTGAACCCACACACGCATGCAAAAGAAGTCCCTTGCTGAGCCGGCTAAGGTAATATATATATATATATATATATATATATATATATATATATATATACACACATATATATATATATATATATATATATATATATATATATATATATACATATATATATATATATATATATATATATATATATATATATATATATATATATATATATATATATATATATATATATATGTGTGTATATATATATATATATATATATATATATATATATATATATATATATATATATATATATATATATATATATATATATATATATATATATAAATGTATATATATATATACACACATATATGTATATATATATATATATATATATATATATTATATATATATATATATGTATATATATATATATATATATATATATATATATATATATATATCATATATATATATACAGATATATGTATATTAGTCTTTTCCAGTAAGATTTCAAGGCAAAGCTGTATTTACATTCAGTTAATATCACATTTCAAAAGCATCAAACTCCTCGCCTGGAAATTTCTGCCTCGGGTCGCCCTCAGCGACGCTCCTTCCATCAGCATTCCTCACTGTGAACTGTTGTTCCCCTGAGCAGATTAAATGCCACTTCTATATCATTTTGCCGCTGACATTTCACGCTCATTATGGGATGAAAGATTTTCAATTAGCTCAAGGTCCGACCACAAGAAGGTAACGACTTAGCTCTGGGATGTTAAATGATCGGGAAGGGCCCACTGTCGCAGCGGCGTGATGCGTATTGACGAGTGATATGAATCACGCCGTTCTCACAATGCTGCTCCACCACAACAGCTCGAAGTGGGTCGTATCAGGTGCCAGTGAGAAGGGAGTGGAGGAGGGGAGGGGAGGGTAAGGGAGGAATCATGGGAAATCCTCAGAGTCTGGAGACGGGAACCGTTACGGATTACCAAGTCGTGATTTTCATCTTGATTCCTGGCGTTTGGCTTCAGAACATCTGCTCCTCCGCTCCACCGAGCGGAGGAGACCAGATACGGACGAAGCCAAAACTAATCCAACCGACGGAGGAGAAATCCCTAAAACCCCCAGAGGGAGTCGGTACGATAGCCATGATTCCCCTCCTCAGCACCTTTTTTTTTTATCAAATGACTCCACCGGGGCAGTCAAACGGAATCCATCGCCTGAGATTAGCCACCTAACACGAACACGCCACCTTGGCCGTCTGTTGGTCTGTTGCCGAGGTGAGTGTGTGTGCGAGGAAGATCAAGGCTGCTGCGGCAGCCTTGGAGAAAAGGTCGGACGGCTGTTCAAAGAGCCGCCCCAGACGTTCTTTAAAGTTTCAAAACCCGCCGTGAATTGCGCTTCTTACATTTTAGCGCACGACCTCGCACGTTTAGCGAGCGAGTGCTGCCTTTTTCACCTCATGTTCCTGCTCTTTTGAAACAACACAGCCTTTGTCTCTATTAGAATGACCGTTTCCAACTTCCTCAAGCAGCTGCTCTCATGTGATGTTCTCACTAAGTGCAAAATGTGTTGTAGTTGTTAGTTAAACATTTTGTAACAATTGCTGGCTGCTAGTTTTAGCGTTGTGTGCAGAAGACTGAAAAAAACCCCAACATATTCAATCTTCTTCTTCTTGTTTGATTGTCTTTGTCTATTATTTACCTTTTTATTATTTACTTTTGCTCGATTGCAAAGATCAAAAATTTCTTCTTCTTCTTCTTCTTCTTCTTCTTCTGTGCTTATTTTTTGGTTTCTTTCTATAAATAAAATGTGCTTGTAAAAATCTCCTTCTTCTCCTTCTCCCTGATGTGAATATGCAGTGTTATTTCCTGTGTCTGTGCTCCGCGGCCCGCCTGGATTTCCCTGGGCAGGGCTGACTTTCTGGCTGCGAGATATCTGGCTGGCGCAGGGATGATATAGCATTCTCTCTTTCTGGAACTGAAGCTCTTAATTGGATTCATGTGGATTTGATGCAGGGAATATTATGGGATCTTTTGGTCCTGGCTGTTTTGTCTGTTTGTGTGTGTGTGTGTGTGTGTGTGTGTGTGTGTGTGTGTGTGTGTGTGTGTTGCTAGGTTCTGACAAAGTCATCTTTTTAGGAGCCAGAGAAGCACCGACACCGAGTTGGATATATTTTCCCCCCTCTGTCTTTCTTTTGGGATCTTTTAGCAAGAAAAGGGAGTTTGCGAGTGCATGTTAGGTTGAGGCCGAGCCGACAGGCCGAGGTCCTGACGGCAGACAGGGGGGTCAGAGGTTTGGAGAGGGGAGGCTAATGAAGGCTGGGGCCAGAGTAGAGGCCAACGCCGCAGAGATGTCTTGGTGTCCGAGGGCGGGAGCGAAACCAAACGGCCACAACTCAGTAATAACAGCAACAGGACTAGAGCAGAGGACAATGCTAGAAAGTTGGGGGCGCGAGAGGCTGAGAGTGTCTCATTACCACCGGCTGCAGTGGGGAACAATCAGCTGTGAGTAGTCTGCAAGGGGGCGGAGCCTTAAAGAGAGCTCTGATGGGATGATTAGCAAAGAGGAGGAAGTCGGGAATGTGTGCTGCTGATTGGCGTGAATAGCAGATTCACACTCTCAACAACAGCCTCCACAGCCTCAGATGCAAGAGAATATGGAATAAATGCAGCGTCCATTCATTTTTAGTGTCAGATAAAAAATAAAAAATCCTGTTTGTGTGTGTGTGTATTTATTTGCCCACAAGCGAGTTCCATTAGACAAGCAAATTGAATTGTTGCAAACATTTAATTTCAGTCTACTGAAGTCTGTGTCTCTGTTATATGTGTTTTTATGGAGACATTTCAGCAAATTGTCTCATTTGTATTTGGTCACGCTGCAGCTGAAACTGTGAGTCAGTGTTGTAGTCAATAACACTGGCTGAACACAGCCGTAGTGTCCATGACGTCACATGAAAACCTCAATGGCTTCTCTGGCTTCTATGGCTGGAAACAACTTAAAGTCTGAGATTCTGCAAGATTCACCTTATCAGTGTTTTTTTTTTTTTACAATAATGTCATCTGAGAAAACCTCATTTTTAATTTCTTTTGCTTAATCCACTTGTCAAGAAGGTGTGTGCTAGAACTCTACTCCGTGGCCATTGGTACTTAGTGATGTCACAATGGGCACTGATACTTTGTGTGAGTGACTCCACCCCCTGGGTGATGTAGCCGCCCTCTGAGACCGTCGTGTTTTTGTTCACTTCCAAACGTATAGAAAGTCCAACAAAGCACCAGTTTTCGCAGAAAGATTCTAAAAATTCTAAGGTTTGTCTCCTCGTGATGTCACAAAGGGTCTACCTGCATAATTAACAGCATTCGAAGACAGGTCAAAGACCACTTCCAAGCCGTTTTGCAACAAAAGTGTACGGTTTTTTTCCCCCTAGGAGGGGGAGGAAGGGTGGGCTGTAAACAAAGAGCTAAATCGGAAGTATCCTGGAGGTCTGTAGAGTTCTGGGGACTATTAATTGTGCTCCATTGGAGTCTGAAATTAAAAGTAAAAACACATAAATCAAAAAAAAGGGTTAATGTAACGTTTATTAGCTGCTTGTAAATGGCAGAAAAAAAAATAAGTAGTATAAAATCGTAATTTTATTGCGAGAAACCTGAGTGCAGGACTAAAGGACGCAGCTCCGTGTCTCGGTGATTCCGAGACACCTGGCGATAAACTGACTGACTCGATCATATCTTCCCTTGAAGACCGCATGAACACATGTTTAAATAAAAGCTGCCAGCGCAGTGGATTCCAGCTGTGATTAAAGCCTGGATTAGGGTCTAATTATGTGAATGGGTTGGGTGGGGGTGGAGGGGCTGCTGCTGCTGCTGCTGCTGCTGCTGCTGCTGCTGCTGGTGGTGGTGGTGGTGGTGAACAGCTGTCAGTCCGTCTCCCGCACCTGACAGCTCCTCCCTGAGCGGCGGCATCGCTCGCTCGCCGCAGCCTCGTCCTCCAGGGACTCCTCCCACCTCCTCCGCTCGCAGCGCCGGGGTGCCGCTTTGACGGCGTTTACTCCTCTCTCCCCGACTCGTCTTTCAACTCCAACTCTTGGATGTCGCTTTTCTTTAACGGCCGCTCTGAAGCGAGCTGTTTTTAACCCGCCTGCTTAAATATCCTCCTGAATATCAGTCGCAGGCCGCGCGCGGCGGTGATGGATGCTCTCCGACGCGGCTCGCACCCGACGAGTCATCGTCGTTTGTTCCGGCTGGCAGCAGCGATGAAGATGCTTTTCTTATTGCACCTTTGCAAATCTCGTAGACGGTTCCAGTGGTTCAGCAGCGGCCAGTAGTGAAGTTTCCTTGTTGCTGTGGACTTATATCTCCACCTGGGCGGCGGCCAGTATTGATTCCGCTCTCTCATTTCTTTTTAATCAGCTGATTTGTTTCACCTGGAAACAGGAAGCGGCCGCGACCTCGCCCAGCAATATTTCCCCTTTATTTGTTTTTGCGGCTTTGGGGGTGAAAAAAAAACAATAACAACACAATGAATAAAACATTGAGCGGAGAAGAATCTGCTCCATCTACCCAAGACTGGAAGTCCAGGGCCGATGTGTCAAGGATGCTCGATGGGCTGAAGGGGCTGGAAAGTGAAGCTGAGCTCTCCAGACGGCCGCTGTGAGTTTGGGTTCGAGCAAGTACTTGCGCAAATTAGTCAAATGGCCCCTCGGGAGCAGAGCTGGATGCAATTTATCAAAAGTCATCAGCTTTACCTTTAGGCAGGGTGTGATGTACTCTGCATGTGGAAACATGGGCGTCATGGTGACGGCACTTTAAAGACGTCGAGGCGAGAAACAGTCGCTTACATACGAGTCAGGCAGTCGCAGGAAGGAACAATCGATTCATGCAAGAATCACGATTCTCAATCGATTCATAAACGTGAAAAAATCAATTTTTATTCATGTTTCTTTTGTCATGAACTTATTCTTGTCTGAGGATTGAGAATTATCTTGAAAAATTACACAAAGCACTTTTGTGTACAATTTCCTTTTTGCAATCTTCAAGGAGAGAAGGTCAGCTAGACCAAGGTCTTATTTTTTCACAGTTTTATTGATGTAACAACATTATTTCTTGTATAGCCTGAGCATGAATAAATGTTGCCTTTAGTTTAGCAGTTGCAGTTTTGTTCACAGCAGTTTGATGTAGCTTTCAAATTTAAAAATCACACCTTATTCTGTTTCAATGCTGTCATTTGTCTATTTATTAACACACGACTCTCTCTATACATTTTTGAATTGGGAATCATTTGAATGGAAAATCGTTTGAATGGAGAAACGCTTTGAAAAGACGAATTGTGACCTCAAGAATCGGAAGCAAATCCAATTGTGAGTCACCCAAAAGATTCACGTTCCTAATTAAAAAGCCACCAAATCTCGTACTGAATAAAGTGGCGGTGGTGGAGCAAGTGTGAAGTGCTCCCACCTGTAAAACTTCAAGAACCTCAAAAATCCCCCCAGTCCCCAGTCACACGTTTTAAAACGTGTTACCCAAAGCCGGGGTGGGGGGTTTGGTTGTTTGCTCTTATTTGTTCAGAGCATTTTGCCATTTTATATCCGTTGTTCATCTGCAAAAAAACAATCACCGCTCACTCCGGGACCATCTGTTGACTGAGTTTAGGGAAGTGAGAGAAAAAATCAAAAAATGATTTATCCTTTTTCACATTACCAGGTGTAAAAATAATACCAGATGAAAAGCAGAAGAAATTCTAAAGTATCTTAAAATACCAACTGAAACCTTAAACATCTCTAATCACGACGTGCCACTTCTCTCTCTCTCCCTCTATCTCTCTCTCCGTCTCTCTGCAGAGATGAAAGAGCCGTTAATGCGGACCAGGGTTTTTTAGATCGGCGGGTTTAATGCGTGCGAATTCTGCATCTGAAGGCAAAGTCCTTCTTTCACCTGATTGCCGCCTTGGTGTGCCACCAAAACGCTTGTTTATGAATGTCAACGGCCGCGGCGAGAGCACAATCACTGATTTTCTGCACAGCGTTGCTGATGCCGGCCTATTATTACACATCCGCGCAATCAGAGCCTGAGTGGATTGGAAGTCAGAGGGCCTGAACTCTCGCAGCGGCGCCAGTGCTCTTTAAATAGATGCTCACTCACGTCACCAAAGTTGCGGCAGCCGCGGCACTTTAATGAGGTTTTCACTTCGCTGAGATCGGGCTGACGCTGTCATCACCCAGGTGAGGCATCAGCTCTGTGATAAGCTGATTAAAAAAAGCTGCACATCAACGATGTCTTGTATTAGATTTGCCTTTTTATCATGTGTTAAAGGTGCAATGGAGAATTATTACACCCTCCAGCCAGTAGGTGACACACTGACTATTTTATTCCACCTGGTTGCCACATAGGCACAGCTGGGCGCATTGCCTGGGTTGGAATCTTGGTCTGATAATAATTATTTGCAATGTGTTTTTGATATGAAATTGCTCGTTGATGACCAAACTGGATATTTCTCTAATTGCAACCATCTGCAACGCTTCAGGCCAGAAAAGACTTTGGCTGCTGGGTAGTTTGATCGATTGTTTTATGATGTGCTGACTGAGTCGTATCTTTGATTGCATCATGTTCGATGTTACGCCAGATTAGCTAAAGTCGCAACCTCTGCTCGGCTTTGTCTTTGAGTTTCCGTCGATTCGTCTGAAATTGAATTTTTCATACGGACGTCTGTCTGCAGTGTTTAATTGTTTTAAAATAAAACTTTCATGAATAGTCATCAGGACAGTTTGTGTTATTTTGGATTTTGGGCCCAGCAGTTTAATGTGGCTCAATATTAGTACCGAAGTCTGCCTCAGAAAATCAGTTTGAATGCCATCAGAAAGTTGAAATTGTAGGCGTTGAGACAATAATTGATCGAGATGACTCTTTCTTTACATAGTGGCTGTCAAGTGATTGCCTGATAAAGCTGCAGCACTGTTACAAATGGGTAAACATTTGCAAGCTCCAGCGGTTGCCTAGCAACTGATCCCAGCCAAAACAATAACCTGACCTCTTTATTAGTGCACAGCTTTTGTGTTTTTTAGACATTTTTTTAAATGAGTTTTTTTTTCTTTTTTTAACAAATAAATGAGATGTAAATCTGTGAACGTAAGACTTGGCTGGGCCTGTTTGTTGCTGTTCCACAGGTCACTCATCCACTTCCTGCCTTTGCTTTCTTGCGCTCTGCCTTCCAGCTGCGCTCCGTAGCCTATATTCCAGCAGAGTTGATCTTCTCTCATCTAATTCCACCGCAGAAATCAAACAAGCATATTTCCCAAAATACCTAATTATCCCTTTAAGATCAGAAGCTAATGTGGGGCTTTAGAGGTCTATGTTAATGAAATCAACTGTGGATTTCCTGGCAGTTTGTTTAATTATCGAGACAACTTCAAAAGCGCAGAGAGGAGCCCGAGCAGACGTGTTCAGCAGGAGAAATTCCCTTCGCTTTTGTTCTGTCTCGGTTTTGATCCCGGTTCCTGGGCTAAGATGATCCTACGACTGCCGCGCTGTTGAGAAGAAAACCTTAAGAAAAAAGAAAAACAGCTAATGCTGTTACATAATATCTTAGATGCACCGCTATTTCCTGAAGTTTGGGCCGTCTGTGCCCGTCGCTTTCCTTTGATGTGTCCACACAAGTGGATGGAGTTTCTGCAGAAAGACGCCACGCAGGAAACATTTTTCCCCTTGCTTTTTTTTTTTTTTAATGTGAAGCAGCATCTGCGACGGTGACATTAAATTTCATTTCATCTTTTGCTTCCTCCCGATCACTCTCGCCGACGACGCACACGCAATAACATTACATATTCATTTCCTACCTGCGCAATTACCAATCTGCAGAGCTGAAGAGATTTTATTTGCTGCGGGGTAAATTATTCTCACCGGCATCTTTATGAGTGGCGGCCGCCGTTATTGTCTGTGCCCCACAGAGGCCGCGAGCCAGATCACATCTTAGGCCCTGTTTACACAAAGATGAGTTTCACTGTAAACCGTCAAAATGTTCTCTTGTTTTGGCTTCTCGTCTGCACGAAGCCGCACATTTTTTTAAAAGCGGGTTGCAGAGCGGGAAAGTCAACTCATAACAACAATAATTGCGGGCAACATATTTGTGTTACTGCTACAAAAGGTGATCAGGTAGCACTACACCAAGCAAACAATAGTGGACAATAACACACGGCGCTGTTGGATCGACCCTGGATCGTGTGTCAAGTGAAAATAAACACAACAAAAATGATATGCAAACCTCTTGTTTTCCTTTTTTATTTACTTTTTCTTCTGGCTAGGCTGACTGGGATTATTGAGCCACAAATCCTAAATGACCAAAATGTCAGTGAACTTTAACTGTCCCTTTTAAGTCTTTGTATTCTACAGGCTTCAACTTTGTTGTCTATTGTGCTGCTATGTTGTCCAAGCCACTACTTCCATAAATACATTGTACGAGGTCATGCGTATGTTCCATGTCTTCTTCTCCATTTCAGGGAGTAAACTCACAGCGCCACTCAAGGCCTGGCGTAAGAACTGCAACGTTTTCAGTCGTTAACTCTAACATTTTGACAGATGACGTCATCTGTACGTAGTGTTTTAGTAAAAAGACCCTTGAAAAGTGCTCCTCAGAGTCGTCGTCGACAGACTGGAGAGATCTCCGCCCCCCACCCCCGCCCCCCCCCCCCCGAGATGTCCTGGATTTGAGGTGGCAAAGGAGGTGGCAAACTAACTGCAACACTATCTGTGCGAAGCTTTTGGAAAAAGAAAAAAAAAAGTTCAGTAAATGGTCTGTTTCAAGAAATACCATCTTTGTATAACGGGGCCTTAGCTTAGCTTAACTTCCCCCCAACGTGTTGCGCTTCAAACGCTCCTGTCAAGAGCAAGCAGGCAGAAATTCTATGACAAGTCAAACCCCATTAGTAACACAACCTGCCTCTAAATGCCTCGTTATTGGATTATGTTCCCCCGGTTTCATCGGCGGTGCTCCAACATATTTGTGTCAACGGCGCTGCAGCCTGCGCTGTGAGCTGTTTCGTGCCCTGCTGAAAGTGGAGAGACGCGCTAATGATGGGATGAGGACGAGCGAACATCTTATTTGAACAAGGCCAAGAGTGTCGGCTGGAGGCAGGTCTTTCGGTAGCGAACAACGAGCGGCAACACAACAGCGTTGGGAGCTTCACACTGTGAGTGTGTGAACACGTTCTTCAATGCTGCAGCCGAGGCATACGCCAACGTCGGTCTCTGAGGTGGAAAATGAAACAACACAAGTTGAAGTGTTGCTCTGCTGCAGATGAGAATTCGCGACTCCTGCTGCCTTGTTACATTTTCTCCTGATATGTGAAGTGATGAGGCATGAAATCTATTCACCAGCTGTTAAAATGCTTTTTCCCCTTCCTACATAAAGGATTATTTTGATCTCATGATACAAGTCAGGAAAGCTAATGTTGATTTCAGTCATCTCCCGACATGCAAAGTGTTTGCTGTGGAAGACGGACGCCTCCAAGCGAAGTGTCCGTCTTCCACAGCGAAGCAGATCAAGTGTTTTTACTCACCTTCTGTAAGTTCAATATTCATTAGCAACCAATGTAATTGGCGTCCCGTGTCATCTGCTGTGTCACCGTTGTGTTTTTCACCCCTCCACCCTCAACCTGGGGGGTTAGAATCAGATTTGCCCTCTGTGAAGAAAGAGATGCAGTGTGATGTTTTTTCGCCACGGAGCCAGAAAAGTTGGACTGGAAGAGGCGTCTTCTTCTTCGCCAGGAGAGACCCGAGATGCAAATCACGCTGGCAACCTCATGTCTCCTACGAGACCATCTTCTTCTGTGGTGCTATCCGTATTCGTGTGGGTATTTCACGCTTTATGGAGAGGTGGCGAGAGGAGAACGCTTTTATTTCACAGTGCGTTGACCTTTCCCGCTGCCCCGAACGAGTCGCTGGAGACAGACGGAAGACGGAGGAGACAGACAGATGCTGCTTCGAACCGGTTTTCTGCCAGGAAATTCAGTTTCTTTTCAACAGTTTTTGGGGGATTTTTTTCTGTCTTTAGGAGTACATCTTATTCTTTGTGTGCAGGCACAAACAAGTCTGCATACTGTGGTGAGTGCTAAATAGTCCAAATAAAAGTAGTCTGAAGACACATTTCTGTCGGTTCTACCGAGTTTTTACTTCCTACCCCTGTTGATCGACGCTTATGGCATTTTGCTGGTGTAGAGAGAGAGAGAGAGAGAGAGAGAGAGAGAGAGAGAGAGAGAGAGAGAGAGAGAGAGAGAGAGAGAGAGAGAGAGAGAGAGAGAGAGAGAGAGAGAGAGAGAGAGAGAGAGAGAGAGAGAGAGAGAGAGAGAGAGAGAGAGAGAGAGAGAGAGAGAATAAAACATTAAGCTGGTGAAATGATTGTTTTAGACAGCTTTAAAGCTGCTCTGTACTTATCAGGGTGGCACCTGCACCTGGAAGGTGTGTGTGTGTCTGTCTGTGTCTGTGCCTCTGTGCGTGTGCGGCTGTAAGGCGTGGAGCTAAGCTGCTCCGAGTTGCACCAGCTGTGCCTTGAATTCACCCTGGAACTCCTGTCAATGTTTGAATATTTCCATTCAATGGCACCACAAGAATGTTTTCAGGCAGTTAATGAGAATTTTTTTTCCAAACGGACGACTTACGTGTTCAATACGACAATGGCTTGAAAGTTGCTGTGACTGTGAAACTTTCAGACTGTTGCCTTTTATATTTGTAATCACTTAATGTCACAGTCAAATCAGTGAGACTGATTTGTACGCTCACGGTAATGATGGATGTTCTCCGAGGGCTCTGACTCAAGGTGAAAAATGGTTTAATCCACACCTGCACCTGTTCTTTGTAACCTCAGGATTCTAAAGATGCCGCCATCATCTCTCTAGATCAGAAACAGAATGCAGCAGAAATCCAGAACTGTGCGCTTTAAAAGAACAGTAAATTGCCCATCATTATTTTTGGAGTGTTAAAATTGGTCAAATTTTATGATTTACATTTTCGCCACCCTCCCTCGAGGTTAACCACTTTACTACAAAGTGTAACTCTCGATATTTTGAAGATCATTTCATCTTCTTTTATCTGCAACCAAAAGTAATGATGAATGAATTCTTGTCCTTTGACTTCATAGTTATCAGCTTTGTCTTTCACCCAGCGAAATTGGGTGAATGACACAAGTTGATCACATGGTTGCAGAGGCCCACCAAGGTGGTTTAGACCGAGAGGGCACATTTCCTGTGTGGGGAGGCTGAGAATCAGACCAGTGAGGTGTTAAATGCACCGCAGTAGCTCTAATAAACTTTCCTCCATTAATAGTTTGCTCGCGGCTACTTAGATTATTGGGCCTCACAAGGGAAAACAGTCCAGCCCACCGGCTCTGCAGCGGTTTTGATCCTTTTGCAGCACCTCAGACTGCTGACTTTGCATGTAATCATGTATGCAGTCACACAGGATGAACATTTATGTTCAAGAAAAAAAAAAAATTCTCGCTGTGAACTTCAGTTCTTCAGTCTGATTGTTTTTATTTGAGGCCTTATGTAAAACTAAAGTGACGGCAACATTCCGCAGACAGACCGTTTTTTATTTCTTTTCATTTTATTTTTTTCACAAATCACCAAGGCGACATAAATGTTATGCATTAAAATGTAAAGTTTTATTAAAACAGAGAAAATTGTGCTCTACTCCGCCACTTGGCTCTTTGATTTAGTGGGTATTGAGCTGCAGTTGAGCGTCGCTGCACCATGTGACCGTGCTGCTGGTGTAAATCGCTACATAAATTATATCAGCATGGATGCAAACTGCACCTTGACTAGAACCCTGCAGGGTGTTAGTCGTGTGTGTGTGTGTGTGTGTGTGTGTGTGTGTGTGTGTGTGTGTGTGTGTGTGTGTGTGTGTGTGTGTGTGTGTGTGTGTGTGTGTGTGTGCGTGCGTGCGTACGTGTATGTTGAAGGACTTTCCTGATGAGGACAAACTACGGCGGAGGGAACAACATTTTTTTTTTTTTTTTACATCCTTCCATTTTGATACTGTTTCGTACGGCGCCATTTGCTGCTTGACTGAGCTACCGATGAGCTACGCTTTGCGGAATCTAAATTACACGGGGGGCCATTTTTCATTGGGCCGGGGGCCTCTTCACAGGCTGAGAGCCGCGGATGGGCCCCTCCGCGCACCTTGCTTATTTGTCCTTGTCTGCTGGAGGTTGCTGTCGGCTGACGGAGCCCGAGTTTAAGTGGACATCAATCTCGATAAGGAGCCCCGCAGTTGTGTTACCGCCTCGGATTTTTTTTTCTTCTCCCTTTTAGGGCTGTTTGTCACAAGACGGAGCAAGTAAGCATGTTGCGCGCGACAAACTGAGACATTAACCTCCAATATGCAAGAAAATTTACGGTCGGCGATGGAGCCTCACGGCCACTCGTCTCTGTTCGCCTGCTCTCGTCGACTCGGTGAGAGGATGTAAGTGTCTGTCTCCGCACGAAGGTAACACCCCCACCGCCCCTACCTCCACCACCACCACCCCCCACAGCCGGCCGCTGGCCTATCACATTGCGGCAAATGGCGATGCAGGAAAACGTGGCTTCGGTGTGGCAGCGGTGTTCATTTCATGTGCTGCTAATAAATGGGAGCCATTAATTCAGGTCGTGTTTTTCGAGGAAATGAAGGAAGGAAGGAAAAAAAAAAGCTTCCTCTGGGATGAATCCAGTTAGCGAGTTGTTTCTTCCTCCTACTCTCCTTCTTTTTCTTCTCTCCTTCCCCTCTTTCCAGAGCGTTCAGAGAAGATGCGTCTGATTGTCGGGGCTCCTGTGATAAGCTGCCGATGTCATAATTGTTTAAACAGACCCTCCCCCCAGCTGGAGGCGCTCTTTCTGTGAAACAAGCTTGCACCCTGCTGCTTCCCATGACCTAAATTTTAAGCTTTTTCTTAAAAAATGGGCTAATTTCTTTCTTTTTTAAAAAAAACGTAGTTTCTTCATGTTTGTCATGAAGTAATAAACTCACCCGAGGCCGCCAAATGAATTTCCATCATAAACGGATTAAACGGCAGACTTTGCGGCGTGCCAAGTGGAAAAAAATATATTTTCATCCGAGGACGTGAAAACAAAAGTTGTGTTTTCTGCGTTAATTCCCCCTAAAATGTGAAAAGGCGCAGCGGAGCGACGCCGACACCGCCTCCTGCGCTTCGATATTTGAGCTGCAGGTGTCGTCCGCACTTGGGCCATATGGTTGCACAGCGGCGCCGTTTAAGCGGCGCTGAAGAAAAACCATTTGGCGCCAGTGTAGCCAGGATATTAGAATCTCAGCGGGCAGCTCAGGCTATTTGCAATCCGCAGTGCGAACAAATGGAGGACCACTTTAAATATTCCCACTCCCACGTAATTGCGAGGGAAATGGAGGCAGACCTGAGCTCATGTTTCTCTGCTATTTTACCCTCCACTGGCCAGCCAGGCTCCCTAAATAATGAGCCGCGGGACAAGCCGCCATCAAAGAGGACAAGTGTTTGTTTTCAGGGTTTTATCGACATTCAGTGTTTGCTACAATTGTTTCTCCCACCCTGAAAGTCTGTGTGAAAGTAATACAAGTTACATTTTAATCATAAGTAATTGACAGCACTTGGTGGAATGGTGTATTGTGCTGTCTTGTTCAAGTTTAAGGCCAAGTTTGAATTCTTGCAATGGTGAGTTTAGGGAGTCAAGTGTAGCTACGTCATAGCAAGATGCTCCGTGGCCGCAAACCTCTAATAAATATCAAGAAGGAAGTTGTAGCTTTATTTTGTGAGACAATATTGATTGATGGTGTCTATATTGAAATTTGAAGCAATTTGCCAGTTGGTCGTTACTCCAATCTGAATAACCAGTCTGGGGTTTCACAGGGCAAAAGTTAACGGGGACAGTTAGCGGAAACACTGCAGTCTTGTGCGCCACAGTCAACAAAGCAGCTCGGTGTTTGTGTCTTTCAGGTGTATGCTAAGTCTCTTCACATGCTACTGGAACGTGTTACACTCAAACACTAATGACCCTGCAGTGGTTCACGACTAGGTGCCATTCAGCATGGAAGCATGCTAGTCACTTGCATAGGGACACATTCGCGCATCACCACATTGGAGACCCTTTTTTTTTTTTTTCCTTTACCTTGGACACCACAACAGACTCTCGGGTCATCGGGTAGAATTCCTTCACTCTTGGAGCCTCTGGAAAGGTTATGTGGATTACAAAATAGCACTGATGTGAAGACATATAATGGTTTTTTTTTTTTTTTTCATTGAACTGTCACTTTACCCATTCGTGACAATGATATATTGCTGTTTGTCCTTTGTGGGCTCCAGTAGAAACACCTCAGTCCCCATGAAGGGAGGCCCTCTGTCACATTTGGCATATAGATGGAATATTTTCAGCAAACAAATGCAAAACAAAGGCAGTGTGAAGGTGTTTTCTGCAGTAAGATTTAACCTTGGCTCTGTGTATTATACTCCAGTTCTCCCGGTGTTAAATCTTCAACACATCTTCAAGTGGAGTGTCGCCTGAGAGCGACACCACAACTTTATTTAGCAGGTTGTCATTATCACAGACGGCTGCTGCTGCTGCTGGTCCTGGAAGGTCTGTGGGCCGCAGCGCTATCTTCCAGGCAAATCACGATTATGACTCCGCGGTTTTGGTAACGTTCAAGCACAGTAACGCGCCGTCGTGGAGGCAGACTGGGCTGGGACTCTTTCAGCCCGGCCATCGGCTGAAGGATTAACTGCTGAGTGAAAGAGCAGTGGAATCTACTAGTCAGTCAGCGAACACGGAGATATCAGACATTCCGAAGGTGCCGTGTTTCATTAATGAAAGGATCAGAAGAGTTAGTTGAGAGTGATGAAAGCAAAGCAGTGTTAACGACCGGCGTCTGGCATTTCGAACAGAGCCGCCTGCTTACGTCCACAATGAGCACAGCGGCCTTATTCACTTCCTGCGTGACGTGTGAATAATTCTTTATTTTTCTGATGTTCTATTAAAACCGGTGAGTCATCAGCGCCTGAATGCAGACAAAAAATGAAATGGGTCTGCATTTAAAAATCATGTACAAATTAAATTCCCAGATGAGGATTATTATCACTATTATCATTATTATTATTTTCCTTTTTTTTTTTCGTTCTGTGAGGCCACCTTGACGGTTTGTGTTCACAACAACAGTAGTCATAATAGTAGAGACAGAGAAAATTCCCAGCTGCAGAAGAGCACAGTGATGTGAGCGTCTGCATCAGCGTCAGCTAAGGTCTGTGCAAACACGCAACTCTAAGCCTGCCGCGACAAACGCAATGGAAATATATTTGGATGGTACATAAGTCCTACAAAAGCAATTCCACTTTGCCAAGGAATGAAACGTTTGCTTTGTCAAACAGAGGCGGATTATTACACGTCTGCTGGAGGAGATAAGTCAAGTCAGATCACAACCTTTTTGGCGGAGGCGAGATTTAAGCGAAAGGTGTTGTTGAGACGTCCTTGTCATCATCAAAGATCCCGTCGTGCAGAATTGGACCGACATTTTTCTCTTTTTTTAAACAAAAATTTGCCTGAAAATGAAAAAAATCCATCTTTTACTTGTCTGGCTTGCTGTGCTTTCATATGTTTTAGCAAGAAGCTAAGACCTAGCATTTTGAGCACAGTTGCTGTTTTGTGGACATCCACAGTTTTTAAGATACTCAATTGGAGTCGATGAAAAATAATGGATCAGACTGAATAGAATACGGGACCTTGAATTAAAACTGTACTCACTGTAACATTAGCTGCCACATTTTTCAGGCTTTACTTACTTTTCACTGGG
Organism: Thamnaconus septentrionalis; assembly: GCA_009823395.1. NCBI lineage: Eukaryota > Metazoa > Chordata > Actinopteri > Tetraodontiformes > Monacanthidae > Thamnaconus > Thamnaconus septentrionalis. Next base: position 15,963,278 of record CM020514.1, on the reverse strand, counting down.
CCGAGCTCTTATGTTACGTGAGCGTGTTCACTCTTCTTGCCGCAAAAAGATGTGTTTTTTGTGCAATGACGTGTTGTGTGTTAGCTTTAAGAGTCCTCAGATGTGTAGCGCTGACGGTCAAGGTTTAACCTCAAGAATGAGAAATGCAGATTGAAGCACGTGAAAGAGCCAAGGGGCAAAACACAAACCACCTCTCCTCACCTCGTGTTCAGCTCCAGCAGGTTGCTGTTTGACTCAATATATTTTCTTTACACATATTTTGAAAAACAATATTTATATATTTATATATATAGCTCTCCTTGATAACAGCCTGTTCCTCTCGACTGAAGCAGCAGTGGTGCAGTTGGTCAAGTGATGCTCTAAATGTGCCGTTTTATGGGAACACACACAGAGAAAACCAGCGCTGGGAGTTATAAAGGGACACTCATTATGTCTGACTGGGGCTTAAGGTTTGGTCGAGTCAGCTTCTGCCCTGAGAGTCCAACCATGTCGGACCTGGGTGATTGTTTGGCCCAATACGCATGACTGTTGTTCTTATTTCTTTCTTTCTTTTTCTTTTTTTTTTCTTTCTTTAGGAAAATCTTTTTTCGCTTGACTTTTACAGAAAGATTGTGTTAAATCCGTCTATCTATCCATCATTAGGGGCTGAGCCCACAGAAAGACTAGCTTCAATGAGCCAGACTTTCACTGGGTGAAAGAGTTTATTGTTGTTTATTGCTTTTTCTCTGTTAACTAAAGATCCATCCATCCATTTTCAATACCCGCTTCTTCCTGAGCTCAGGGTCACAGGGGTCTGCTGGAGCCTCTCCCAGCTGTCATAGAGCGAAGGCTGAGTGACACCCTGGACAAGTCACCAGTTCATTGTAGGGCCACATAGAGACAAACCACTGTTCATACTCACATACACACCTGTGGACGGTTTAGAGTTTCCAATTCACCTCGGATGCATGTTTTTGGACTGTGGGAGGAAGCCGGAGAAGACAGAGGGAGACCATGCAAACTCCACACAGAAAGGTCCCAGGCCCGGAATCAAACCCACAACCTTCTTGCTGTGAGGCGGCAGCGCTGCTAACCACTGCGTCACCACGTCGCCCCTAAAGGAAAAGAAAGAGAAGAGACAAAAAAGACTTTTTCAAAGAAGAAACTTTTTGTCGATTGCTTTTTTTCTTGGTGGAGTTTTTCAGACATAAAGTCTAAATAAATAAATAAAAAAGTGCAACAAAAATAAATAAATATAACAAAAGGTTGATTTGACAGATCAGAGTGTTGCACCAGGTGATGTTGCACCGAAGCAAAGTGCCGTCAAAGTGGAGAATGTGAGACATGTTGTGATGCCTTCACTGCCCTGGTGATGGTACCTTTACAAAGTGTCCAAAACTGGCTGTTTTTCTTGGATTGGTGTTTTTATACCTGGATGGATTTTGGAGAGTCTGACACCAGACAGACGACGGACTCCGACCAAGAGAGGAAGGAAGCCGTTGCTCCTCTTCCTTTGAACCCCGGAGAGCTTTGTTTGGCCTGAGTGCCGAGCGACAGACCCAGGAAGCAGATCAAACACGACGGACGGCGCACTGCTTGGCAACAGGTGCTGAAAGATCACGTGTCAGTGCGGACGAGACGAGACGAGACGAGACGAGACGAGACGACTCGCTGCTGGACTGCCGACGGCGGCCTCTTATTTTTGTTCGTGCACAGTTTTATGAACTCCGCCATGGGAAATGTCTTCATCAGCCCAAATGTAAACGAGGCCTTTTGGCCTCCTCACAGCGCCGGGTGTTACCCAAGATTCAAGATCGGCTTCGCAGTTAAATTCTGCGCGAGCAGCGAAAAGACTCGGCAGAAGTAGATACGTCGTAGTACCACCGAGACCAAGACCATCTCGAGACTAGAGAGTATTGACATCGAGACCAGACCAAGACATTTGGGGTTCAAGACCAAGACTGTATATCATTCATCATTCATTCATCTTCTATACCCAGGGTCACGGGGGTCTGCTGGAGCCTATCCCAGCTGTCTTAGGGCGAAGGCAGGGTACACCCTGGACAAGTCGCCAGTTCATCGCAGGGCCACATAGAAACAGACAAGACTGTATATATCAAAGAAAAATAAGAACAAATCAGAACAAATGACCACTATCTTTCTTTCAATTGAAGTTTGCTTCTACATAAATGGAACAACATTTCCTTTATCTTTCAATAATTTTCCTTTACATTTTTGCTGCTTTGCCAGATATTTGGAACCTTTAATAATAAAAAAGAATACTTTGCTTCATAAAATTAAAAAATAAATTAACTCGAAAAAATTTAACTCGTGGGTGTCACACACAGAGGAAAACAAGGAAGCAGCTGGATTCTTTTCTGTTATGATTGCAGTGCTGATTGAGTCTTGACTGGTCTTGATCAAAAACCTCAAGTCTGCCCAATCCAATACCGAGACAAGACCGAGTGAAAATTCCTTGGAGACTGAGACCCTTAAAAAGTGGTCTTGAGACCGAGACCACTCTCGACTACGACAACACTAGAAGTACATTCAGACCTAAACTAGTCCAGGTGAGCGTTCGTAGTTCAAATAAAAAGCTTTTGCACCAATTAATATTTCTCTTTGCACTTCTCTCTGCACCCCCCCCACCCCCCACCCCCTCCTCCTCCTCCTCCCGCCCTTTACCCCTCTCGCTGTTGTGACAGACGCCATGCTGCTGGTGGCGCAGAGGCTCGAGGGACCTTTCAACATCGAGTCCGTCATGGAGCCCATTGATGTCAAGATCTCCGAGGCCATCATGAATATGCAAGATAACAGCGCCCAGGTCTCCTACAGGGTACGTCTATTAGGTCGGCGCTCACACGAGCCGCGTTCCCTTTTTTAAAAAGATTCAGGAAAAAAAGAATCTAAACGCGGATCCACAGCATCCTCTAATTTTCTCCAACTTTAGGTGTGTTTGACTCTCGGATGGATCTCGACGCTTCCAGCCGAGAGCCGACATTTTATTTATTTAACTGCTGTTTGCCTTCACCCACAAAAAGTTCCAGAAAGGAAGGAAGGAAGGAAGAATGCGAGTGGCGGCGGCGGCGGCGATGACATTCTGTCTCCAGCCTACACATTTCCTACCCAGCGATAGCTCTTTAAGGTTTTCCCAGGCGGGCAGATGCAGTTTTGTTTATGGGCGTAATTACATGTGGCGTTTAACCCCAAAAGCCTGTTAAAAAAAAAAAAAAAAGGGAGAAAAACAGCAGCCCTGTCATCGCAAAATAGCAGCGGCCGCGGCTTCGGCGGCTTGACTCACCTATCAGCACACTCCGTCACGCCGCCGACTTGGGACCTTGTGTTTTTTTTGTGTGTGTGTTTTTTTCCTGCAAGCCAGGCATTTTACCTCCCCTGCCAACGAGCGTTGCCGGTGTGTTTTCTTTCTGATTGCAGGTTTTCCAAGGCTGCGGGCAGCCCAAGCCCGCAGGAATGGCTGCTCGGTCGGCCCGCGGCGTTTCCGATGTGTTCAACGCTCGCTTCAGGCCCTACAGCCCCGAGGAGCAGCCGACCACGGCGGCTGGCACCAGCCTGGACAGACTGGTGAGACGGACAGCAGGAGCCTCTTCTCTCTTCCTTCCTTTCTTTCTTTCTCTCCCTCTTCTTCCTTCGTTCCAGGGCGAGACGGGCGCCTGCCTGCCTCGGCGTAAACATCGTTTGTCTTTCTGACTTGACACCGTTGATTAAAGCAGGGCCGATTTGCCGTCCGTAAGCCCCCGGAGGCGGAAATTAATTCTTTGTGCTTGTCCCCCCCTTTACCCCACCGCCGCCGCCAACCCCCACCCCTCCCCCCGCCCCGCTATCGATCGGCGTTCGTTAACGAATCAACAGCTCTTCCCCCCCGAGAGGGCAGCAGAGGGTGCGGCGCTTTGTGTCACGCCACCCTCTCTCCTTCGCTGTGTGCTGTGGGCAAATAGAGGAAAATGTTGGGTGGGTGGGGGGTGGTGGGGGTTGGGGGGGTGGCGATGAAAGAATTGATTGATAGATTTCGCCGGGGTTTGACCGTATCAATTGTTTGCCGTATCAGATTAGCGCTTGTTGTGTTTGCCAGCCGCCCGGATCTTGATCCGTGGATTTCCATCCCAAACAACCTTGAGAGCGTGAAAACGCCGCATCAGGGAAAACGCAGCAGCAGCAGCTGCAGCAGCAACAGCAGCAGCAGCAGCAGCAGCAGCAGCAGCAGCAGCAGCAGCAGCAGCAACAGCAGCAGCTGCACCGCCGCTCGGTCGGTCGGTCGGTCGGTCGGCCCACCGAGCGGACGGGAACGATGTTGCTTTTGTGTTTTCTAACTTTTCGGAAGAGGGCCCCCGATGTATTTATCCGGCACATTGAGTCAATTTAGCCGAGGCTTTGGCTCCGCCCACGCCGCTAAATGTGAAACGCAATCTCCCGGCGCCTTGGGAAAGCGTAATAATATTATATTTAGAAGGAGTATTTGCTCAATTAATACGTCGCAGTTGCTCACCATCTGGCTCCCAGACTCCCATGACAATAATTTGTTTTATTTAAAAAAATAAAATAAGGGCTCATTTGTTTTTTATTCAATAACCAATTGCATTTGTTTGTTTATTTATTTATTTGTGTGGTCTTAATTAATTCCGCGCACATTTTTCATGCTTTGTATGCAGCAGTTGTTGTATTTGTTTGCCTCCTGCGTCCGTCAACGATTCCTCCCACCTACACAGCATTAATTAAGACTTTCTCTTTCTCTGCCTCCACACTGCATTCCAGAGGATTGTGTGGAATGCCATGCAACACAGTGTAAGGTTCAACATTTTCTTACTTGTTGCTCTAACATTTCCTGCTCCTGTTGTTGTGTGTGGTTCTTTGTTGTTTGTTTTTTGTGCGTTCGCATTGTGTCTCCGTACATACGCAGACACACACACACACACACACACTCAAAAAGATGTTTTAATATCTGTGGGCTGAGGGGAGGCCTCAGATTTATTTATTTTTCTTTCAGTAAACAAACAGTGCGACCTGTAAATAGCAGCGGTGTGCAGCACTAAGCTGGACGTCTAGTAGTAGCTCAACGTGAGTCATCCGGACAGTTTGTTGTTAATCTGTCAGGGGGCTTCATTGCAGACATTTCTCTCCGGACCAGCAGTTCGAGTCCATCCACTTAAAAAAAAATAAATAAATACACAAAGTTAGAAAAAGTTCAAACACTTTGGATGTCGGCTGAGATTAAAGCTCGCAGAAGAAGAAGACGTCTAAGTGCTCCTGTTAATGTAAAGATCCATTGAAAAGGGCACTTATGTCCCGCACACATTCTAGTCTAAGGCCACTTTTTATACGGGAGCTGCTAAAAACTGGAGCTTGTAAAAATGGAAAGGTCTTCCGTTTGCATCCTGACACTGATACACACAACCAAAAATACTCGACTGTGCACGCCAGGGTGCGAAAAGGCAACGTAATGGCATGCACTGTGCACTGTGCACTGTGCACTGTGCACCGTTGCGCCCACACATGAGCAGTGAGGACCAACAAACAACACCAGGCCTCTAACACAGCAGTGCTGCTGCAAGTCTGATTTTAAGGTTAAAGCTTAATTGGGCCGTATTATGACAGAGTTGTTTTGCACACATATATGTGTGTGTGTGTGTGTGTGTGTGTGTGTATATATATACACCCAAAATTTGCTGTTTTACTGTCAGGATGTTTTTTTCTATGCAAGGAACTCCTGGCATCTCCCCTAAGCACACTGTGTCCATGTAGGGAAGCAACAAATAGCAGAAGACAGACAACGATTGATGCTTGTGGAAACACAGCCTCCGAAAAAAAAAAAAAAAAATGTCAGGGTGACCGCACAATGCAGAAGAAATTCCAAGAGGGACATTCTCCCCTCGCAAAACCATGAGGTTGCTTCACCACTTGACATTGTCCACAATCCAGGGATGGAGGCTCAGCGCTCACTGTTATTTTCTCTGTTCAGCATCCGGCCGTGAAGTCGCTGTCGCACGCCGCCCCTTCAGTAAACCTGTTAGGTTCATATTTTATTATAAAGCAATCTTGCTCGCTCATTTACTAGGAGATAATGAAGCGCAGCTCCCCGGAGGAAAGCAGCCAGTCATGTAACCCTGCGGTCTGTCAGAGCTGCCAGAAGGGGGAGCCGGGGAAAGGCCAGTGGGGGGTTGGCTTGGGTTGGGTGGGGTGGGCGGAGGGGGGGTTGCTGGCTGGGGAGCAATCCAGCCGGAATCTGATGCGACCCAGACTGTGACGCGAGGCCACCGCGCTGCTCATGAATGTCTGGGCAATTAGTCAGCCGGGGGGGAATCTGGCGAGGTGGAGCTCAGTGACACCAGCGTATTTTTGACATCGGGAAACTAGAGCGAGGGGGGGGGGGGTGGTAAAAAATGATCAACATCTGTGCAGGTGGCAACAGGGATCAGTGCAGTGATTTGTGGGGGAAGAAGAAGAGCAGCTTCCATCACCTTCTCTTTTAAATCATTTTATTCCATTTTCAGTATGGGTCTGTCTATCTATCATCTATCTATCATCTATCATCTATCTATCTATCTATCATCTATCTATCATCTATCTATCATCTATCTATCATCTATCTATCATCTATCTATCTATCACCTATCTATCTATCATCTATCTATCTATCATCTATCATCTATCATCTATCTATTATCTATCTATCTATCACCTATCTATCTATCATCGATCTATATCTATCTATCTGTCTATCATCTATCTATTTATCTACAGTAGCTGTGATCACGCTTGCTGCAGTTTTAGTTCTACGGGTTTTATTTGCCAGACTGGATCTTGATGCTTGGGATTCTGCGGCAAACGTCCTTGACGGCTTCAGACGCGGCAGCCGGGTCGAAGGTCGCGGCTGACGGAACACTTCAGCCGAGGGACACTTCTGAACACCGATTGCCGTCTGCCCCTTTTCCTCTCTGCCTCTCGGCCGCTGAGATGTTGTGAAAACTGCTCGTTTTCGTCAGAAACAACAGGTTTTTATCGCCGCGGAACCTTTGCAGACAAATCTTCAGTCTTACTTTGACCTTTTTAACCTTTATGTGCTAAAAACTTTGAAAATGCTAACAGCGCGGCCGAACACATCTGCCTGTTTTTGCTGTTAAATACTGTTTTCTTTCTTTCCTTCAGTCATTGTCGCGTATCCATTAGCCAAGGACAAAATGCATTCCCCCATACAACGGCTGGCAGCAAAAACACGTTAAAACATCAGGGGAAAGACTGAGCGGCGACGCCCCCACACCTGTCAGCCAATAGCAGAATTGGTGTTTATTATAATAGGCAGCTATAGTGCTGATTATATGAGGTCACTTCACTGCCGCTGCAGTAACTGTAAAAGCCACAGCTGCTGCCGCTGCTCCTGTTGTTGTTGTCGTTGTTGTTGTTGTTTTATGCACCGCTGCTTCCCGCTGGATGGCGGTGCAGATAACGAGCCGCTGACAGGCGCCTTCAATAAAAACAGGGGGGAACAAAACCGCAGCGGCGCCGCCGCCGCATCCGTGAACGTGGGAAAGATTAACTCCAGCGCGCCGCGAGGTTACGCCGCTGAGTAATTGGCGGGGGGGGGGGGGGGGAGCGGTTAATATGCGGCCGCATCGCACACTGCATCCTTAATTTGCATCATGTACCTTAATTGTATGTTATTAACCCCGCGTCCAACCTCCTCCTCCCCGCCCGCCTGTGTTCTCCAGCTGCACTAAACAACGCGGAAAGAGTGTGTAGGGGAGAAAAAACAGGGGTGCAGGGGGTGGAAACAGACTCGTTTATGCACAATTTCACATGGCCTCTGTTGCCCCGGCTCTGATTTACATCTCCTCCCACTATCTGCAGCTTCATTCACACCGATACTGAGGCCGGACCAGGGCGAAGCTGAGCGGGGTGAAAAATAGGGAAGAAAAATAAATAAATGTAGTTGTTGGAAATTGTTTTTTTTTTTGTTCTGACATTGTTTTTTTGCAGGTGCTTACATGTAATCCATAACTTCAAAATATCAAAAATTTACTGTTTTATTTTTTTTCTGTGCCTTTGTTGGTCTTCAAGACGGCTGGCGTTGCGCTGCATTCAGCTTTTAAGCACGGTAACGCGTCAGCTTGCGAATTAAAAAGAAAAAGCCCCTGAAATCAATTCCGCAGTTAAACCTTTTTCTGACACCTTCACTTTTTTTGACGCACGCCTCCCAGGACACAGCCGTTTCCCCGGGGACACTGGGTTTCGTTTTGATCCTTGGAAAGGCGCGAAGGCAATATTTTAAGGACGCCATCCACACTAGCGAGCTACGTGGTGAAGATAGCAAATGACTGCAGCCAATCAGCAGTAGCCCACTTAGTGTGTGTCTTTTCCACGGCGTAAACACGGAACAAAGCGCTCGGCGATTGTTCCATCTGGCGAGTCAGTTTATTGTTTTGCTGCAGATGTTTCAGCGTCGTAACAAACAAAGACGCCTCTGATTGGCTTTCAAGGTGTGTCTATTGGGAGCTCCATAAAAATAGGGTCTGACACTATTTGTGGACATAAAACTTACATACGTGAAATAATAAATATTGATCCCAATGGGCCCTTTCTGCAGTGCAGCCATGTCTGAGGCTTGTTCCTTATTGGCTGATGTGCGTTGCTGAAGACTGAATCATGTCTTGCACACAGCGGAGACCCAACTGAACAGGAATCTGGCTACGGGTGTCAAATGAAAGTGCCCCCTTTTGGTGAATGTTGGTTACAGCCTGTCGATGTGGCAATGGGCGGGATAGCCCACCAATATTTGCCAATATATTTTTTCCAGTTTTGACTGCAGGGTTTTTTTTGGTGTTTTTTTTTATATTTCACTTCCTGACAGTCTTTCAGCAGCAGAATCCATTACGTGTGCTTCTAGTGACTTGAGTGTACTTGAAAAAAGCCAGCTTTTATATTCGGAACTAATTTGTGGAGCGATGAGAGAGAGATTTTTCTTTCATTTTTTTCTCAGGTGAAGGTTTCAGTGTTTAACATACCTCTCACATCTGCCTGGAACACTTTGGAGAACCTCCAGCTGTCAACAACAACCAGGCGGGAGCGGCTCACTGTGCAGCGTCTCTCGCTTTAGAACCGACGCGCTGTAAACATTCTCTGCCTCGCGGAAGACACATCCACACTGTTGTTACTAAATATTTTTTTTACACCATGGCAGAGCGGGAGCAAAGAGCAGATATAAATAGTGCACCAGTGTGTTTGGTGTGTATTATCAACAGTGAGCCTGGAAATCGAGCTACGTGATTTGTGTGCGTTTCAGCCGAGTGAATACATCTGCGCTGAAATCCTGTTCCACCACTTGACTTTGGTGTCTTGGACAATTAAGCTGTGATGTGGTTAAATGGAGCCTACAGTGTGTGTGATCATCAGTGAGCTAATTAAGTTGCACAGGGGCCTGTGTGTTCATCAGAAGTCAGACTACGCGGCACTTTTAACCCTCTGCGTCTGTGGAGGTTGATCCAGGCGCTGGTTTTTGTGCAGATTATGCTTAAAGGAGTTTGTGGGCACAGACAAATCTTCTTAAGTTGGAATGAAATCAGAAGAGTTTGTTGCTGACTGGGATCTTGGCTGTGTGTTGTGCATGGTGTCCAGAAAACTCAATCCGGACTGTTTCGGGGAACATTTTCCTCCATGTTCACACGGCAATCAAATCATGCAGATTAAATATAATTAGTTTTTAATCTTGTCACCAACACAGAACTGCAAACCAGTAAGAAAACAACAACATTAGAGCGAATCTCAACCAGCCTCCGGAATGTTTGCTGCTATCCTGCAAGCTGACATGATGTTCCAGTTGGAGATTGCTGTCACATGCTAATGCACACAGCTAGTTTGCCGTACAGTTCGAACCCATGAGGCAGTGAGGGGGAGCTTGGCTTCACATTGGAAGGCACATGCTTCCCGTGCCTCTGTCATACTGACCGCATGGTGATTAATTCAGTCTAACTTTGTATCTTTTGGGAACATTTTTTCTCAGACTATTATTTCTGGAAGGTTTTGTGCATCATTGCCACCATTTATGATCAAACTTTGCAAGCTTTGAAAAGGCCGGTGTCTGGCAACCTTTCACATCTGAAGGCGAGCTGCAAGTCAAAGGAAATGTTTGATTTCATAGTAACACCAAGACCAGGGGAAGGTTGACTCCATCAAACACTGAGGTCGCTTGGAGAACACAATGGCTCCGTCAAGACTTTAATGATTTGACTTTACCAAACTTGTCTTTTTTTAAAGTCACCGAGGATATGGCTGGCAGCGGCTCGCCAACAAATCCTCTCTGGATGTGAGAAATTTGTCAGACGTTAATTGCCAGACGTCTTTTAAAAGTCCTTTTAAAAAGTTTTATCAGAGTCTTCCACGGCCGACGACCCAACAATACGTGACGGGAAGCACGCGACCTGATTTGGACTTAATTTCTGGCTCGCCACCGTGCCTGGGAAATGTCACCGCATAGCGACGCGGCAAAAAAAGGTTGAAATGCGATAAGAAAACAATGGCTGGCTGGCTGGCTGTAAACCTGGCGACCGACTTTGCACAGCAACCCCAATTATTTGTTATCGCTGTTTTCTGAAGGGTATCCGCCCAACCTGCGTGAATATTGTGTTGGTTCAGGGTGATAGAGGTTTCAGTCTGTGATTGTTTGCTTAAAAAAACAAAACAAAACAAAAACAAAATGTTGCCTCACCCCTTGGCACTTTTTTGTTTGCACGTTCACAAAAGGCTCCAAATTTTAAAATGCACGGTCGCAGCTCATCCAAGAACAATTGCAAAGAAAAAACAAAAAAACGCCAACACGTTGGAACGATGGTTCAAGTCGTGGCAGAGAGTTATTCATTCGTCCTCGCAACCGTCTCGCCTGCTCGTTCTGAGTGTTGCAGGGCTTTTTCACCTCTTTGTGTCGTTAACGCGGCGCCGTCAATGTGTCCATCACGCAGCGGGAACGAACAGGAGGCGCGCGTTCCCACCGTGCCAGGTTTTCCACCTTAAGAGGCTCCGAGCGATTAGCGGCGAGGACGCCAAAGTCCTCGGCCTCGCTCGGAAGTTGACAGCGGTTCAGAGTCCTCTGACGGGAGCTGATAGGACCTTCTCGTCTGGCTGCACCGCCACATTTGTAAGACATGAAAAAAAAAAAAAAACAGGCAGAAGGGACGACAGGGAGCGACTTGCGTTCATTTGTTCAGTTGCCTGTAGAGCGGCTGCGGAGGAGTGGGGCCCACCTCCAGCTCAATGAGCCGTGACTGTTTAATTGCCTGACATTCTGTCAGAGCACACACCCTCTGAGCTCGGGGAGAAATAGAGATTTGAAAGTCCAAAGAGGGGATAAAGGCACAACACACTTGTCGGGCTCCGAGGCGCCGCGTAGATAAGAGGTGGAGCTTTTAATTTGACATTTGCAGCGAGTTTCCCTGTTCAGTTTGGTGCCGTTTTTATTGGTGCTTCTCGTCTCCCCCGCGTTCAAGACACGCTTCACTTTTTTTTTTTTTTTTAGCAGTCAGACACTTTAACCAATAAGGGATGAGAGTCAGACATGACTAGACTGCAGAAAGACCCCATGGGGATCAGCATCTATTTTTTTATGTGCAATTTTTCAAATCCATAAATAGTTTTGGACCCTATTTTTATGTAGCTCCCCAAAGACAAACCTTGAAAGTCAATCAGATGAGTCCTTTGTAGAATCGTCTGCGGCAACACAGTAAACTCCAGATGGAACAATCTCCCGATCCAAGTCCTTCAGATTTATCGTGCGTATCCACCGGGTAAAGAGCTCACAGAAAACATTTGGAAAGAGGAGACACAACTTAGCAACTGCATGACAGAAAGTGAGTTCAAGTCAGCCTGGAGGAACGCAGAATAACGTCATCCAGCCTTAAAGAAGCCTTCAGTGGTGTTTTTCCGTTGTTCCTTAAATCGAGAAATCCATAAAACTGCCGCAGCATCCGCGATAATCTCATTAGCGGCGGCAGCTCGCTGCTTGCACCCCAAACAACCTAAAAAATGCGATCGGGGATTTGAGCTGAAACAAGAATCATCCCGTAACAAGAACGAGCGGCAGAGATCAATGTAAGCAGGGATTCAAACGCATCCTCGCCTCTCCTCCGTCTCATCCTGACAGTGTTTGCGCGAACAGGGGAAAGTAAATATTTTTGAAAAGTCGGAAGCGCGGCTGTCTCCTCGCAGCCAGATTGGGAGGGCACGGCGCCTCTGTCTGTACTTTGCATGTTTCCTCAACGTTTGAGTGGGTTCTTTCTGCCGCTCCTCCACACTTCCTTTTATCCCCCCCCACATCATCATAAAATACGTATGATGGGTTTAATTCTCCGGTTGCCACCTGAGGCTGAAGCTGACGAACATCTGTGGCTGCTGCCCACGCATCCTAATAGTCACATCTTCCCTGCTGGTCCATTAGGAGACTACAGCACGTTCAGCAATCAGGTCTGAAACGATCACACCGACGATAAAAAAAAAATCAAAGTATGTTTTTATAAGGAGGTTCTCAGCTCGGAAACTGCACAAACACAAACACAGGTCATTAGTGGTCACACAGATAGAGTGAAAAAGAGGGCTTGAGTTTTCCCTATCAGAAGAAAATGCATGTTTTTTTATTTGCTCCTCTGCTCCTCTGCTCTGACTTAATTTGTTTAATTTAAAAAAAAAAAAGACTTAAAGTTGTTATTCTCTTCCTCTGTGCCTCCCAGTGACAACCTCGTTATCCTTCGCTCTCAATTCAATATCCTGAGAGAAATGGGATAAAGACTATTATCAGGATAACGTGGAGATTAAATTCAATTTTATTTATTTATTTTTAAGTTCATTTTCTCTCCGTCAGCACAAAGTTTTGCAGAAACACATCTCTGGCCATTAGTCACCCTCGTGATTCAAAAGCAGAGGCTGTGTTCTCACGCTTTGCTTTATTATCATCACTGTCATCCATGCTTTCAGGGATCCAGTTGTGATGTCAGTGCGTGTAAAAATAATACCTTCATTTTTTTTTTAACCAGGACAAACTCTTAAAATGATTCTTCAATCATTTCTGTGAGAAATATTTAGTGACGACCAGCTGCACTGCGGTAAAATCAGCAAATCAATCCTCAGCTGAGCTGAGTTTTGTCTCTCCGCCATGAAAGGACGGCGTCGTGCATTTGTGTGCGGCGCCTCATCCGCAGTGCAAAACAGACGGCAGTGATCCTCAGCGGTCCAATTTATCTTAAACACTGCAGCAGGTGCGTGCAGAGCCACCTGCACAAAAAACACACCCTAATCATAAGCTAGAATGCCAATATTTAAAATTTGTACACCAAGATATTCAGGTTTCTCAGTGTGTAATGTAACCACTGCACCCCCAAAACCAGGATTAGTGGCTGCTGAAATCACTAGGGGGGTCTTTATTGGTATCTGTTATAGTCTGCTGTTAGAATCAAAAGAATAATGTCGGAATCAAAAACAAACACGTTTCTTGAGTATTAACATTCCTTGATAATATGAAGGAGAAATAACTGGCAAGAAATCGGTGATCCCTCTTGTCCTGAATTTAAAGCCATGAAAGGTCTCAGGTATCAGTGCCCTCTGTGACATCACTAAGGGCTGGTGTCCAGAGGACCCCGAGCACTAATAATTCCTCCTCGGCAGAGGATTCTCTCTCCTGAAATCATATTTTTCCAACCAATGTTTGCCTTCCTCTTGACTAAACCAGATCAAGAAAGTCTGTCTGACTCACAGCAGCAGAAAAGAAGAAAACCTGCTGGTTTTTCCCGCTTGCTTTTATCCAATACAAGCTCTTCGGTTTTTCATTATTCTGATCAGGACTGAGTGTGTGTGCAAAGTGTGACTGAATGAATAAAAGGTGCCGACAGGAAGATTTTTTTTTATTATTCTTATTATTTTATTTTATTTTATTTTATTGTCAGCTCACCCCAGAGACGTCCAATAAGTCGCACGCTGCCTCTTTTCTCATCTCAGCGCACTGACAGTGCTGAGAAGTGCACTATCCCCTGCACTCCCTGCTCTCTGTCTCACTCTCAGACTCCTACACTTGAACATTCATGCGGAAAAAAAACCCTCTCATATATATATATATATATATATATATATATATATATATATATATATATATATATGTGTGTGTATATACATTTTTTCCCCTCCTCTCTCTCTGTCTCCCGTTCGTGTACATGTTTAGTAGGAAACACTAAGTTAAACATCCCCCGTGTGGTTTTGCGAAGTCAGTTGTCAGGAAAAGTCACAACCGCTTCTTTCCCAAAATCTTCACCCCAAGCATTATATTTGTGCCTCCAGGAACATGTCAAGCCGCCGACACAGTCTTGTTTTGGACACAGCTTAATGGAAGTAAAGTAGGCCTGTCCACATCTCCCTTGTTGTATCTACAGTCCCCTTAGCCGAGCTGTGCAATTATACACATTCCACTCATTCCCTCTCGTACCACACAAAAATAAATAGTACAGAAGTGCACATGTGGCATCAGTGTTGAGGGCATTTATTTTTTATTGTATGTTTTTTTTTGCACTCATAAATTAAGCTATTCACTCTGCAAAGTCTGCAACTCATCCTCGAAGGTCACACTGCCAGTGTCGCCCGGCAGCAACATGTCTCCAGGCTGTCAGATGTCCAAACTACTTTACCTCTTTTACCAGCTCTGCCTTTTAGAAAAAGTGTGCTAAAAGATACAGGTTCTAAGTCTGGCCCTCTGTGATGTCACAAAGGGAACCAACATCTCGTCTGGCAGAGAACCTTTTTGAGTTTATACCAATTTTCACAGTTCAAAATAACACAAACACTCCAAGATGTTGTGATGTTAAAGCTTCTCCTCCTCCTCCTCCTCCTCCTTTGGGCTGCTCCCTTCACCTGCCAACTACCTTCACGTCCTCTCACTATGTCCATAATTCTCCTCTGCGCTCTTCCTCCAGGCCTCCTGCCTCCACTTTCAACCTCAGCATCCTTCCACACAAACTTTCACCGTCCCTCCTCTCAAGAAACAATCATGGGGAAGCTTATTATTATGGTTTCAAAGGCAAAGTAAGCTGCTAAACCACAGAAGGTGTTTACCAAAGGAATCGAGGCTTTGTTCTTCCTGTCAAGCTCCTTGTTTACTGTCGAGACACACACACACACACACACACACAGAAACTTTCCTCTTTCTCGCTTGATACGGCCAGTGCCGTGACCTTCCGTCACATGCTGCAGACGCGTTCTGTGATCCGCAGGCCAACGCTTGGAGACACAGGAATGTGTGTGTCGGTGTTGCCCACACAGCAGCGGCGGCGGTGGCACAGAACAGCGTGTTCTCTCCTTCTCCGAGTTCACCCCACTGTCTCCGGGGAGTCGCACAAAGACGTGTTCATTATATTTATCTTATGGTGTGTGTGTGTGTGTGTGTGTGTGTGTGTGTGTGTGTGTGTGTTTACAAGGCCTGACTCATGTCCATCAACCGCACGTCTGCCCCCAGTGCCAGCTGCTGGTTGTGGCCACAGGGTGGAGATGATGCGGTCCAGGGTCAAATACCAAGAACTGACATCACTGGGATATTCCAGGATGGGAAGGGCGAGATTTTTTTTGAAGCATTTTGGACTTCTGAAGCACATTTTAAATGCAGAGACTCAGTGTTAGTTTTTGTTTTTTACATAAATATATTATTATCGGCTTTCCAGTTACTTAATAGCGACACATAACTTTGGTCTTTGTGTGTAAATTCCGATTTTTATTTCACGGTCAGAATATTTAAGTGAACGCGGTTGTTTGCACTGGCTTTGGGGAGCGCGCGCAGAATGTTTTCTCAAGAAAGTGCCGAGTCCTCGAAGCGCCTCCACCGCAACTGTGCCGTTTGTCCACTGCGTTAAACCAAACAATAAAAGCGCACATGTAAACACATCTTCAAACTGGTCCCATTGGGTTTCTGAGGGATTATTTACAGCCAGGAAGTTAAGGCCCAGCTCTGTGCCTGAACATACTAAGATGCTGGAGCAGGAGGCCACACAGGGAAAGATGCTCCATGCATTATTTATAACTTTTAATAAAGGATCTGCATTCAGACTTGGTCTCAACCAAGTCTGAATGCATCACTAAAACACAACACAACCTTTTTCCTCTATAGTAAGTCAATATATGCAATGCGGCATATTATTTTTTTACTCATTAATTACTCATTTGAAAAACGCTGAAAGCACAAATGAGATTTTACATTCAGAAATGCAAACATTTCTATCATGAGCTGTCTGAAAATATCACACTTTCATTTTGAATTAATAAGGTTTTGCACCTCTTATGACTGAATTAATGAGTTACACACATTCTGAATTGCTGAGAGGGTTTTTTTTATCAGTTCCTACTTAGTCACACAGTTGGAAGTTATTTTTTTCTTTAAAAAAAAAAAAAAAAATGAAAATAGCCCAACCTCGTCCTGTCTGTCAGCCTAGCATTTGCAATGCAACTTATCATTTACTAGTAAATAAAGGGCACGGTGGAATGTTTACCTGTTGTTCTGTTTCTCCACTTTCACATTGTGAAGGTTCCTGAAACATCCACTCGAACTGGCTGGAAACTTTTCTCTCATATAATAGCATGACGCATGTCAATGTTTTTCCCCTCCAACAAGACCTTTGGTGAGTTTGATATCAGGGGTACACAGAGGGAGGCGGGCGCGAAAAAGCCACTCGGCAACGCGCGCACGTCAAAATTCACATCCGGTCTGAATGGCCCTCCAAATGGCGCCGTTGCGCACGGAGCCCCAACAGTTAATTGAAATGTGATTGAAATCGCAGCGCAGCCCAGTGCAATATCCCAACCTCAGCAGCTGCATTTTCTTGATAAAGGCAAAAAAAACGTCACACTTCTTTCCAAAAAGAAAAAAAAAAATTTCATTATTATTACTATGAATGAGGTGTCCACGCTACAAGGACACAAACACAGTAATGTACGCAAAACATGAGCTCGACAGAAAGGCCTCCCTCCTTTTTATGAGAAGAAGAGAAAGGAGGAACATGGTCTTGGAAAAAGGCAGAAAAGAAAGTTTGCGTAATGTGGGAGCGGCCGGGATGGACGGAATCAGGGTTGAATACATTGTGGAGGGAGAGCCAGAGCATGTGAGGTGTTCTGGAGATAAAAACCAGACTGAGGTGGTTTTGGATGCAGAGGTTGGAGGAGGGCAGGAGGGAGAGCGAAGAGTGTATTTATGGATGTAGTGAAGGTTTGTCGGTTTGAGAGAAGAGGATGCGGAGGAGAGGGTAAACTGGAGGCAGCTGCCCAGAACAGAAGCAAACAGGATCTTTAGTTTCAATCACCAAAGATCACTTGAAGGTTAAGTGTGTAATATTTGGAGATTTTGAGAAGAAACAGCGACATCAGGTGGTAACATTTCAGATTGCACCCCTCTCACCTGCCGTCTCCCAAGCTTGCCAGTGAACTATGGTGTCCTGTGCACACAACTGGATACCTCGTCCACCTTCTTCTTCGTTGGTTTATTTGAGGATGCAAGCGTTCACACTAATTATAGGCAGTATATTAAGCTTTTACCCATATAAAAATCATAAATCAGGCCAAATATTACCCACTGGACCTTTAAATCACAGCATATACATGTTTTAAACGTCGCTGTTGGTGACGACTCTGTGGTTTGACCGCCTCGTCATGTGTCTGCAAAGACAGAAGCCGTAGACAAGGGCGACGCCCACTCTCTTCACTTTCCGTCGGCACGAAAGGCCTTCATTAAATCCTCTGACATTTTTTTGTGTTTTTTTTTTTTTTTTTCCCTTTATGCACGTGGGACACGCCCCTGGCTGCACGTCTCGCCTGGAGCCTCTCCGACCTTGGTCCTCAGTTAGCCAGATATAAAGACATAATCAGACACGCCGTATTAGGCCAAAAAAGTAAAAAAGAAAAAAAAAATGGTGCAGCAACGACAGAATACTTATGAGACGCAGTCTGGCCTCGTCATCCGGCAAGGCGGCACGAACTGTCAAGGAGACGGACGCAATTAAAACGCCGCCTGTGACTCGGAAACAAGTCAGGACTGAGGGGGAAAAAATGATGCACTGCCATTTTCGATGTGATTTTTTTATTCTATCCCGATTTCAACTTTGAAATTCACTTTATCCGTGTTTGTTCCTGCAGAGTGCAACCTCGTGAAGGTCTCCGGTAGCCGTGCTCTCATAAGATAGGATGACGTTTGTTTAACACACAGTTAGAAAGAGAGAGTGAGAGAGAAATCAACCAGATGCTGGAAGGACGAATGAGCTCTTAGTTTGACAGTTACTTCCTGGTGAGTTCACGTGCGCAGTGAACCGCAGAAAAATGAAGCGCTTTAATTTTAAAATTCATCTACTTTTGTGCGTGTGTGTGCGTCATGTGCCAAGTTACGAGCTCGGATGCTTCCATTCACAGCATTCTGAACTTCTCGCACCATCGGGGGTAATTTTCCGTCGAAAATCGGAGCGTTAAACGCCTGGGTGAGCCTCCCTCTCTCTCTCTCTCTCTCTCTCTCTCTCTCTCTCTCTCTCTCTCTCTCTCTCTCTCTCTCTCTCTCTCTCTCTCTCTCTCTCTCTCTCTCTCTCTCTCTCTCTCTCTCTCTCTCTCTCTCTCTCTCTCTCTCTCTCTCTCTCTCTCTCTCTCTCTCTCTCTCTCTCTCTCTCTCTCTCTCTCTCTCTCTCTCTCTCTCTCTCTCTCTCTCTCTCTCTCTCTCTCTCTCTCTCTCTCTCTCTCTCTCTCTCTCTCTCTCTCTCTCTCTCTCTCTCTCTCTCTCTCTCTCTCTCTCTCTCTCTCTCTCTCTCTCTCTCTCTCTCTCTCTCTCTCTCTCTCTCTCTCTCTCTCTCTCTCTCTCTCTCTCTCTCTCTCTCTCTCTCTCTCTCTCTCTCTTCTCTCTCTCTCTCTCTCTCTCTCTCTCCTCTCTCTCTCTCTCTCTCTCTCTCTCTCTCTCTCTCTCTCTCCTTCTCTCCTTCTCTCTCTCTCTCCCTCTCTCTCACTCTCTCTCTCTCTCTGCCGGGTCGACTCACCAGAGCGCGACCGCAGATTGCATCCGAGTCAGACTGAAAAACGCAGCCAAAGACCAAAGACTGTCCCCGAACGCGAGGAGAGATCAGTCGGCGCCGCCTCCTCTGGTGATCCTCAGCTGTCAGAGTCCCAGAGGAGCATCAGCTGCAGCCTTGAGTTTCAACTCGGAGGGAGGGAAGGTTGAGGGTGCGGGGGTGGGGGAGGGGCATGAACCTTGTTCCTGTTGGCATTTGGAGCCTTTTGATCCCAGACACACGTAACCCGTCGTGTCATCTGCCTGAGAATCTTCATCTCGTCACACCAGTTTTATTCACGTTAATGTTTATAAAGTAGCTCCTTCATCCTCTGGGTTTTTAAAAGATGAGAGCGAGAGGCGGTGAACAGCTTTCTGGAGTTTTATATCTGTGGAGAAACACAAAAGTGTGCGACGATAAATGGAACATGGACCTTCAAAGAAAAAGAGCCTTCACTATTATGTACTGGTATAATATTCAGTAAATTATATATAGTGAGATGTCCTCAGTTCAATTCAGCAAAGAAAAATGAAGCGAGCCGCTGAAGATTTCAGAGACCGGTTGGGATTCAAGCGCCGTAAAGGATGAATGCCAGAGTCTGTGAAGTCGCACACAAACAAACCCTGTTGATTAACATTAGCAAGAATTCCTTATTATAATAACAAATAAGGGAGATGAAGCCATAAAGCCTCTATATGAGATGTCACAGAGCGGTGGTATTCACTTTGCCTAAATAATTCAGCTGAAAAAGTTCAATTATTATTTTTTTATGAAGCCGTGTGAAGGTTCAGTGGTTATTGCGGCGCATTTGCCGTGTGAGATGTTGAATGCCGTTATTAAAATCATTTATTCGTTGTCTCCTTTTCTTTCCGCTGATATTGCCCAGTGCCATAAAAAAGCCGCTCCTCAGTTTCTGTCCGCGCGTTAATGAGACACGTCGGCCCCTGTTGCTCTTTCTGCTGCTTCCTCTCTGGGGCAAGCGGGGGCGGGGCCTGCTGAGGGGTGGTTCCATTCACAGTGCTCCGCTTCCCTTTAATCATCTCCTCCACCCCAACCCACTCTTTTTTTTTTTTCTTCAAACTTCTGCTGTCGCAGCCCTAAGGCCAGTGACACGTGCAAAACTCGCTGGTGTTTCATCAATATTCTGTCACATTTTGCCACCGTTGGAGCGTCGTGTGATGAATTTCGCCCCTGTATCACACGCCGCGCTGGCTAACGGGTTAAATACCACGGGAGCGGGCGAATGGTTCGGGGCAATGTTATGTTAAATGGGCCGCTGAATGTGTCATTTTGGAGCGCTGGCAGCATCTACTGTAAGTACTGCCACGACCACCAGAGTCCAATAGCTGCTCTGTGTTTTGTCTGCTTTTCTTGTTTTTGTTTTGAAAAATTGTATTAGTTTCTGTTGTTGTTGCTTTTTGCTTAAATCTTTGACCTTTGTGAAGCAATTTTTTTATTCCACACATCCGTGTTGTAAGAAGCCCATAGATTGTGTTCTGAAGGCCACCCACTCCCAGTCATCATCAGCAGGAGACCTTGGATTTTTATAGCATTGTGTGTTATGTTAGGTCTTCCAGAAATTAACTCTGCTGAAAGAAAAGCAATTGTTTTTTAATTAAGTGTGGCAGAATATAAAAAAAAGTCAGACTGGAGCTCGACAAGGTGGATGTGTAAGGTTTCACGTCAGCAGGAAAAGGTGAACTATGTCTTCAAGTCTCCTTTTACTGCTTTAGATTCAGCTGCATCATTTTTCCGCTTAAAACAAACGCAGCACCATCACGACGACAATGTTTCGCAGAACTCTGAGCAGGAAGCGTGACAACAACCTGGCGTCGTCGTCGTGTTCTGTCACCGTGGACGGGAGACAGAACCGCCTTGCATCCCGTGTTGAACCGTCTTGCACGGCGCTCCGTGCCAGAGGCTTGGACGCCGGGACGTACTAATCAGCCGTAATCAGGGTGTGAGGCGGGTTTGTGTGCAGCTCGAGGAAGAAAAAAAAAAGGAAACTGGAAACTTGTGAGTCGGCTGGCGGTTTGTGTTGCCTTCTCACCGTGACTCTGCCTTCGGTGCCTTCGGCACGCCGTTCCCGGCTGCCGTGCGGTCTGCAAGATAAACAGCTGGCCGACGTCCCTCTCATCCCGGATATTTGTCACGCTGAGGAGGTGGCTGGGTGGCTGGTGGCGTGTATTTTCTTTTTGTTTGTTTTCAGTGTTGTTGTCCCCCCCCCCTTCCCGGCCGCTCTGTTTATGGATATCGATCGGATGAGGCTCGCGTCCACACGCCCTTCTGCCGCTGACCTGCAGCTCTCAGCAGCAGCAACAAGCTCACGTCACCAGACAAGGGCAAAGGGAGGGGAGGGGGGTGAGGGAGGAGGGAGTTTGTCTGTCTCCTCAAACACCATCGGTGAGCTCGTTTTACGCCGGATGGCCAATATTATTTCTTCTCCGCTGATTTTTAACGTCGCTAATGTTGCCACTGAGCCAGATGGCAGCTTCTCGGTTGCAGTTTTATGGGCCGTCCGAGTGCTTTACGACAGGTTTTACACGGCAGATTAGAGGGCCGCGACCTGATACCCTCCACAGTCGGACCGCCGGACGGCCTCGGCCGAGCGGCCTCCGCTTGGCTGCGGGCCGCCACAATATGACTTTGATGAAGAATGTGATGAAGGGGCAGAGTTATTCTTACTGACGCTCCTCCGCTCTATGAGAAACTGCTTCGGGTTCCGCCTTCCTCCAACGGCGGTCGCGGGCTTGAGGTCTCCACATGAGCGGAGCCAACTCCGCTGACCTCTGTAATTGAGACGCAGGGAGTTGGGGAAAGAAAAAAAAAAAAAAACAACAAAAAAAAATCTGCCGTCGTATCAAAATGCAGAAAGTTATTTTAACGCAGACGGGGAGCGGCGGTCGCCAGGGAAAACAGGCGGATCGCCCGAGTCGTCTTTCCCCCTCATCGAGGTTTAAGCGGCGAGACCTGCTGCCGAGTCTGTGATTAGGCTCCTCGTGCACTCGTTTAGCGCGGAGGAAACTGCCCCCGTGTCGGGTTCGAATGCTTGAAGTAGCCGCGGGAATTTAACGGACTGCTGGTTTTAGAACAAAGCCCCCAAATGATAGGAATGTTCAACTTTTCCGAGATAACGTTGCCAGCGACGTGACTTTATGCAAATAATGGCGATTTCAGTCCAGAATTCTGGTGAAACGGCCTCGCACAATTGATTATGTCAGAAAACAAAATTTAATCTGACAGATCTCCAGAAAGTGAGACAATTTAGTTATGTCGATAGCAGGGGTTTGACAGCCCTTGGACAAAGACTCCAGCCAACCCTGATACTGTATTTATTGGTGTAACAGATATAACAGTGAACCTTTTCATATGGACCCAAACAAGTTTTGCATGAACACTGAATATGGAACAAGCAAAGCTCAACTTCATATTGCACTCATGCAAAATCGAATTTCAAATTAAAAAAACACATGGAAATAAATAAACTAGAAGGCAGAGAAAGCAAAGGGAGTGGAAAAAGGTGGACTTTTCTCATTTCAGACACAAAATTATTGTTAAATTTCCCGCATGATGTGGGACCTTTGACTTGTGTCTGACGAGCCTTTCCGTTCACTCAAGACAGTCGTGCAGAACGGCCGGTCCTCGAAGTCCAGGACCGCGCCGGCTTTTGATGCTCCAAGAGGCTAACGCGTGCAAAACCGCTGCCAGAAATGCACATCGCTCGCGCATCCGCTGAGCTGTGAGTGCCGGCCAAAGTGCAGCTGCCAAAGTGTTAATGTGCGCAGCATGCTGGCGAAAAAAAGTTGTGCCGGAAAAGAGAAAAAAAAAAAAAGAAGAAGCAGATCAAAATAAATCTGTGGACACAGACTCTAAGCCCCGCTAACGCCATTATCTCATTGGCTGGCGCTGTTGTTTTTCGGAGGTAATTTTATCTGCAAACATTTCCTGCTGTTTGTCCTCTCCGGCTATCCAATTATGTTTTACAGCGGGTAAACACGGTACTGTATGTTTGCTGGGATTTGTGGTGAGCGGGGGTGGGGCATTGGGAAGGGGGAGGAAGAGGAAAAAATAAGCAAGTTTAAAGGTGAGGCCGTGTTGGGGTGGCTCCTCCTCCACTGAATTACTCGCGTGTCGCATTTGTTTGACGCTTCTTGCTGTTCATTTTTTCCCTTGTTCTTTTAAAAAAAGGACAAAGAGACAGAAATAGCAGCAACAACAGGGCTCTTCCGATTACATTACAGTTAGGTTAATATTTATTAGAGGTGTTATGATATAATGTGGCACAATAATTAAAAGCAATTAAAGTCACGCTGGACAGCTGCCTGTGGCGTTCTCAGCAGAGGAGGAGCGAGTCGGGCCTTGAAGCGCTGATGGCGGCAGATTCATGAAGCTTCCTATAGAACTCCAGACGTGTCTTGAGATCAAGGGTCATATCTGGCCCAGGAAGTGCGCTACAACAGCGCTTTCCAAACTTTTCCACGCCATTGCCCCCCAAACTGCATGAGCACCTGGCCCGTTACAGACTATGTTGAGATTTAGCATTCCACCACTCCGTCTCATGCTAAACTATGATAGAAAGTATTTTGTTTTTGTTTTTAGTCCCATTAAAAAACAGCATGTTATTGTACACAGGGTTCCAAATTTTTCCACACCATGCCCCCCCAAACAGCATTAGTATCTTCCTGGGGACCCCTTTCGCAATCACAGTCGCGGATCAAATGGGAGAAAACGGAAACAAGAGCCGAATTTGCTGCTTTTGTGTCCTTAAATTTTAGGATGGCAACTGTGAAATTTTCTACATTTTTGTGTGTTTTGTTCCAACTCGAGCCCCTACTTCACTGGTGTCTTATTGCATAGGATGTCTTTATTGTCATTGTGTAAGTGCAGTCATTAAGATGTGCACCAGAGAAATATCTTAAGGGTGCAACCTGTCAGCATTTTACTTTTCATAAAATAAGGGTTCAGCAGGTGGAAGAAGTGCCACAACACTGAGACGGTGTTTGGCCTTCTGGACTTTAAAACTGCCACTTTGTTCTTTTGAGTCTAGTTGAAACCGCTGTTTTGTGAGTCAAACATTTGATGTAATCAAAAGAAAAGACAATTCAACACAACCACTTTTTGTGTTTAAACACCTGCAGTGGAAAAGAGGCAGACAGAACAAAACAAAGATAATTTAAAAAACTGAAAATGGAATTAATGACAAGGCCAACGCTGAGCTGATGAACGTGAAGGTTTAAGCTCGCGCTCAACGCATGATATTTCATTACAGCCCTGTTGTCATTGCCACAGTGCCCTACCTCTCCAAACTCGGGTGGAATATTGTATGTCGTGCCTTTAGGAAACTTAGAATATAGATGATGTGATGCGTAAAGCAGAGTGAGAGCAAGGCCGTGCACGGCCCTGCAGGGAGGATGAGCTTTTCCTCATATAAAGACCTTGGCAAAGTGGAAAATCTATTTAATTCTTCTGTTCACTCTTTTAAGCGTAGTTTTAAGGTAGGAGGCAACTGCGACTTCACACAGGCTGAAAATACAATATGTGCTTGTGCGGCTTGGCACCGAGATGAAAGAGGTGGAAATAAAGAACGCTGGGGGGCTGCGGCTCAAAACGCTCTGTCTCCTTGTTTGTCTGGTTTAACGTGGAGGGAGATTCCACGGCAAGATAAGGGACAACTGCTGTTTAAAAGCGGCCATTTGTGCGACAGTGTGCGTCTTCGGCGACGCGTCTGTTAACGACTCCGGCTTCCTCATACGAAACACGGTGTGCGGCTCATTGCTATAGCACGCTTTCTAGTCACTGAGGAGTTCATTAATGAAGCGAAAATTAAAGAAGCTCCCTCTGGGCTTCTTACCTGTCCTACATAATTCCTGCTTTTTCCTAATTTTGCCCACATGCTTTATATCTTCACCCGTTATGTGCTAATGAAATGAAACACAAACCCAAACACAAATGAAATACTTTTGTTGTTTAGCAGTACAAAGTCAATAAAGTTTAACAAACAATGTGTTTTCATTTGCTATCAAAAGGCCATTTTTATTCACTGGTGGATGTGCTGAGGATTTAGTGAGCTGACTGCAGCTACTCTTAAAAAAAAAAGACTTGACTAAGTGTGACATCAGGGTTCAGGTACCAGATAGCGTTAACGTCATCTGCAGTCCGTTTTCT
This sequence comes from Thamnaconus septentrionalis, assembly GCA_009823395.1. Classification (NCBI taxonomy): domain Eukaryota; kingdom Metazoa; phylum Chordata; class Actinopteri; order Tetraodontiformes; family Monacanthidae; genus Thamnaconus; species Thamnaconus septentrionalis. The sequence continues at coordinate 15,938,094 of CM020514.1, read as the reverse complement.
TACCTATAGAGGGTGCTCTCAGCCTTCCACAGTGGCCCTTTTAATGCTCCTGAGCAGAAGAGACCTGTGAGTTTAGTTGGCTGTCTGAAATGACTGTTATTTGTTGTCTGTACATCTTGAACAAAGGGTGCAGAGAAATCTTTTTGTCTCTCAGACCTTCAAACACATCCCGCGAGTGACTGGCTCTTAGATTGTTCACTGGTCTTACGAAACATCCCATCTCCTCTGTCAATATACCAAAACTACCGACTGCGGCGATGCATTTTTACTGAAGTGCCCGTCTGTCTGTACAAGCTCAAAAACAAAACAGTCCACCTGTCATGTGGAGTGGAGGCATCAGTATGCGTATATGCTGGCGTATATAACATACAGACATATTTCTGTATGTAAAAGCCTATATATGTATATAAAAGAATATGTATATATACACATCATGTAATATCATAGCTCACACTTTCAGAGAGAAACTACAATGAACTGCCTTGTCAGCCCCCGTTTCAAAACCATCAGCATCACTCTCCTTAAAAAACAAAACACATTTAACATTACCGTGGCTTGAAATGGTGATCACAACTCATAACAACTGTAATCTTTCATGGAGAGACTGGAAACAATAACAATTTCCATCCTGAAGTGAGGCCGGGAGGGGGAGGTGTTTACCAGTCTGCTGTCATCACAGCAGCTTTTTTTGTAATGAGAGCGTCATTAAAATGCTGAAAGAGCCGATCTGCCTGCCAGTCCTGCGCTCCGACACTGACACTACGGCGGCGTTTTGCACCGTGTACTATTTTTTGTTTGTTTGTTTGTTTTAGTTTGGGTTTTTTGTTGTTGTTGTTATTTTTAGCCACATCGTACTGATTTTCGTGGGATGTTTATGTTGCCACGTGGGGATTCGGTGAAGCCTGATGTGAGGGAAACATAATTAGTGCGCATGATTTGGCTCGGTTCCGAAGGCAAACCACCGCTGGCTTTCATCTCCTCCCCTCGTCCTCGGAGACAGAGTGCCATCTAGTGGAGTTCGGAGCAAGTTGCAGCCGGTGGAGGCTGCTTTATCTATTCATGGTCAGGCGGCGGGCAGACTCTTCTCACAGGCGCGTTTATCATTGTGTGAAAGGCTTCACCTGACCTTCTCTTTTTAAACTTTGTTCTGTGAACTCGTAGAAATGTTTACATTTTTTTTTTTTTTTTACTCGAGCTTCGATTGGACAGTGAGAGTTTATTTGTCCTTCACCCTGTATGACTAAGCAACACAGAAACTGGGCAGTGCACTCCTTTGAATTCTATTTGCATTTCTGAAAAATGTCATTCCAAGTCTATTTAGGCCGCCCCTCTCCTGCTGAAGCACAGGTTGGGGGGGGGGACTCAGGGATCTCTAAACTTAATATGTGAGTTTTTTTTCTTTTCTTTTTTTTCTACTCAAACATTGCCAGTCAATCTTTGGCACAGGGCGCAGCGTTGACCCCGCGGGCAGTATCACAGCCGCCGAAGTGCTTTGGCATCACTGTGACAGGATTAACACATCAAAAGCCGAGTCGGGGCCTACAGCGGCGTGGCACAGTCAGTACAGCAACCTTTCATGTTCCGCTCAGGTTCACCACAATTTCACGTAAAGCCAACAGCAAGTCAGACAGAAAAAAAAGATAATGGGGCCGAGCCGCCGCTATCGGGGCCTTTCCCCCCTCAGCCTCGGCGAAATATGTCAAATTCACTGTTTGATGAAAGATTTGGAGTTCAACAGGCTGGTGGTGTCGGGGGTTTGGATCGGGAGGGAGGGCGGGGGGGTGAAACACACCATGTCTGACTGTGTCACATGGCCCCAGATGCAAAGAGGGCTTTTAAGTTCCACAACTGAGGCTGAAATGATGGCTGGAGGCCGACACACTCCCACTTTTCATGATGCAAACACTCGATAGTCGGCACAAGTTTCCCTTTTAAAAAAAAAAAAAAAAAAATCTTTGAAATTATGTGATGAGTCGGCAGCTATATTTGCTTTTTTCCTCCTTTTTTTGTTTGCTTGTTTCCCTTCATTTGTATTCAGAAAAGTAAATAGATGTTTGCTTTGTTGTGAGGCGCAAACATTGAAAACTGAATCGATCAGCCATCGGTCAAAACCTCAGCGTTGCGTGTTGTCAGTCTTTCAATTTATCACAAACGTCATTCATTTGCATCCAGTAACACAACTGTATTGCAGCAGACTGATGACTCAAACACAGCTGCAATATCAGAAAGCATTATGGGTTTGTTTTTTTGTTCCTACTACTTATTTATAATGTTCTTTCCCCTTCCCTCCTGCCTCTCCTGGTAGGTGGTGGACATTAAAGAGAAGCTGAAGCAGACTAAGAAGTTCTGGTCCAGCCTGCCCGAGGTGATGTGTGTGGAGGACAAGGTGACGGCTGGAAATACCAGCGACGACGAGTGCTGGAACGGACACACCAAGGGAAGGTAGGTTCTTTTTTTGGCGGGTTTTCTTTTGTTTTTTTTTTGGTTTAGTTTAGTTTTAATTCCTCCCAGCAGGATTCGGGTTAGTGAGAGTCCAGAGCCTGTTCAACTGGCTAATCAGTCTAATCCCAGAATTAAGGATCAGATTATTTAGCCGTGCAGGGAGCTCCACATACTTGCGGCTGTCCATCTTTCGGATCCCGTTGAACAAACACAATGCCGCTGGCGGTGACGGCACCCTGATATTGTGGATTTGCGCCTCCACTTTAACCATATAAAGCCTTAATTTGCTCTGATGCGTCTCTGCCTCTTTTGTCGGAGCTATTTCATGTCTTATTTGCTCATTCTCTCCTGGAAAATGTGGAGCCAATACGCCGCGTCCCGCTTAATCTGATTTCGTTCTCAAGGGAAAATATTTGCATGAGCTTTCCAAACGCCCTTGGCCACGGCTGGGGTCACACTTAATGCATTTTGTGCTGTTTTTTTTCCTCTTTTTTTTTTTTTTTTTTATTCACAACATCAACAGTGCGATCAAAAGATGTTCGGCATGCGCGTTGGAAATTCTTTATGTAGCCCTCCGAGCGAAAGCCCAATGTTGTGTATTTGTGCCGGGTCTGAGTTGCGGTGCAAATCTCATTCAATTTTATTTTGGTGGTGTTGGTTGGGGGGGAGGGTACGAAATTGAAAAAAGGCACAGCCAGGGAAGTAAGCCCTGTGCTGCCTTCCCTGACCCACTGAGGGTTCAGATATACGTCACCCAGAGTGAACTGGACTTACAGCAAACAATGCTGCTGTGTCGACACATTTGTCACATGGTGACCTGCTGCATGTTTATGAAACCGCTGGAGAAATGTCCACAATATCACCAACGCAGTGCTTTTTCACACCTTCAAAGATACTTCCCTGAAGTCCAGAAGGACGGCCTGACCAACCAGGCCAACAACCCCGAGGTGGACGTGGACATCACGCGGCCAGACACCTTCATCCGCCAGCAGATCATGGCCCTGAGGGTGATGACCAACAAGTTGAAAAATGCCTACAACGGCAACGACATCTACTTCCAGGACTCCAGTGAGTGACTCCCCGCAGAACTCAGCGGCGCCCTCTTCATTTTTTCAGTATTTTTTTTTGTAAATGAAAAAAAATGCCATTAGAACAGAACAACAAAACGCAGCATAAAGACAGAACAAACAAAACATTGTGCAAAAAAAAGAATTTATTCTCGACGTATGTGCAACCCCAAAGGAAAAATCTATTCGACTGTTTTTTTTTTCCAATCCTATTAGTTATAATTGAGTAATAAAAAAAAAAATCTAATCTCAGTGATTGTTCAGTAATTAAAAATTGCACACAGGCAAAAGCTAATAGGGTTAACGGTGTGTTAAATTTGATAATCCTCTATTGTTTATTGTCGTTTCGCCCACTTGGGGGCAGCGTAATCAAGCCCAGTACAAACCACCATCCAGTCCTATTGTGAACCGTGAGGCTGACATGGCAGTGCTGCTGTCCGGCTGATAAAGAGCACCGGTGCCATTATTTCAGCGCTGTGCACTGCAACAAACTAACAAATTAATCTCAATGAAATGCTCAACTATACAAGGACTCGTGTTTTAATGCAAAATACTGCCTGTGCTTTGAAAAAAGATTTAAAGGCACCATTGAGACACATTATTTTGTTTTGTGTATCTGGGTTTGTTTTGTTTTTTTTATTTATTTAGCTTGGTTTAGCTGTCCTGTGCAGAGATCTCAGGGGTGAAGTGAAGTAGTGGGGGGGGGGACCATAGTGAAATTGCATCGTGCACGCGTGACACCGGCTGTGAGGTTCTGACTCACCTCTTTGCTCTGGCGTTGCAGGCGACGAAGGCAGCGGTTCGGGCAGCGGCAGCGGCTGCACAGAGGACTGCCCCACGGACACGGACGGCGCCGCCCCAGAGGCCCCGGTGGTGGAGGCCGACCGGAGCGACCCGGTGGACAACTCTGCCCCGCTGGCCGCCTCCTCCGCGGCCCTGCCAACCATGCTGGCCCTGTCAGCCCTGGCACTCCACCACCGACAATGGAGATAATGCTGGAGGAAACTGGCTAAACGTGGACAGCAGGGTTATCGCTCCCTTCTTCTTTTTTTTTTTTTTTTTCCCCCTTTTTTTATTCAACAGATTAAAAGCGGCAGTCGAGCAGACAGCTTTTCAGGCTGCCGGGGCCCCGGGGCTAGCCGAGTGCGCTCCAGAATAGAGAGCAGTCATGCATCGTGATTTTCCCACTTTCCCAAAGATCGTGCAGTGCCATGCTTTGACTTCATCACCTGCAGCATGACTTCACCGAAGAAGAGAAAAAAAGTAAACACTGATGCCGACCCCACGAACTCTGCCCGCCGAGGTGTCTTGCACATAACAGGCAGGTACAAATGTAGGTCCCCAGTATGGAAGAGCATAAGACGCACTTTGATTTTGTTTGAGTTTTTTCTTTTTTTCTTTTTCATGAAAAAAAAATTGTTCTTGTGTTTAGGGGGGATATTGAGAATGTGGTAATAATGGGTGTAGCTGAAAGATGCACAAAGAAGTGAAGAGGAAGGGTTGTGATACGCAGGAACATGTGGCTTCCATCATCAGTTTCCAATTGAAATCCTTGATGAGTTTCCACAGTAGTCTTTTGTTTGCTTGTTTTGTATGTTACAGCCACTGGTTCCTGTTGCTTTACTCTCTCTGTGGAGAGGTTACATATCACCAGGTCCTAGATCTGCTCCGCTCTCAGCTTTTCCTCTGAAAACTGTCCACAGCCGCATGTGCTAAAGCTCATATTTTGTTAGAGAGGGTGAGACTGACATGTTTATATACTCGTTTGCCTTGCAAAAAAAAAAAAAAAGGATATTATCTGCAGAAGTATTCTTATATCATGCTGTTGTCTCCAGGTGTGGGAAACCTGGACAGAATCAATGTCGGGTAATTACGCACACACCAAATTTTTTTTTTCCGTCTTAGTGATGCTGATTTTGTAAGGCTGAATGGTTCACTTTCAGAGGCGGCTGAATGAATTTTAATTCCAGATATTAGACAGAGATTATTGATATTTTATCATTATCATCATGATTTTCTATTAGAGTTTTATGTGACCATCAAATGTGTTTGCACAGTGCATCCGACCTTGAACACTTTATTGCTGCATGGAGCATCATGCAGAAACTCACACTGTCAAATTAAATTAAGGATGAATAGAGTTCTATTTTAAAGACTTTAAACAGATTCTAAAGTGGTGCAAACCAAGGATTTAATACTGCTGGAGAATTTGCATCTAATGTCGTCTTAAAGGACAAAATGAAGACTTTCTGGGGAGCAGACACTTTATGTGTCAGCTCCAGCACCAACAAAAAAACATAGTATTTTTTTGTTTTGTTTTGTTTTTTCAAAATTTCTGGATTTTCAATTTGCAAACTGAAGACCAAGGTGTGTTTTACAGTTCTGCATATGTAATGAGATTGACTTTAATTCTGCTCTCAGTTTAGATTATACAATCGTTCAAAAATCTGCATTGTCAGGCCTAAAAAGGAGCCAAAAACTACAATAGTTATATTAAAAAAAAAAAAAAATGTATTGCCACGCTTATGTACAAAAAAAATGTGGTAAGAAGTAGCGAAATGCACACGGCGGTCACAGGAAATGCAAAGAAAGGGCTCCCCACCCCTAAATTTATCTGTGAAGCTTGAATGGTTATGTCTGCAGCACAGACAGGCTGGAAGCCGACCACAGTCACCTGTGAAATGAGAATCTGTGGAGACCGGACAGGGCTGAACGCTCCGCTGGAGCTCCTCACTAGAGCATACTTACAGAGAATGTGAGAGGCCTGGCACTGCCGAGGAGGGCGGACAAAAACCAGCCTGTATGTACGTCCACTGTCCTCTGAGAGCCCATCAGCACCAGGACCAGCGGGCCTGCTCGGCTCACACATATACACAGAATCAACCAGCATCACGGCCCAGGCAACACACATTTGTCCAGCGTGTCATAATTAAAATAAATAAACATGAGAGTTTACATCCATGCGGAGACGAGATTAGAAAAGATAAGGAAATAATTTGACAGAATGCCCCTTTTCATGTTTTGTACCATTGATCTTTTAATATTTTTGCAATAAAATGTTCAAAAAAAAAAAGGGATGCTTGGTGTGACAGATCATCTGAGGACACAGGTCAAGTCACCTTTTTTTTTTTTTTTTTAACCGCTCTAAATGGCATTTAACACACAGAGAGGTGACGTGCGAGGTGAGCGAATATGCCTTATTGTTTTTCCAGTGCAATTAAAGATTATCTTTGTGTTTTGTTACTGTTCTTGAGAATAAATATTTATTAAAAAAAGAAAACACACTCAAGGGTCGTTCTTTGTGGTGACACTTGCACACTAATTGTTAGCGGTTCTGAATCTTGAGGTGACAGTTTGCTCAAAAGTAAAATTCCACCTGTTAGCACCAAAGCTAAAGGAGGCCCTGGTGATGGAATTCAAAGAACCATTCTAGAGTTTCACAGAGGCAAAGAATTCAATTTGTGAGCTTGGCACATTTCAGTAAGCAAGTAAGCTGACTAACAATACTTCACAAGTGCTAGCATTGGCCCGACTACCTTGCTAGGTTACAGTGGACATTTTAGCACAGACCCACGATGTTAACGCCATGGCTTTGAGTCAAATTGAACAACGACATCTTCACCTCATTTGGATGTCACGGCATGAGGTTTTTTCTTATAAATTGGAACTGTTTAACACAATGGGCTGCGTGTAATTCTTTCCCTCTGTGGATTAGAAAACATCACCAGAGCTTTAAAGTGAGGAGGAGGAGGAAGAGGAGGAATCTTCACTTTTGGCAAACTATACCTTTCAGGACTAAACCTGTCAATATGTCCATTATTACATGAATGGTTTCAATATAAAGTCAATTTCAATTAAAATGCATAATTCATATTCAAACTCTCCAATATAGAACACAAGATTTGCATTATTCTCACACAGAATTACATTTCAGATTTCCTTTACCCAAAGATTATTACTTATTTTATTCCTCTAACATAATGCTGCAGCACACAGAACATTAAAGACTGCCTTCCTTATTGCTTTTCAGTGTGTGTCAGTGCGTTTCAGGGGGAAGCTGGTAATATCTAGGCTTCCTCTGTGTACTTTCTATTTGTGAAGTCGGCTTTTATCAGGGGCTCAAAGCCTCTGTTTCTCCGCTGGCGCAGGTAGAGCACAAAGATAAGGAGAAGCACCAGGAGACCGATGAAGACTCCCCCCAGAGTGGAGCCCAGCACGAACACCGCCGGCCCTCCGTCTGTCTCTGAAAAGATGGAACGTGGGTGGAGATGTTAAAAGGCAGCTTTATGTAGAAGGGGAGAAAAAAAATTGCATTCATGTCATAGTTATTGGTTTAAAATGAAAGAGTTGAACTTTCGCTTTGGCACAAGACAGAGTCGACTCCTGCCGTTTAATAACTTGCATAAAATAGACCCAAACCACACAAGGTTTTCTACTTTTTGTAAACTTTTATGGATTTGTTATGCATATATAATAAAAAAGGGAAAAGAAAACTTTCTTTTCTCAGTCAGACCCGAGAGTTTTCAAACATGTCATGACCTTGGAAGTAAAACTTTAAATCTGTCGAAGATGGATAACAATTGCTTGCTTGATGTGTTCACATTTACAAGAAAATCAGTTGGAATGCATACTAGGCAAAAGTCCAGGCAGCTTAAAAAATTCCTTCAGCCGCTTACTGAGCCACCTCCAGGACCCAGACGACTTAACCCAAGTTGAAACAAGAGCTCAGGTGAGCCTCACGAGTCACATGATGGCACAGTAAGAGGGACAACCCCAAGTGGGCTGTTCGGGTAAAAGTCCATCAAACCTATTTGTTGACAGGGCAATACAACCCTTCGGACCACCACAGAGGTGTTTCCTGTCAAAGCAACTCCAGAACTGAAGGGGGCAGCATCTCGAATGAAAGACGAAGCATCTTCAATTAAGCAAGAACCCAGTCCAGTTGACCAGAACTCACCTCCCAGAGACAAACGGCTAAAACGGGTTCCTTGATATACTGTGTTTCAAATCATTACGCTCAGCCAAGCAAACCATCTGCGGCCTATTTTACCAAACATAGCAGATCTTCTAATGTGATCTCTTGCATATAGACATATTTAAGCTAATAAAACAATCAGAAACCTTTTTTTTTTTTTTCTAATCAATTTGTTGCATCATGTACTCACCAGCCAGGTCAATGGCATAAGAATATCCTAGCTGCTCGGATGCAACGTATATCTCCTCGTTGGTGATGGGAGGGAAGAAGGGAACCATGTTGTAGTCCCGGTTGTGCCCAATAGGGGCCATCTCGTCTGGGAAGGTGGCGTTGGATGGGGCGATCCGTCTCATCCACTCATCAAAGATGGCGTCGGTGAAAGCGTGAAGCACCTGCAGGGAGACCAAAAAACACCACGTTAGTCTCAAGGTAGAAGAACTGTCTACTATATGTAGCCCTCTGTTGGCAGCTTGAAGTTTAGCAGTAGCCTCCACACATTTGGAACAAAAAAGACAAAGAGAGATATTTTAATAGAATCTAGTTCCTTGAGACAGAAGGGACTTGGGCCCCAACCACAAACCATCCAATGACGCCACCTACCAACATCCATTTTATTCCCGTAAGCACACCCACCACTCCCAAAAACGTAAGAAACATAAGACTCATAATTTAACCTTTTCATTTCTAAATAAAAATAACATGAACACTGTGTCACTGTACCCTGCTTATGGTCGGGTACCACATGAAGCTTCTTGCCTATCCAATACTATGCACTGGCCCTTTTTTATTTCTGTTTCCCAATAAAATGGGCCAGTCTTTTGACAGCCCTCCTCCAGACACTTCAATCCCTTTGAACCGTAAGACCACACACTCACCACAAAGATGGGGTCATTGGCCGCAGAGTGCGACAAGGCGCTGGTTCCGTTCAGCATGGAGTGGACCAGGTTGTGCAGGTTGTTGACCGATTCGTCCAGCTCCCCGTTTGGTCTGTCGTAGCCCTCCAGAGCGTTCCTTGGAAATTCAGCAAACACAAGCGACTACACAGTGAGGTCAAAGGTGGCAGCTTGAAGAAAAGCAATTTGGTTGCTCTAAGTTTTCAGCCAGTGTCTACCTGAAGCTGAAGGAGGAGTTTGTGAAGTACGGAGGGCTGTCAAAGTCTCGGATTCCCAGGCAGCTGCGGACGTCATTCATGGTGGGCAGGGTGGAGTTCTCCCTCTCCATGACCCCTCTCTGGATGGGGCCCTCGTTGGTGCCGTTGCAGAGGGTCACCAGCTGGTTGTACTCGTCCAAACTGAGGGGGAGATGGTTCAGAATTTCGCTTTGAAAACTCGCTGGAATTTCTTTTTTTTTTACATTTCCGCATCCAGCGCTCACCTGTTGCAGACCACACCCCATCTGGAGAATCTGGACTGGTTGCTGATAAGATTGCCATTGTCCGGGTTTCGGCCTCCCAGCATGGAGTCGGTGCAAACGTCACACTCACTCTGCCCGGTGGCAAAGTTCCAGAAGGGAATTGCAAAGTTCTCATTGCCGGTCATTCTCTGTGAGGAAGAAATTTAGCCATTTTTTCCATTTCCTTGATTCCCTCCTGGGTTGTAACTGCTTTTTTACTTAAAAAGATTTGAAAGTACGATGAACGTACCTGCAGCTCTCGTTCCAGACTGAGGAGGTGGTAACGGTGCCAGGTGATGAATGCTGGTCCTTTGTGTGAGAAATCAATGGCTTTGAACGGACGACCGGGACCTGAAGGCACAGAGAAATTCAAGCGCTCACCACAGGAAATCTTTTTAAGAGACATCTTGAAATTAAACAGACAAAGCAGGCGTGCTGGTTTACCGAGCAGAGTGTCGCGGACGGAGTAGTAATGCTGCCAGACAAAGAAGTCGTAGATGGAGATGTCGGCCACCTGCGGCTCAGTTCCATTGGGTCCGAGGAGTCCCAGCCAGTGCTGGGTGGCAATGACATAGTCTGGGTGGGTGGTGGTCTTGGCCAGCTCCATCGCATCCAGGAAGTCCAGGAGTTCCTCGGGGGTCAGGGAGAGGATGTTTTTCCGCACCACGGGGGCTTTCCTCTGATCACAGTTTGCTCCGGTCCAGCCAAATTTACACTGGCCGCAGTTGAAGCCCGCAAAGTTACCTGCAACACAAAGAGCACGGCGACACTGTCGGGGCTGTTCCAGGCATCACACCTGCTTTCAGGACGGGGGGAATGAAATGCGACCTACCGGTGCATCTGCATGTCTGATTGAAGAACTTGGTGGGCCATCGCTCTCTGTCGTCCACGTTCCTCAGATTGTAAGGTCCCCCCCATGGTTTGCTGTCCACCCGCACCGCCGTGCAGCTTCCTCTGCCTGACAGAGAGCCGCAGACGTTGGCCGGGTCCGAGCCCAGAGCCGGGCAGCACTGCTTGGACAGGATGCCCTGCACTGTGCAGCAAACCCGTGGAAACTGAGCCACGGCCACCTCAGACCATAAGAAAAAACAAAAAAGTCCGAGACCCACCGCCTTCAGCATGTTTCACCCGTCTGATTTCTCCCGACAAATCACTTCAAACATCGACTATCAGCGCTAAAAAAAAAAAAACAGTCAATTAGTTCCCCTTGATGAGTGTGGAATCGCTGCCTTCCCGTGGCCTCCAGTTGTGTGTCTTCAAATTAGATGCGGCGATAGTTTCAGCAGCTTGTGGAAACAACATTTACAGCCGAATCATGTTGTGTTCCAGATGGTTACATGCACATTAGGAAAGCCTCTAGATTGTGTTGGGGCTTTTGTAACGGGGAGGAGGATTAAGCCATCGGTCTTGTGATGATCACCTGACGGCAGAGCAGTGAACTGAGGAAAAGTCTGGACAAATACCAAGGGAAGTGCCCGCAGGAGCTGCTCAGTGTTGTATGGCCACTTTGTAGCACAATTCCCCCGGGATGATTTGGTAGGAAGTGAGAGAGAAAAGGCGATAAAAAGACACACAAAAAATATCAAATGCTTTGCTCTGCATCAGATGTCAAAAAAAGGAACTGATTGGAAATAGTTTGGATGGAATTTTTTTACTTTTTACATTTGAATCATTATCTGAAAACAAATCCTACAATTAATCCTAAGCTATTGTACAAACAGCTTGGTGAAGAGCCGGGCTCAGCCAAAATCTGCCTGACTTTTAGCAGAAGACTCGTGCCAGAATTTAGATCCCTTTGTCCTCAAATCATTTTTTTCCCGTCTTTTGTTTTTTTCTTTCATTTTACTGCCTCCTATGACACGTCAGTACAGATCTCAGATGACACACAGTGTGTGCCATGTGAGCTGAGAGGAGAACAACCAGCCTGTTCATTTTTCATCTTTCTCCACAGTGACTCGAGGTGTTTGAAAGTTGTAGCCGCTCATTAGATTTTGGTTGCTCACAAGTCGCATTAAATATGGGACAGCTTCTCTTAGAGGCTTTTTTTCTTAACAGATAAGACTAAAAATATGATGAAAATTATCTGAAACCATTAGCGTATTCTGTGAAAACAGTCATCAAAAGGAGATCAAAACATACAAGATTTTGTTTTGCTTACGTAACTAGTATTACTGCCTTGTAACTACTTAAAATGTAAGTTCTTTAAAGATGATCTGAAAATATGTTCAAAAGACGGAAAGGTATTTCCTTGCTGACTGTAATTCAAAAATTAGCTTCATTTTATCCTCACACTCCCCAGATGTGCCACTGAAGTTCATGTTTTGAACAGACGGAGTCAAGCCTGACTGAATTTGAGCAGCAGTCAAACAAACAAAAACAACAAAAAATACCTGAAATGTTCCATTTGCCTTTTAGACACTGGGGTTGGCTCTAGTTTTCACTAATTGTGGAGGTGCAATTGTCACTTTTCTGCAACAACCATCAAAGATCTTCTCATAAAAACACAAATTGTTCCCCTTCAACCTAAAAAGGAGCCGTTTTTCTTATGCCACAGAAGTTGACACACAGTAAATTGTGAAACAAGTCGGAGGATAAAAAGAATGAAGCAGAGATTTGTATTGAGTGCCTTCTCTTAAAAAATATGGGGGGAATACAGCCCAAACCATATCAAACAAAGAATCAAACAAAAAATTAAGAAAAAAAAAAGGCTTATGATTTTGGTTTGGTTATTTTTCTTCAGGCGGCAGGAGCAGCAACTCAAGTCTCACAATGGGAAAAACTCCTGATGCCTTTATGTGGTGTGACCTGATCCATACTCCTGATGCATTCCAACTGCCAGGCATGTGACTTCAGGAGTGGAAGTATTACTGTTTTGAGACTTAAGGGCAGTCACACACCCTGCAACTGAAAACCGAGAAAATAAGGCTTAAGAACGCTCCCTGAAGACTTGACTTGCCTTTCAATATGAAAAGCCCCTGGTTAATTTAATTTCTCCCAAATTATTTATGGAATTGAATTTAATGTCCTGGAAAATGTGCAGCCAAGTAGCTGTGACAAATTCTGCTTGTCGTTATTAATAAATATTTCACGCCAGATATTGATATTAAAGCTGAGTGTAAATCTGATCTTTTCAACAATTTGTTTTCTGTCATTTTTGAAGCAAGCCAAAACACATAAAATGAGGATGTCATGAACAATCTGATTTGATCTAAGTATAAAGTAGTAGTAGTTGCAGTAGCAATAGTAATAGTAGTAGTGGTAGTAGTTGTAGTAGTAGTAGTAGAATCAGCAATAGTAGTAGTGGTAGTAGTTGTAGTATTAGTAGTAGAATCAGCAATAGTAGTAGTGGTAATAGTGATAGTCATGGTAGTAGTGGTAGTCATGGTAGTAGTAGCAGCAGCAATAGTAGTAGTGATGGTAGTAGCAGTAGTAGCAGCAATAGTAGTAGTGGTAATAGTGGTAGTCATGGTAGTAGTGGTAGTTGTGGTAGTAGTAGTAGTAGTAGTGGTAGTAGTAGTAGCAGCAATAGTAGTAGTGGTAATAGTGGTAGTAGTAGTAGTAGTAGCAGTAGTGGTAGTGGTAGTGGTCGTGGTAGTGGTAGAGGTAGTAGTAATAGGAGTGGTAGTGGTGTTAGTAGTAGTAAGATTCCCTTCACGTGCTGGAAGAGCAGATATGGTGCAACTTTGGGACAGTGAACACACAAATGTGTTTCATGGGCCCCATGAGAAAAGTCCTTCTCCACAGCACGTCCGGTGAGGTTCAGTGCACTTGATGGGATTAGTGGACAGGATTCCCAGAGGGAGTCCGGTGGAATGTCTCGATAGAAATCGTTCCACACTTATTCCTGGAAACAGGCCTCGCGAGTGTGTGAGTGAGAGGAAAATGAATGATGTGGCCACAAGTGAACGTAAGTCTAACCCGCATGATCAATGCCTCCATTGTTGTTCATCACGGCTGTGACTCGTCATGTGAAGGGAAACAAGAGGATGCAGAAAGGTGGGAAAGATCTTAGGCTGAGCATAAGAGACGCGGGGAAATGTTTATAGAAAAGGAATTATTAAAAAAAAAAAAGAAGAAGAAGCATTTTCAAATGCGTTCCTTCATATTTACATTTATTGAGGGGGCTGGGTTCATCTTATTACCTGCATTTATTTCTGTATTAACTGTGGCAATAATTTCTGTAAATTTACAGCAATCACCTCAAAGCTGTATTTTTTTTTTAATCAAAGCAAAATATTATTTATGCCCTTTTTTTTTTTTTTTAAATGTGGCTGCTAAAAATCACCTCCATGCTTTTAAACCATTAATGAAGAGAATCCGTGCTGAAACACAGGATGGTGCCAGAGAGCCACGGAGAACCGAGCTGCAGCAACCATACAATGGCAACTGAATGAAGAAAATACTTTTAGACAAATTGATTTTTGAATTAAGAAAAATTATGTTTTAGATGTGTCTTTGAGCTTTTCCTTCGGACTGTCATAGGAGGAGGATAATTTCAAAAATACAAATATGGACAAAGACCATTCAAAAATAATAATAAAAAAAAAAAAGTACAAAAGGTTTTAATTGCACATCTTTTGGTAGTGAAATTCATTGTCTTTTGTGATTTCAAGAGTCCATAATGCATCTGGAGTGGAGGTGGTGGGCTTAGGGTGAATCGTAGGACAGCGAGTGCAAATTAAATCATTCTGTTAATGGTCTTTTACAAACTCAAGCAGATGGAGGGCGATTGTTGAATTGAATCTACTTGTTACCAAGTGGATGAAACCAAAATGCATGCACTTTGCGTCACAGCTTGGAGAATGCTCCTCTTAATGCTGTAACCCACTCAGCCTGCGTTTCATTTGATGCGTTAGCCAGCCACCAAAAAATAGGGGACCTTTTAAAAAAAAAAATGAATTGCACTTCAGTTTACATTTCCAGCGAACGGAACTCGGCGTCATAGAGACTGATGAAAAGCAAATATATGGCGCGTGCGTGTGTTTGTGTTTTTCTTTTTCTTACAGAAGCCAATTATTTCTTTCATGACATGTAATGAATGGAGCTCCTCCACGGCACTTGCTGTGCTCCTGGGTTTCTTCTCCATCTTCACATCGCTCTCATAACAACAAAAAAGGCAGATAAAAAGGAACGCATCATGGGCACCCTTGGAATATTGTCACTTGTCAAAGCACAGAGATACATGGAAAAATAATATTGTGTCTATACATATATATGTAGATATAAGTATATGCATACATATTCTCTGTGAGTTTCTGGCTAAGTCGTGAGCCCATTATTGCTAAGGTAAACTCGTAAGGAGAATTACTTCACCTGTCAATGTCTTGGTGGTGGAGAGAGTTTGATTGTCAAAGTACGATGTAAGCAATGCTGTCTGTAGTTAAGTGAACCATGACCTCTGTATTTTTTTTTTTTTTACACAAACAAACACTCTTCACCAAGATAAACAGCACAAGAAGCCCGAGTTTAGAGGTCAGTATTCCGAATCCCCCTTTCACAGCTTCAAGGATTTAAAGGACTGACAAAAGACAGCTCAGGGTGCTGATGTCTGGACTGTGAATCAAGCCATTGTGGGTTCAGTTCTTATGTGACTCAGTTTGTGTGAGGCCAATATTTAAGGATAAATGCAGCAGAATAATTACTTACTTGGTGATGCTGTCTGTGGTTCGAATCATGCCTGCGACTTGTTAAATTTCATTGCTAAATTTCAAACATGTTTAGATTTTGTGTTCTTTCGGTTGCTATCATTAAAGGCTATTAAAGTACAGTAATCTCAGCCTTTTAATGGCAAAATTGCAGCTGTAACCCCAGTGTTTAAAAAATGAAAAAAGCGAGAGAATACTATGGCATTTTGTAAAGAAATATTGTTGACATGTTGTGCTCTTTCGCATCATTTCATGACAGTCCATCATAAAAGTGTCATGTCAGGACCCCATTTTCCAAAAAAAAGGCAGTGTTTAGTGTTGTTGTGTTTAGAAATGTTGAGATTTTGTGCTCTTTCAATTGGTTAAAAAAAAAAAAAAAATTAGCCCTGTATGTTTCAGCCAAATCGGAGTTGTAACTGCATTTTGAGAAGAAGAAAAAAAGGAAAACTTAATCAAAGTGTAGAGTCAGACTTTTTCCCTGATAAATAGTGGACATGTTGAGATTTTACACTGTTTCACCTTGGGGGTCAAGGTGAAACAGTGGGGCAAATCATTCACCAGGACAATCAGTCGTGTGATGGATCTCAATGATTTTTGGCAAAATTGGAGTTGTGACCTCTGTTTTCATAAGAATAAGAACATACGTATATGACAAATTACAAACATGTTAAGATGATGTCTCAGGATATATTAGAAGAGTTAACCTTGTGAGTTTTACGAAGGAAAACTGTCAGTGTTTAGTCTCGGATAGAGAACAGCTAGTGCAATTTTTTGCAAAACTTGAGCCATGACCCTGATTTTCAAAAAAATAATTAAACGAAATCCATTTCAGCAAATGTTCATTTTGAGATATGTCCCTCTTTCACAATATGCTCTAAAATAAATCATATATTTCAATATTTTTACATTGCTATTTATTTCCCTTGGTGAAACAGCAATGCATGTAAAATTTATCCCAGCTGTATATTTCATTAGGAGCGTCGTCTGTCTCTGGAAGACGGTTCAGATACACCTGAGGTGAAATGTGTCTTGGAGCGACTCACAAGTGCGATCCACACGTCCCTGCACCGACTGCAGGATCTCTCTGGCCTCCCTCCTCCTCCTCCTCCTCCTCCTCCTCCTCCTCCTCCAGCCGTCTGAAAATCAGACACACATGATGTGACCTCAGGTCCAGCCATCCTGTCCTGCAGCGACTGTCTCTTCGCCTCTCATCCTCTGGTTCATCTCCTCCACTTGGTGACGACTCTGGAGTTGAACACCTTCAAAGAGAAAGAAGACACCGGAAAATATCACACTTCATTCGTTTACAGCAATAAGACACAACTGGCTGCTGTGGATGCTGAGAGGGACACCATGGCCAACTCATAAATTAATTACATTGATTTGGTTACATTGAAATTTAAATCAGCATTTCTGACTGCTTTGTTCAGGCAAATTGCTCTAAAAGCAAGTCAGTTGCAGAGTCGCAATCATCTGTAAATGTGGAATGGCTACAGCAATTTATTGATACTACAAAATGTCATTTTCACTTTTGACAGATGTAGGATGTTTGACTGCTTTACGTGACAATTCAACAGACAAATCACAAGCCAAAACAATCCTTGCAAGAATTATACATGGTGCAAGTGGAGAAATATAGAGTCGAGCTGAGCCAAATGATCTGGATCACTAAAAAGAACCAGAATTCTCATCACTCAAATAAATCTCTTTCAACATCGGTAAGAATGTCACCGAATTATTAGCAGCAGACTTCATGTCAGTACAGAGTCTAATTCAGTGCTGCACAAAGAGGTTAAAAAAAAAAGGAGGAGAAGATAATGAAAAAGAAGAATGTGTTTCAAAAAGGAAGTCTTGCATTGAAACCATGGACACAACGGCTGGTGCCCGTTTTAATAGCAGCCCCTTTAAGGAGCTCGCTGCTCTCCTGACAATTAATACTCGCGCGCATGAGAGGCAGGTCGATGGAGGTGCAGTATCCCCAGACAATAGCAGGGGGGCAGTGTTGCCGTTCCTGGTGGCCCGTCGGTGTCTCGCTCCGACTGACTGGCCCGAGCAGTTTGCATTTCCTTCAGGATGCTCCAAGAAATATGCCATGAAATAGTCTGGGATTGGACATCTTTGTACTTCAACTGTCACCATTTCGAATCTCAGCCATGCCGAGCGGCGATTGCCCATACAGTGGGATGGGTGGTATGCACTTGTGTGAAATGACTGGCCTGTATGGAGTTTTTAATCCTCTTTAAGGCTCCTATCCACCTCCAAATTAATATCTAGAGGCCACGTATCCGTCTGCGCTAGTTTCCGACGAGCGCGCCGCGCGGCGGAACTCACTTCTCTGGGCGAAACTGCACAAAATTATTCAGTGGAAAACAAGATTAATGGTGACGCGGCGGTAGATGCTCGGGGTCAGTTATTTGGCAGATGTCGGCGATATACTCATTACACAATAAAAGCCAATTCAAGGACAAGTAGCATGAAGAGCTCCGCCGTAGATTAATTAGCATTAGGGGTCAACATGCGTTTTAATTGATGATCCATTCTCAGCAGTATGGAGTGCAGTAAGCATATGGGGGTTTGGGGGGGGACCTTTAATGCTTATCGCGTGCATATAAATGAGTCCGTCCTAATTACTAATCAGTCTCTTGTACCATTAGAGATGGAAATTAGAAATACAAAACAGACCCGTGGGCTCCATTCGCCAAGAGTGCGTTAGAGTTTTCTTTAATGGCGCCGCAGAGACGTCGAAATAAAATTCTGAGGAAATTCAAATATTAAACGTCAAAAAGAGAGAGAGAGAGAGAGAGAGAGAGAGAGAGAGAGAGAGAGAGAGGCCCTGCTATTTATAAGACAAATGAGTCTAAATCTGGATGTTTGTGAGAGCAAATAACTCCTGCGTGTGAGTAATAGTGAGTAGCTGTGCGTTATTTTTTTTTTAATTTTTCATTACTGGTTTCTAAAAAAAAAAAAAAAAAAAACTATACTGTTTATTTAGCTATGCCCCAATCAGAATATTGGCTAGACCCTTCAGTGATTCTTTCTTCAGTGATTCCCGCCCACCTCTCTGGCAGCTTACCGATTTACATTCGAGCATAATGCAAGCATTAGAGGAGGCACAAGGCAGCCCTGATAAGTTACAAAGTGCTCCAGGGGTAAACCTCGTAAGAAGAGGGTTTGGAGTTATTTACAGCGTTCAAATCCTTCAAAAATTCATGTCTGGAGGATGAGATTGTTTCTCTCTCTCTCTCTCTCTCTCTCTCTCTCTCTCTCTCCCTCCCTCTCTCCCTCTCTCTCTCTCTCCCTCCATGCGCCCGCAGTTGACGCTTTAGCACACAAAGCAAACAACAATGCCGCGCGGAAGGGCGTTTAGCCCCGTAAATGACCAGATGACATTAATTCTAATTGACTGATCGCATCCCATGCTCGGGACCCAGCGTGTGTGTGATACCGCTCAGGACACAAGGGCCCCTGTCAAGGCCCCCCCCGACCCCTGCGCTCGCACCCCCCCCCCCTCCCTCCCCTCCCCTGTGTTTGCACACAAAGCAGCGAGACACAAGGCGCTGCGATTGGCTCGAGAGACGAGGAACAACTGGGCACGACGACGGCGGCGGCGGCGGCGGGAAAAAAGAAAGAGAAGAGAAGGCCTTTCTTTTTTTTTTTAAATGCAATTTAATTTTCAATGAAGCTATACTTAAGTTGCGCAGCCTCCGCCATTCACGGATATGTTGTGATTGTGCGGCCCTCATAATAAGAGTACTCAAAAATTGCCAAAGCCATTACAAAAGGGTGGCGGTGGGGGGTGGTGGTGGTGGGGGGGGGTAAAGGCAATGGAATTTCTTCTTATCAGAAATGCTCTCTGTACACTTGTTCCATTTGAAATGCATTTAATTGCAAATAGAAAAGAGGGGCGAGAGAGACAGAGAGGAAGAGAGAGAGAGAGAGAAGCCAACAATGCGCCGGTCTGAAGCATTTTTCTCGTCTTGCTTTTGAGAGAGCGCATTCAAATCGGAGCGGGGCCAGACAATGAGGCAGAGGAATCATGCGCTGAATGGCCTCTCTCTCTCTCTCTCTCTCTCTCTCTCTCTCTCTCTCTCTCCCTTTCATTCCCAGGCCAATTGCGGGGGGGGGGGGGGTCCTTTCCTCCGTTCTTAGGGGCGGGATTTGTTTTTTATTTCTTTTCCACTCGCAGCTGAAAAAGTTCCTCGCACAACACATCCACCTGATAGAGCAGCCGCAGCATCAGCAGGTCACATGACGCCACCACTTATAATGGGGGTGATGGAAGGGGGTGGGGGGGGGGGCAAACTAGAACTGGTCACTCAAGGGTCCTTTAAAATTAACACACTTTCAGGAGTCCACGACTCACAGAGACGTAACGTCCCCTCACATCTGAAGCCACGGCCCAGCCTTGACCCCCCAAGTCCTGGATGAGGTGGTGGGGTGGCATCCATTTTGGTGGGAGGGGGACACCCCCCCCCCTTGCCCCCTTTGCCTTTCCAGATCTGCTGACAGACCTCACAGGAGCAGCAGGAGAAGAAGTTTGGAGCAAGAAAGTGCCACCCTTCAAACTTTCCATTGGCGTGCAGGGGATTCTATTTTCTCTCTCGCTCTCTCGCTCTCTCTCTCCCTCAACAAAGATTTATACATATTTATACATGCCCAAACACTGATAGGAAGGTGCTGGGGAAGTTTAAAAAAAGAGGAAGAAGAAGAAAATCTTGGAATTGCAGAGGTAAACTATATGTAAATGCCATAAAGTAATAGACTTGTAGTGCAAATCACACCATTTTATCTTTAATTTTGCTTTTCGTGCCCTCCTCCCTCCTCCCCCGTCCCCCTTACCCGCACCCCCCCGACCCCCACCCCCCCTCCTCCACCCCCCACCGCCATCCTCTTTCCTCTGGCTTAAAGGTGCATCAGAGATATGCATTTAAGCATATTCAGAACACGGGGCGTGAAATTAAATGTGTGGCAGAGTGAGAAAAATATACAGACGCCGGAGATGCCTTAAAAATAGTCATTTATGCAGATGGAGAGGAGTGAAATCATTTGCAATGGGATGACCCTCTCTCCGAGCATTTCTCCCCTCACTGTTCTTGCCCTAATCTCGCGCTGTATCTTCATTTTTCATTGAACTCGCCAGTTTGCCGCTAAGCAGCCTTGTAGATAAGGCAAAGTGCTAAAAGGAGACGACAGAAGGAGCTCAGTGGGCCCGTTTCTATTGCACTTTCACCCAAGGCAATGGGCAGAATTTAACGGATTCCTTCCAACATATGTTTTTGCCAGATAAGTAAACAGTGTGTGTCGGAAATGAAAAAAAAAAAAAAAAAAAAGCATTTGCAATTTAATGACATTACAGCTCCCAGCTTAGCCCGCCGTGCTGCGAGGCGAGGAGCAGAGAAAGGGGAGAGCGGAAGAATGGAACCGGGTGTCATCAGTGTGTTTTTTTTTCCTCCCTCCTCTCTTTCTCCCTCGCAAGAAGCAGCGCCGAATTCTTCTTATTCTTTTCAGAACCACCCCCCCACCACACACACACACACACACACACACACACACCCTTCCCCTGCTATTTTGTTCTGTCGGCCGTACTTTTTGCTCCCCTTTTGTCAGAATGAAATTATCTATTATTTTATTCTTTTGGAGGTGGGGTGGGGGGTCCTGCTGTCCTGCTGTCCTGCTGTCATCCTTCCATCTTTCCTTCTCCCTCCATCTGATTCCCGCAGCTAAAAACACACCTAGCCTGGGCCCTCTCTCTCTCTCTCTCTCT
The DNA here is from genome assembly GCA_009823395.1 of Thamnaconus septentrionalis. Taxonomy (NCBI): domain Eukaryota; kingdom Metazoa; phylum Chordata; class Actinopteri; order Tetraodontiformes; family Monacanthidae; genus Thamnaconus; species Thamnaconus septentrionalis. Next base: position 15,916,809 of record CM020514.1, on the reverse strand, counting down.
CTCTCTCTCTCTCTCTCTCTCTCTCTCTCTCTCTCTCTCTCTCTCTCTCTCTCTCTCTCTCTCTCTCTCTCTCTCTCTCTCTCTCTCTCTCTCTCTCTCTCTCTCTCCTATCTCCCCCCACCCTCACCCCACTCACCCGCCCTTTTGTCTGGCTCCCTCAAAGTGCAATAGACGCTTGGCGCGGCGAAGGGGGTTCAGCACAAGCCTCCATGTTGCTCAGGACCCACCAGCACTAAGTGATGAGTCGCAGACAGAGAGGGGGTCTCGGCTCCCATCCATTCATCCTTATGCGAAACTCACTGATTTTTCTGCACCCCCACCCCCCCCACCCCCCCCCTCCCCCCTCCCCTTGCCGGCGGTCGGGCGGCTGCCTTATTATAGAAGGCTAATTGTGCAGGAAAGCAGATTATGAGAGCGGTGGGATGTACTCCTTGACCATGCGCTAATGTGATGACAAGTTTTTTTATTTTTTTTGGGGGCTCTGAGCAAGAGAGCGTCGCACGCCAGGGCACTTTTGGCAGCCGTCGTAATCTGCCCCCGGTGTTAAGTCGGCAAACCGGCTTGTTTGAGTATGGATCAATCGCTCGCTCATTATTCTCTCTCTCTCTCTCTCTCTCTCTCTCTCTCTCTCTCTCTCTCTCTCTCTCTCTCTCTCTCTCTCTCTCTCTCTCTCTCTCTCTCTCTCTCTCTCTCTCTCTCTCTCTCTCTCTCTCTCTCTCTCTCTCTCTCTCTCTCTCTCTCTCTCTCTCCCTCTCTCTCCCGAAAGCTCTTACATTCGAGCCGCTTTTTTTTTCTCTCCCTCTGCTGTTGATCTCTCATTAAGCACGCTATGGAAATGCACCGGCAATCCCTGTGTAAGGGATACGTCACCCCTCCCCTCCCCCCCAACTCCCCTACCCCTGGGGGGCGGAGGGGGCTTGCACGAGCATGTCAAAGGAGGAGAAGGGGGCAGGAAATTTGGGTCAGTCGCCTTCGCCAAAAACTTGAATTTCAGGTTTTTTTTTCCTTTTTCTCGCTTCGAGCCCTCCTGCTCAGCTATTCTCTCCTAATGTGTTTTTGTTTGGTGATGTTATGTTTTAAATGTCAGCCCCGGAGCTGTCCAGTAATTTAGGTGAAACACACACATACACACGCACACACACATGCACAAGCACACACAAAAGGCCCTGTCTCAGTGTTACTTGCTAGTGTTCATGTTACCTCGCTAATCGCCGCTGGCTGCAACATTACACACACTCCATTCAGCCCGGCTGCTCCAGCACCTCTGAGTGTGTGTATGGGCCGAGCAGGTACTGGGATAGCTGGGGGGGGGGTGGGCTTCAGAAACCAGGCGATGATATTACAAGCGGACCGCCGACGATGTCAACGTCTGATTCGCAAAGCGTCGCTACGAGCTAACCGCAGCTAACGCAAACTTATCTAACCCGAGTCGAGGGCGGGTGGGGGGGCTGACATGTGACACTCGGGGGGGCCTCGTGAATTCAATTGGCTGTCAGGACGCATTGTGCATCAAATTAAGGAAGTGGTGGTGGTGGTGGTTGGAGGGGGGGCAGTATTTCAGCTGTTTACTCATTTCTTACACACACACACACACGCACACACACGCATGCACGCTAGCTCGCTAGCTCGTTCGTTCGCACGCGCGCCCCAACATCCAACAATTCATGGCACTCAGGCGTCTGTTTGCCCTGACAAGAGACGGTGACGCGCAGCGGCGGCGTGAGGAATGGAGCATTCTGCCATATTTGGCTGTGGCGGCGCGCTGAATGACGCAACAGGAAAGTGAACCTGACAGCCAGCGCATTTCCTTTTGCGCCCTACATACATAAATCTGTTATTATTGCCCCCCTCTCCTCCCCTCATCCCCGCTATGTTGGTTATATGAGTATTTTTACACCTGTCTGCACTTGTATCAAAGTGCAAGGGGTGGGGGGGCAGAGGGGGAAGTGGGGGGGGGGATGTCTTTTTAAGACATTCAAGTTCATTTGCGCCTCCTGCGAGAGTTTGTATGGGTGCCATCTCCCCCCCCCCTGGGGAAGAATGGCGCATGCACACACACACACACACACACACACACACACACACACATCTATTCCCAGCTTTCATCCAAGGACTGTCAAGGGCCACTGTTCCACTTGACCCATTTAATTCCTCGTACAAACAAACAAACTCCGGCCTCTTCCACGTTTTCCAATGCTGCAAAGTTCCAACACTTTTTTCAAGGCGTTACATTTAGCCGCCGCGTAGCCGCCACGTAGCCGCCACGTAGCCGCCGCGTAGCCGCCGCGTGCGTTTTTTTCCTCGAATACAAATGAACAAACAAACCAATAAATAAATAAATATTTAAAAAAAACAAAAAAAAAACATGAGTCCTACATGTTGTAGCGATAAAGGAAACATCAAGAGAGCAGGACCTCTCGCTGGCTCTGAAAAAAAAACACAAAAAAAAAACGGAGGGAGACAACAGATGTCTCTCTGTCTGCAGGTACTTCAACGGCTCCTAGCCTTGCAACATTTTTTTTTGTTGGCAGCACGGCGAGAGTGAAGGCCAGGCTTTTGATTGCCTCCCCAGTTTCGCATCCTCCTTTATAGACCCCCAACACAACCCCTTTTTTCTTCCCACACACACACGAGAGCAAACAAAGCAAGTGTAAATACAATGCTGGAAAGCCATTACCTTCGGCGTAACCCTTTTTTCCACAAAAGAACAGGGAGAATTTCCACGGCACAGTGCGACTAGACACAGCCTGCATGATGTGGCCAAAGAGCACCGGTGGCACCAGGACCCCAGCGTTTGATGTGTGCCAGGAGCATCCATAATAGATTGGTTCTGTGGTGCCCTCACATCACCTTCCAATTACCGGGATGAAGCTATGGTCCCCGTCATCAGTAGAACTAATGGCACGTTTCAGGAGTCAGCAACATTTTTTTCTCTCTCACAGATTAAAGAAGATGTCGCTTTTTCTCTTTAGCAAGTGTTGGATTTTCTGCTGAATACGATAAGGTGCCCCCCCCCCCAAGCACCCCCTCTCCCTTGCAGGTTACTGCTTTGCCGTCATCGAGGTACTTGCAACCTTCACGTCGTCATTACCGAGACGTCTGTACGGCTGTTTCAGTGCATTACGGCGTGGCAGCAGACAGCGGCAGGGAAAACCAATTGGACAGCCGCGGACGTGGCCTTGTTGTGGGCTGCGTTAAACACAACCACACCTGACATTGTCAAAGTCAGAGACACACAACAGCTGTAAAGAAAACTGCCTTATGCAATTTGGCCCCGTAAAGGAGCCACATCATAGGCTTTTTTCAGATTTGTTTTCGTTTGTATATTTTTAACGTATTGTTCTTCCTGGCCTCCACTGTAGCAGCTTTTCATGATTAATCATCCAAGACATTCTATGGATGTGCCAAAAGCAGCATATGTAGCCCTGTGTTTACAGCAAGGTGCAAAATAGTTCAGTTTTAGCTTCTCGCTAATGTGGGAAGTTTTGGTTGGACTTTGAGCATATTAGTAGTATTCCAGTCAAGACCGCACCAACCGAGACCAAGACATGATCAAGACTGGAGAGTATGGAGATCGAGACAAGACCAAGACATTTGTGGTTCGAGACCAAGACAAGACCGAGACTTTATATATCAAAGAAAAATCGCAACAAAACTCAAGTTCGCTTCTACATCATGGAACGGCAACATTTCTTTTCAGCAAGGTGTCTTTTGATAATTCTCAACATTTTTCTGATAAACCAGCTATTTTGAACTACTTTCAAAAAAACAACTTTGCTTTAGAAAATGAAAAAATAAATGACCCAAGAATAAGGGGGCAGGATGTCACTCTGGGTGTCACCAACAGAGCCAAACAGCAGCTGGATTCTTCCGATCTCTTTTAGAGATTGGTCTTCTTCAATCTCGAGTGCCACAACACGACATATTAGGGCTCAAACAAGAAGAGACATTTCAAGACACACAGGTGACACAGTCAGGCCCTCGCCCACGAAACAGCACATTTAGCCCTGTGTTTACAGCCTCTTTCAAAAATGCTTTCTTTACCTTCTTCAGAAACAAACAACCTGAAACTCTACTTTCATTCCCATAAACCGAGTGGTTGCGAGATATTGTCCCATTCTTTTGGTTGGAGGGGTCTTGTGGCATCACAAAGGGCTCATTTCTCCTAAAAGTGTTTCAGCGCACACTTCTTACGAAGTGAAGCGAGCAGAGGCGCTTTCCTTTATCTGGGCTTTTCTCCTTTTTAGGAGGCAGTAAATTTCTCACAGTATGAGACCATTAAGAAAAATGTAACGCAAACACAATGACGAGCCGTCACCCATTGAGAGAGACAATGCGTGCGCGCTTGAGCACACTGAACGCGTTTCACAGCGGTGCACGAAGCGCACAAAGATGAGCTCCAGCAGCAACACATCATCCAGCCATCATCCGCGCATTACAACAAAATGTGGGATTTGGCTGCAACATCACAATGCAATGGGTGTGAATCCCAAATCAAGCTTCGCACATCCTAATCCTGTTAAAATGTAATAAATAATCCCGGCAAATGAACGTTGGCAACATTTCATTTTAATAAGTTCGTGTAAAATTGAGTGAGAGGGAGAGGGAGAAAGGGGCAGGCAGGCAGGCAGGCAGGCAGGCAGGCAGGCAGGCAGGCAGGCAGGCAGCAGACACGCAGAGGGGAAATTGATGGCATTACAGCTCACTCACTTCGAGTGTGGCTGTGAGTGTGCAGGAGGAAATCATTCCTTCTCATTAAAGGTGCAATTCTGGAGCCCCCAGATCTTTGTTGTAATAACTGGGGGGGAATAATCTCCTTTATTGATAGGCACATGTAGCGGAAAGTATGCCAACTGACAGGTACTTATCTTTCGCCTGTGTCCTGTGTTAAAGAAAGATATAATTCTTTGTGACTGCCCCTCGGGGCATCGGCTCTTCAACTTCATTATTTCTACTTATGATAGATATATTTTTCCTTGAAAACCTGGGAATTAATGGGAGAGCCAGCAATCTCTGCCAGCGGTCATTTGGAAATGGAACAAAAAATGTCATGTCAGTTTAAAGGGAATTTTTTTTTTAAGGCTGCTCGCTGACATTATCCTAATTTATTGATGGATTCACACAGTAATCCTGTGCCTCGTGTTTTGGTTTATTAATGCAGTGAATTCAGCGACTACCTAGCAGCTATACAGGGTCTTTTAAAACAGTCTAATCTCGGCCAAAAATTCAATTGTGTTGCAAAACATGCACCTTTTTTCCCCGTCCTTAAATATGCATGTGCTTGTACATAGTGTTCTCGTACTGAATATTCAAAACAGCCCTCATAAAGAATATGAAATGATGTTGAGTCTATTAGTGCAGTGAGTTTGTTCTGACAGCAGTGGGAGCTTTGGAGTCGAACGGAGCTCAGAGCTGCTGCTTGTGTTTTTTGAAATTGACAGCTACAAAACTCTCATGGGGGCTTTAATGACTCCTTTGGGGTGGCCGCAGATTATTGAAAGATTATAGTTCAAACGCACTCAGGGGAATTTTTCACATTTTGGTGAGGTATGGATTTCCATTGTGAATTTACACTCTATACTTGAACCTTCTGATGATCCTAGTCTCTATAATGCTTCAAAGGTTACACAGATACAAACGCTTATTGAGGAAATAAATATTGAAAATAATAAAGTTTCTGTTAATTCGTGTTAGAAATATTTGAGCAATAAAACAGCAATAAAAATCTCTTGATAATAAAAACTACCAGCTTCTTATCCTTACCAACAAATTTAGTGGTATATTATATCTTGACATCACAGGGGTAACTTTAATTCTGTTCCTATTTTTCAAATAAATTGTCTTTTTTGTAGAAATGTGAAAAATGTACCGCTTTTGTTAAACAACAAATTAATTAACAGAGAAATTATTTATCCTACTAAGTGTCAGTGGTAATTAGGAGGCTGCTTAGACTTGGGACATGAGAGCACATTTACTTTGAATATTGTGGTATTTCATCACTCTGTCTTTTGACTGAAATTATAAGCAGATGTGTGGGATCTGTTGCTATCACAGCTCTTTGATTCCGTGCAGCACCTGCAGAAATTCAGGTATTTCAAGCACCAGCACGAGTAAAAAAAAAAAAAGAAAAAAGATAAACTATTAATCTCACATAATTGCTGAGATTCCTGATAGACAGTCTGAATCTCACCCGCCAAACTACCAATTCCCCTAAACTCCCGCGCTCTAAACTCCAACGGGGAACCGCCGACCTTTCTGCATTTTTTTGTTCTGTTAGACAAACTTGGACTTCTTAGGAGGCGAGTCGAATATCAGAGGGTGTGTGTGCCATGTTTAGGGGTGGGCTGTACAGTACACAGACTTTTCTCATTACCGCCGGTGACCTTGGGCACAGCGACATGTACAGGTTTTGAGGCTTTGATTATCCGCGTCGAGGTGTTGCGGAAAAGGTGCAATGCAAGATAATTTTTTGGCATTTCTTTCCCCTCCTGGGAGCACAGAGAAATGCGGAATACAGCGGTTGGTATTCCGGAGATTACAGGTAATGTGGCACACAGCCTTCATAAACATTCTTGACCCGACCTGATGATGGAGATATTGCTTCAGGAGAGACTTTTCACACTTTGATTTGCCCAAAATGAGCTGGAGAAGTCAGTGATCAGACTCTTTGAGGTTGCTCACAGAGGAGCCAGCACAGGCTGTATATCTCACGCGCACGCACGCGCGCGCTTGCACACACGCACGCACGCACGCACGCACACATACACACACAGACACACACACTATGACAACCAGGTGAGCAAGAAGCAAGACTCCTGCAAACAAACGGGGGGAAATATATCCTCAAAGAGATGATATTGATGTATTATTCATGTCTCAGAGGGGGAGAAAAACTACCAAAAATGATCCATCTCGAGCCATTGAAGCCAGGTGATAATCCACACGCTGGTGGGGCAGCCCCGGGCGACTCAGGGATGAGGAAACCATTGTACATCCCTCTAAGGTCAACATGGTTGAACCGGTGATACATATGTATGTTAATTTGCCTAATCTCACTTCTACAAATGTCTTACAGGCACATAAAGGGTTTAACACTAAGACATAATGATATCAGGGCATCAGACGGGTGAGGGGTGGGGGTGAGGGGGGCTTATGAAAACATGAGGCAGCCACAGCTCTAAAGCTTCTTGCAGGAACCTCTGCAATGGCTGTCAGCGTTTAGCTATAAATACTGAGGGGAAGATTTTCAATTCTAATTATTAAAACATGCCTTTTATTCATTTTATTTGTATGTTTCTGATCCAAAATGCGTTTATATACGTTTTCCAGAGTCCGTCCTTTATTTCTATGTTGGGTCAACACGTGAAGAGCGGAGCTCCGCTGTCCCGTCAGTCGCAAGCTCGGTTTAAGCTGGACTCAGTAGAAGGAGAAATGAATAAACACGCAGCTTCTTCTCCTCAGCAGCGCTGGCAGTAAAAGTAATGGAGGCATTGTGTTTAAACTGATCTGTGGTGCCGGCCTGCCACTGTCTATGAGTGGCACTATAACAGACAAATAATGGCTTCTCCTCTCAACAGGTTTGGTTTGAGTGCGTTCATCGGGGATGAATTAATCGTGTTGTGTGAACAAACTGCTCGAGATGAGCCACGGTTTGGTTTTTTCGAGTGCTCACATTCTTCTACACCTTCGCCGGAGTTTCCACCACCAGGGCCAAATCTCTCACCAGCCTCCATCTGTGCCCATCCGCTGCTACTGAACGACATCAATAAGCGTGAAGGCCTCATAAGAGAGAGGGAAATAATAAATAAATAAATAAAAATCTACTATTTTAGGCTTGGATGTGACACCTCTGTGTGATGTCATGAGCCTCTGTTTCTAGCAGTCTGGCACCGTGCAGCACTTTTCTTCCACACATTCAGCAGATTACCATCAGCTCGCCCTGGGAAACACATTCTGAGATTTACTGGACTTCATGAGAGTGGAAAAGATTGAACAAGAAAAAAAATGTTTTCTCTCCCACTTCTTCTCCTCTCATAGCTGCATCTCTACCTTTTCTTATTCAGTGCCCATCTTGGACAGACAGGAAGAAAAAAAAATAATAGGCTATCTATTCAAAGGGCATTTAGTCCATTTCTTTCTTGGCCGGTAAACCTATTCATCAGTTGTTCGGCCTTGTAGATTGCATTCTAATGCTAATCCGGCGTGTTAAATATCTTTTTGTTCCCCTTTCACTGTTTTGTCATTCAGTTTATCCAGTTTTGGCCACCCATTTTATTTATTTATGCGCCTGCTTCTATTCATGCGCTCATGTATTTTTTATTATGTTGTTTCACTGTCATGCAGTGTCAACTCACTCTATTCAATGTGGGCTACTTGAAGGGCTTGCAGGGACAAAGCGTGTACACATTGCAGCGCTATTCACTCCGGCCAGCTGGATCGGCTGAAAAAAACCTTGTGAAAAGAAATCCTCCACAACGGACACAGAAGAAGTGCACAATGCTAACAGTTTTCCAAATACCACTGATTGCTTTCATCACAATGAAGGAAAGCAGCCGCTTTTGCTGAGCTCCACTTCAACAAACAACGCGCTCACAAAACCTCCCAACCCACGTTTTGTTCCCAGACAAAACCCCCTCGACCGCCTAAACGCTCCCAGAGTTGGAAGAGGGGAAGAAAAGTTCTTTCAGCTTTCTTCCCCTTTTCCTCGAGAAAGAAAAATATAATAATAAAAAGGGCAACGAGAGAGTGAGCGGGGGGGAGAGGAAGAGACGACCACTAACCTCATGGTGGGAGTTCTTTTGTCGTGACTTGACGACCTTCTTGGAGTTTTGCATCTGACTCTGACCTGAATTTTATTTTATTTTGACAACATTAACGTCACATTTTAATTAACAACCCATCGAATTGTACATTTAAATTGCGACATAAAAATAACTGTCATTTGAAAAATATTTACCTAACTTCAAAAAACACGTCACATGCTCAGCACCACTTCCTATATAAACAGCTCTCAAGTTGCTTGGATTTCTATTGTTATTATAATATTTTTAAATTTTGATTTGAAAAAAAAAACAACAAAAAAACACATAAGGTCAATTGCGCGTTACATTCTGGACAAGGGAAGAAGTTCCGCGCAAAGAAAGAAAGAAAGACGGGGGTGTTACAATAGAGAGCATAGTGGTGAAAGGGTTTAATTAACCGTGACGGAGATAATTATCCCTGGACTGTCCAAATTAGTTTTGCATAATCGCTGTGATCCTTATGAATTAATCTTTCAGTGTAACCCAAGAAAGTCAGCCGGAGCGTACACTGCACGTCATGGATTTAATATGGATGTTTTCTTCTTTCTTTCTTTTTTTTGCACGCCGGATAAAGCGCAGACACGCACACGCACACGCACGCACGCACGCACACACACACACACACACACACACACACACACACACACACACACACACCTGCTGCAGCGGGCATGCACTCTTTATCAGGTTTTAGAAAATAAAAATAAATAAGAAAAAACAAACCTCACGCACCTCCGGGGGGGAAAAAAATGCGCGAATGTTTTTGAGGGGTTTATTTTCTCAGACTTCGGTGGGCGCACAGCGAGCTCAGACACCAGCTTGTCCCGCAGCCTTGTATTGAAGAAGGCGAAGAAGAAAAAGAAGAAGTTTGCTTTATTCCCTCGTGCATGGGAAAAGCAAAACTCAGAGTAGCACACAGTTTTATCTTCCCTCCCATTCACCGCTCAAATGGTGATAAAATAAGCTCTGTGGCTCTTGATTACAATGGGCTGATTTAGATTCCCTCCCCACTGGTGGCATTCAACAGCGCGGACAAAAGCGGCCTTTGCAGGATACCTTACACTTCACCTGGACAGCAGGAGCAGGAAGTGGAGGAGATAAACATCTTGCTCACCTCATATCAAGAAGAACAGCCGCCATTCCCTGCTTTTCCGTTTGATCCGAATACGCTTTATTGTAGTCCTTTTTTTTCTTTCTTTTTTTTTAGCTCAACAAGTGGACAGGAGATTTAAGTACAACGGATGTTAAAGAAAACACAAAAACATACAAATATCATAAGAGTTAGTTTAAAAACTGTGTTGTTGTTTTTTTCTCTCACTCTCTCTATAGCTGCTGCTGCTGCTGCTGCTGCACATGATACGAGTGGCGGTTGTCCAACTTCCGTTTGTTATTGAACCGGAACTGTTACTGTTTAATATTTTAGGGGTTAAAGAAAATCAATCCCAACGTCGTTGCGGTGCATTGAAATTGAATATCACCTTCAAAATAAATTACATCCTCTATGTTTCATGTGCAAATATTACAGTCCCGTCCTCTTTTTTTTCTCTCCATTTATTTTTTAAATCGTCTGGATCACCATAGATTCCACTAAACAATAAATATTACAGACATCTATAAAACGGCTTAAAAACTCAAAATATACACCGGATTCCTAATGAAGTACGCAGGTTCCTGGCCCTATCTCAAACACTAAAGCCTATAACGGCAAATAAACTAGAGTTCATTTTTTTGTTCTTGATTTTTTTTTCTTTTCTTCTTAAATCTGTACACATTTACAGTCAGTCCAGACGTGACAATCCTCCCTGATCCACGGATAAACAGCCTGCAACAGCGCATCTGAGAGGAAATGCTGTGGTCCTGTGATTGACGCGGGTTTGATTCCAACAGGTTAGTGGAGCAGGTGCAACTCGCAAAAAAATAAAAATAAAAATAAAAACAATAATTAAAAAAAAACACTTAAAAAATTCTATTTTTTTCCGTAACTGCTCTCAAACAGCTTCCTCTCAAATGTCTATCGTCCTGAAGTCGTGCGAGAGCTGCGCAATAATAGATTAGAGAGTTCTCTAAAATAAGCATCACCTTATAGATAAAGGCATTAATCAATATACATACACATGTGATATCTGAGACGACGAGCACTTCATCACATGTACAAGTTTGTGCATGCATAACAGGCTAAACCTCTTGCATGAATAGCCGTGTAAGGGTTTTTTCTTCATCATCATCTTCTTCTTCCTTGTTTTGTTGTCCTTGTTGTTCGTTGCTTTTATGTGTTTATTGTTTTGTTTTGTTTTGTTTTTTGTTCTTCTCACTGTCTTTCACACGGCGTTCCAAAAGCGGGCCTTATCATAACGCCGCAGCGTAGGCTGGATACGGTTCAAGTTGAGGTTTTCCCATCCCGGGCAGCAGGATGTATGCTAAGGGCGGCTGGAGTCCGGCGGAGGGCCAGCCCGCACAGTTACACGGGATCATGTAGCCCGGGTTCCCAGGGGACGGGTGCGAGTGAGTGTGGCCGTGCGTCCCGCTGCCCACGCTGCCGCTGCCGGTGAACGCCGTGGCTCCCGCCGGCGGGTAGCTCAGCGGGGACGCGTAAGGGAACGAGGGCGGCGAAAGCTCGGTCATCTTGGATCCCAGGTCGAAAAACGAGTAGGGGTTCGTGGACATGGACGGGTTGAAGAAGACCCGGGCCGCCGCCGCGGCCGCAGCGGCCGCCGCCTTGTCCGGGTTCACCAGGACGGACTCGGAAAGCGCTGCGGAAAGGCCGTTCACCTTGAGCGCGTCGTGCTCCCCGAGGTTGTAGGGCACCGGGAAGGAGAACTTGTCCTTCTTCATCAGAGTCTTGGGCTTCCGCCGCGGTCTGTATTTGTAGTCTGGGTGCTCCTTCATGTGCATCGCCCGCAGCCGCTTGGCTTCGTCGATGAACGGCCTCTTCTCGGACTCGGTGAGAAGTTTCCACTCGGCTCCCAGCCGCTTGCTGATCTCCGAGTTGTGCATCTTCGGGTTCTCCTGAGCCATTTTCCGGCGCTGGGCTCTGGACCAGACCATGAAGGCGTTCATCGGGCGCTTGACGTGATCCATTGGTTTTGACATTTTTTGGCAAAGGGAACTCTGGAAGATATGTGTTACACCCAAAAACACAAATGAGCACGACGGGGGCAAAAAAATCACACACACACACACACACACACACAAAAAAAAAAAAAAAAAAACAACCACTCTTTGAAATAAAAGAATGAAGTTTAAAAATCAGACTCGACAGACAACGTACCTTACAGACTTCAGTTCTTCATCCCACCGCTGATTATCTGGTGCAAAGTGCGGACAACAACCTCCTTAAGAGCGCGCAACTTGTGTTTTGTGCTCCATGGTGGCATCCGTGGGGAGGGGAAAAAACGCCTTCAGCTCGTAAAGAAAGCGCCGGCGAGAGGAGAGAGGGGGAAAAAAACACAACAAAAAAAACAAAAACAACAATAATAATAGTGATGATGATGGTGATGGTGATGATAATACGCCGTCCTGTTCCCCCTCCTGTCGTCGCTCGGGACTGTCAAACACTCGGCTGCCGCGTTTCACACAAGTGGATGACAAGTCCCGCTCGCTCCATGTGAAATACGCGATTGTGTGTGTGTGGCAGGTAGTGAAAGTGCCGCTCGCGCATGCGCAGATGGCGGTGGTGTGGAGGGGGGGTTGAGGGAGGGAGCGAGCGAGCGAGCGAGCGCGCTGACAGCTCGACGACTTCAGTCGGCGGAGGGCGGGAGGAGGAGGAAGAGGAGGAAGGGGAGGAGGAGGAGGAGAGGAGGGAGAAATCCCACCCTGTTCAAAGAGGAAACGTTTTGTGTGCGATCCTCTGTCATAGTTATACCACTCTTCTCCACTTTAGGCGACCTCGGTGTTGTTGTCGCTGCTGCTGTTTTTGTTGTTGTTGTTGTTGTTGTTGTTGTTGGACTCATTAGTGTCACATGACGACGCGATGGAAAAGCGTTGTTGTTTTCTTCTTCTGATGATGATGAGGCTGGTGAGAGGGGAGGAGGAGGAGGAGGAGGAGGAGGAGGAGAACCTCCGTCAATGTGGTTCAGAGGAGGCACCTGAAGCACCTGAAGCACCTTCTTCTAATTTAAGGGACAATTATACTGGACGGAGGTGGCAGCGTTCGAACAGGTGCGCGCTGCCTTTGCTGCGAAGTTGTGAGTCTGAGCGACAGAAGCAAGTCTCACTTATTACAGGCCCCTGCAATATAATTACACGCCTAATCGCCCCCTTTTTTTCCCACCACCACCACCACCTTCTGTTTCATTTGTTTAAGTGACAATCACAGCAAGACCCCCCCTCCTCACACACACACACACACACACACACACACACCGTCCCTTCCCTCCCTCTCACCTTTCATCCTCTTCGGTACCACCCATGGGGACGGTGTGTGTGTGTGTGTGTGTGTGTGTGTGTGTGTGTGTGTGTGTGTGTGTGTGTGTGTGTGTGTGTGTGTGTGTGTGTGGGCATTGAGCGGGAGCTAAATAATATCTCCTTTAATTTTCTGATATTGTTGCAATTGTGGTAAATAAACGCTCAGGAGGTCTGAAGTGTTTCAAATCGAGCTCGGCGAAATTAAATATCGCACACACACACGCACGCACACACGCACGCGCAAGCCCCATTTTGACTTCTTTTTCTTTTCTTTTTTTTTTTTTCTTCAAAGGATCCTCCCAAGGGCAGCGAGTCACAACTGGAATTAGGTTGTCGAATATTCAAGTAAGCAATTACAGCTATCTGCGGGACTTGTTGAGCAAATTTGCGGGTTTAAGTGGTTTGTTCTCGCACCCTCGCCGTTGTGAATGATTATAATGTGCACAAAAAGGAAACAGGGATGTGGCTGAATCGAATAATATTATGAAAGGAGAATTAAGAGCAGGTCGAGCTATTTTTTTTTTTTTTTAAATAAGGGTGTAAATGGATGTCGAATTTAATTCAACATAAGCAGCCCTTGTTATTTTTTTCATTGCACGGTGTAGCATAATCACAATTTACACAATTTATTATTACTTACAACTTATTATGAACCTATTATTTGGGCAGTGTTGATGTTTTTTCATTATTATTTCAACATGTTAATAAATTATATTAAAATGAAAATAATAAAAAATAATTAAATATATATGGTATTTGATTATTTTTAATTTAATTTAATTTTACTTTATTTGACATGTGTGAATGTGAGAAAATACCATTCCCCTATATTGCCAATAAAGTGGTGCTCAGCTCCGCAAAAGATGCGCTCTTGGTCGGGATGAGGAGGATGGCCGCACGTCGAGCCTGCGGGATCGTCTCCAAATTTCTGTTAACAAGGATTAAGAAGGGACAAGAGTCCCTTCTTTTCTCTTCTTGTGAGGTATCGCTGCGTTGTGCAGAGCTCAGGGAGGGGGGGGGGGCGACAAGGTGAGGATGATCCGCGCCATGAGGACCAGCAGCAGCAGCAGCAGCAGCAGCGACCTGCTGCTGCTGCTGCTGCATCTCTCATCGCCGCGCACCTCTTTATTGTCGCCTTGTCATTCTGCTGGATAACATTACTGCAGTCAAGCGCTCCGCTCGGCTCCCGCAGCCACGGGAGCACAAACGGGGCAAAATTGATAGGAATTATATAGAGAAGTGACGGCGGAAAGTTCTTATCAGGACGAGACGTCTGCTCGTTCCTTCCCTCCAGAAGATTTCTTCTTCTTTTTCCCCAAAATAAAAAAACCTCTGTCGGCCATTCAATTTAATATTTATCCTTTATTTTATTTGTCTGTTTTTAAATATAAATGACTGCCTATTCTCTCCTCTGTGCTCTCACCATAAAGCCCGCTCTCTATTTTTCTCTCCCCATTTTTTAAATAACACGTGTTGGGGGATTTAACGTGATGTCAAGGCCTGCTGCCGCCTGCATAAACCGGCGAGCAGCCGCATGTTTCCCCACAGATGAAAATGTCAAGATTAAGTCCTGTCTATTTATTAAAAACGCCTCATTTAAAAAAAAAAAAAAACACACTGTGAAAACACTAATTTACTCCATAAATTAATTAAATGATACGTGTATATTATATTTATTTTATTTATTTCAAATAACACTCCAGCGTGCGTGTTTGTGTATTTTTCGCCCACCTCTTTTTTCTCTCCCTCCCCTCTGCCTGAATCCTGGAAATAACACTTAAATAATTCAAGACGAGTTAGTGAGAGTGGGAGAATTACCTGCCGATAAAGCCCGGGTCCAGCCTCTGAGACGGAGCCAGCACTCCCACCTCAGAGCACACTGATGATAAGACTGAATAGAAAAATATCATGCAAATAGAAGGCAGACAGTGGCAACAACAAGCCCATGGGGACATTTTTTTCCCCCTCCCCACCCTCCTCATCCTCGTAACCCCCCTCCACCCCCCAAACCCCCCCCAGCCGGAGAGATCACACACACACACAGTTCACCTTAAAGTGCTAAAGCCATCACTCTGAAATAGGAGCCCCTGGAGGTGCAACCATCTCCATGAAAACAGTTTACTCTGGGCGACACTCACTCACTCCCCGCTAACTATGGGGTGAGAGATTTTTTCCCTTTTTTTCAGGAGGGTTGATGAGGATAATCCCAGTTAAATAGTCATAATCTATGTCTAATGATGCGGGGTGTGTTGGGGGGGGAAACGCTTCAGAAATGATGTTGAAATATGATGAACTCTTGTAATTACGGCTGTGATGAGAGCAGAAGAAACAGCATTTAGGGGCAGCGGGAAGTTGTTGTTTTTTTTAAATCCTTTTTCATTATCTGGAAGGTTTGAAGAAAAGCAGGAGGAGGGTCCCGACCGGGTACCCGATGTGGTTTCTCTCTGCTTGTCTGATCACAGCTGCCTGGTCCGTCCCCCTGCCTTTTCAGCCGAGCTGCTCCCATGAAGGCCGGGGACGGGACAGAAGCAGCGAGCGCATCTCACAGGGAATTAATGATGAAAAAAAAGGCCACTCATCTCATCTTCATCTGAGGGTTTTTTTTTTTTTTATTTAATCCTCCTGTTTTTGTTATATTTCTAGCCGATGCTGAGATTAATTATTTCCAGCTGCAGATGAGCAGGACAAACGTGGAGTGAATTATTCTTTCAGTCTGCTTAAAACCTAATTTTAAAGCCTGGCTGATGGTACAATAGTGTGGCTTGACGGAGAGAGGGAACATAATAACACTTCAAACAAAAATCACTGCACATTTTCAGTGCCCTCATGGCACAAATCAGCCTATTTTTTCCTGGATAAAGGCTGCAATAATTGCAGATTTCCAGAAGATTAGCACAAAGGCCTTTCAAAGCAAAAGAAGGCATCATCTAAAAAATTGTTCATACTAATTCCCACGCAAAAGGCGATACGTGTAAACACAGTGAAGGACAAGAGGGTTTCCCCCCGCGCGTCGCACATTGAGAGTCAATTTGTCACCATCTCGCGCCATTAGCCGCAGAGTCTTATCTGAAGTGGGCCGCCGATAAATTGCTAACGACAAACAGGTTAGGCTTGTAAGGGATCCCAATTGATTACTATTTAAAGATGATTGCATTTAGATTAGAAGTCATTTTGTCTAATGAGGTTTCTTTACAGCTCCCACAATAAGTAGAAAATATGCTTAGACGCGAGGCGACATAATGATCGGATTGCTAAGGAGACAATGCCGACTGGAGCCTCCACTTCCAATGAGTCACACCTAAATGTCTGAATAAAATGCATAATTAATGTGAATAAAGTTCAGGGTTTTTTTCCCCCTCCTTCTTCCGCGGTGTAAATATGTGACCTATTTTAAAGGTTGTGTTCTGGAAATACATTCAATAAGTGCCAAATTAGTTGTGCCACTTCTTTTAATCATTCTAATTATACAGCCTTTATTGCTCCTTAGGGCAGACTTGCGTGTCTTTGTCTCAGCGGGAATTATTTTGATGAAGAACCAAAATGTTTACTCCGCCACAACCTAAATATTACGCATATCAAGAGGAATTGAGAAATAATCCCCTCATAGAGCGCAGTATTAACTTAATCACATTAGCGGGAATACTATTGATAGTGGTCATGATCCCCACTGAGGGAATCTACGGCTCACAATGAAGGCAGCCGTGCACGGGGAGGCGAGAGACACAGCTGCCGAGCGGGAGTGGAGGGAGAGGAGGGAGAGGAGGGAGAGGAGGAGGAGAGGAGGAGGAAGAAGAAGAAGAAAAAAAAATGTCCCTGAGGATGGATGGAGAGAGCGAGCGCACGAGTGAATGCTTGAATGACGGTAAAGAGGGGGAGTGATTGTCAGGCCCCAGTCGTGGAGGGCCCAGACGCTGACACGTACAACAAAACTTTTTGAAAGCACATTATGGGCCACACAGAGGGGACGGCGGAGTCGATAAGACCTTCATCTCTAAAGACCGCCGCTTGTCAGGGTATTATTTCCTAATCGCGCCCCGCAAGAATATCTGGGGCCGCCGCCGCCCCCCCGAGGGGCAAACAAAATAGCAATCAAACAACTTCCTGGATTGTTGCTGCTGCTGCTGGAGGTGGTGGAGGTGGAGGTGTTGATAGTGGTGGTGGTGGTGGGGGTATCTACAGCCAGATATCTGAACCCTGATTCCCCACCTAGGCCCCCAGAGGCCGCTTACGCTAAGCCAACACCTTGCACACCTTCTCTGAAATCCACCCACCTCCACCTCCACCGCCTCCACCACCACCTCCAGCACGTCCCCGCGGGCGCCGAGTTGACTTCTGCCCGTGATCGACTATTTTGAGCCATTTAGTGGGGGGGAAAACATTATCGCCGGGCCTTTTCTTCCTCATTATATTCCAGCCTTATCGACGCTGCATCGCTGCAAAGCCCCAAATAGAGAGTTGTAATTACCCAGACTTCCACCTGATAGCGACCACCCCTCCCCTCCGCCCCCCTCCCTACACACCGATATCCCTGCACCTTCCACCACCCCTTTTTTTATCAGCTTTATCACTGCAGGTCCTGCTAACTCATCACAGGGACAGAGGGAAGAAAAGGCCCTGTTTGTGGCGCAGCCGCCACCGATAGCTCATCTCTCAGATACATTTATAGTTGCAGCCGGGATCAGAGAAAACTGATGCACCAAGGTAATTTTTTTCTTCTTCTTTTATTTCTTTTCTTTTTTTTCCTCCCCTCCTTCCCTTCCTCGAGCCCACCCTTCGCTCCGACTCTCCCCGACCCCCCCCACAAAGACTGCTCTCTCTCAGTCCTTTCCCTCGTCTCCCGCTCCCTTTATGTGGGAGCTGAATTGAAGCAGCTCCAACAAACAAAAAAAAGTGATCCAATCTCCTTGAACCCGTGGCAGCGCGGAAACATGCAATTTTAGGGCTTTTCATCGAGCGCCGTCGTCCTTCAGGGAGGTGGTGATGGTGGAGAGCGGAGGGGGGAGAGAAAGAAAGAAAGAAATCGCGGGGTGACTTGTTCATCTTTAACACTGCGCACGTGGCATCAAACGCACTTGTATGAAAGTTGGCAGCAATGCCTCCAGCTTATTAAAACCTTTGACCCCTGGTGCAAGTTTTTCTCTGATGTTATGAAAAGGGAACAGAGACCTCGGGGAGGGGAGGGGGCTTTTGTGCTCCCTTTGAGTAGAATAAAGAGAGGTTGAAAACACTCAACAAAAAAAAAAGAAAAGTTGAGCTTTGAAAGGTCAAGATTTATTCAAATTCACAACCTTTTCAACGCGTGGTTTGGCAAAGAAAGAGAAGTGGAAAGTTAAATGTGATCAAATCAAAAATGTTCAAGGTGGCAGGAAACTGCAGTTTGAGATGACCTTTTGTGATGTCTCCTCCCTTTGTGCAAGTTGTTGTCTATTGTCTGCGCGACCTTACAGTCTTGCCTTAAAGCGAATCGTACAAAAAAAACAGTCTAAATGAAGAGACAATAAGGAAGAAAGGGCAAAAAAAACAATGTTTCTGTTAAGCTCTGCCGACCTTCACAGAACAAACAAACCAGGATGGGAATAGTTTTTTTACCTGTTTTTTCAGGTACACCTGCTCCAAGTGTTGATTTCTAGGAAGTATGAGGTTTTGGGGCAGAAATCTATTGAAATGACGAAGTACACAAATAAAACAAACCTAAAATTGAAGTTTTATCGAGTTGTGAGCGCCCATAAAAAATGAATTTTTGAAATCCAGATTTTATCGACTTTTCTTCCTGTCTTTCATCCATCGTGTGACAAGCGATACGTCATGACAAACAGCACCACCTCCCCAAATTAATAAATATATAAAACCGCGACGACAGGAAAAAAAATCCATCAGTCCTCACCTGTTGCTCATTGTCGTCTAAGAGCGCCGCAATTACCTTTCTTTCCCATTCACCGAGACGCGCCTGCATTTGCATAACACGTTCACGCGGCCGCCGCCTCCCTCCTTCCGTCCTGCCGCACAACAATGCGCATGTGGCCACGCTCTTCTCTCTGTTACCCGCGACAAGAAGAGCGGCCTTTGTTGCGCGAGTGTCAAAGGAGCCGCCCGACGAGCGGCGGTGACCTCCGTCGCCAAATGGGAAAATTGTGAGGATGCGTCGGAGGGCTGCGCGGTTCCCATGGCCTGACAGAGGCTCTCTCACACGAGCCTGAAAGGACAAATCAATCTTATTTGAGGAGATTAAGTGACCAAGATAATAACCATGTCATTGAGAGAGAGAAAGGGAGAGAGAGAGAGTGAGAGAGAGAGAGAGAGAGAGAGAGAGAGAGTCTCGTTGGCTGACTTTTCTCTTTTCAACAACAGCCGATAATTGCAGGAGCTTCTTTTTCCTTTTTGCTTTTGGGAAAAGAAATGTATTTGAGTGCCCTCGGCTGTGGCTTCATTGACAGTCTTATGAATTGATCAGCAAGTGTCCTGTCTGACTGGAGAGCTCGCGCTAACCTCACCCTGCGTCCGCCGGCTCAATCAGGCCATTAGTCATCAGAAGGAGGTGACGTGGGGCGAGCGGGAGGGGGAGGGGAGCTTATGGAAAATATTGATCACCCTTGCCCCCCTCCCCCTCCCACACACACACACACACACACTCCACCACCACCACCATCTACTCCACCTCCCCCCCACCAATGATCAAACCAGACAAGACAAGTGAGCGAGGTGATGCCACTGCTAGGTAAGAAAAGAATGGGTGAGGTGGCGAGGTTCTTCAGATGGGGGGGGGGGCTGGTTGGGGGGTGGTGGTGCTGGTGGTGGAGTGGGGGCGCTTATCAGCATTCCGAAGCAGGCGAAGCATCTGCGTGTTAAGATGTTTTTGCCTAATGATTTTTAACTAATCTGTTTACTCTCAATGTTTATCTAAACAGCGGGTGTGTGTGTGTGCGTGTGTGTGTGTGTGTGTGGAGGGGGGGGTTAGCGGAGCAAACGGGCGCAGCTTTCGCAAAGGAAGGGGGAAAGAAATCAAAGACTTCAAAGCGCTAATCGCCTGTGCAAAGATTAATGAATGCAGACGCTCCCCGTCAGTTTTCCACCCGGGCAGCATCGCCGCCGTTATTATTTTTCTCTCTCGCCCTCTTTCTTTAAGTCAATACCTGTGCAAAAGCAACACCTCCTCCCGCTACCCCCACAGGAGAGAACGGCCATCCCACCACCCCCACCACCACCCGTGCAGGTCACATCATTGTCGTCCCGCGGGACGCGGAGTCAAGATGCTAAACGGCGCAGCGCCCCCCGAGGGCTGTTTGTGTTTGGCAGCACCAGACGAAAGTATCTCCTTTGTCCAAATTAAGCCTTGCCAAGGGGTCAAGTGAAATCAATATGTTAATCCATAAATTGTCCGCTGTGATAATTACTGGGTGGAACAGTAATTACAAAGAACATTAATTCACCCCTTGGATTTTGTGCCAGGGGAGAGTCGCACCCAACCTTGATTCATCGCCAAGGCTCACGATTCAGCAAGGAAAGCAGCGCCCTTCATCATTTGTATTATCATTATTATTACTATTCTCCTACCTAAAGGAGTGGTAGAATGGTGGTTGTGTGGGTGTGTGTGTGTGTGTGTGTGTGTGCGTCAATGTGCGTACATGTGCTAAGACGAGTGTGTTTGAAGGCTGTCGAAGGTCTGGAGCTTTCATTCAGCTCCTGAGTTCCAGTATTGATCAGCGAGCTCCCTGAAAGCGCGATCTCCTTCCTCAGACAATGCATCTTTGCACATTAGCATAATAATAATACAGAAAATAGAAAATCCGCACAGGCTGCGGTCGGGGGGTTTGGGGCGACGAGAAAAACCTCCAAGTCGCTGTCGTGGTGGAAGTGAAGACGGACGCGGCACAAACATCACATTCTTCTCCGGGAGCCCAGGTCGCAGCTGCTGCCCCGCTCGCTGTGCACTGCCAAGTGCGAGAAATGGCTCTCTTTTATCAGGACGGAGCAAATCTGGCCTAATGTGTCTGCGAGAGAGAGAGAGAGTGTCCCAGGGAGCCCGCGCTACTCCCATTCTTTGGCCATTCTCTCCACTTTTCTCCTCTGCAGCTCTTGGGATAATTGCGGTTTAATTGGGTGACAAGAAATGAAAACTGTGTCCACATTATCTGGGATTATCTCTTTTTCCCCCCAGCCTGCCATCAATTCAAAGGAGCCCCATTTATCAGCGGGGGCGAAGCCGATGCTTGGTCAGCGAGGGGAGAGGCTTTGAGCAGCAGTTAGCAAAATGAGAAGGGGGGGTGGGGGGTGGGGGTGGGGTGGTTGTGACAGCTTGGCAAAAATACTGTTTGTATCCTGGCGGAACCGTACGTGTGTGTGTGTGTGTGTGTGTGTGTGTGTGTGTGTGTGTGTGTGTGTGTGTGTGTCCTGCCAGCCAGACGCCCAGATGATCTGTATCACTCAGAATACCATCATACCATTTAGGGCGCGCGTTCAAATGAAATGAAATAATCAACGGGTCTTTGGCTGCAATCGCAAAGAAATCAGTTGCATGACTGAGTTTAATGATGTGGAAAGAGATTTCACTTTGGCGCCGGTGGAACAAAAACAGGTTAACGAAATAGCAGCAGTAAGTCGGCCGGCATAGAGGGGCCGGGGATGAGCTTTACAGCCGGGCCTTTATTCGTTACCTCGGCGTACTCGAATTCTGCACGGCAAGGTCACAAACATTGAATCATACTCAGGCCAGCTGCTGCTCACATTCCTTTTTGTTTGAGCCGTGCTCGACCTTAAAAGCCCCGCTCTCAGGATGCATGAATGAACTTCATTTTCTCCCTCAAAAATGTTTTTTTTTTTTATTTATTTATTTATTTTTTGCCTCCCGATCGCCGGGAAAAAGGGGAAGGTTGTTTAGAGAAGGAAGGAGAGACAATGTGGTGGTGGTGGTGGTGGTGGGGGGGAAAAGCTTTCAGGTGCCATTATGAGCGTCGCCCTTGATTCTTCCCAGCGACGTTTGCCGGACGTCGTTTCCACAATGATTCCCTTCGACCTTTGTGTACGTCCTGCGTCCGTGAGCGCAATTCTGAATGGGACTCTGCTAATGCGACAAAGACGAAAAAAATCGAGAGAGACAGCAGCAGTTCTGGGGGTGATGCATCAGGGTTGGGGGTGGGAGGGGGCAAAGAGCAGATCAGAAAAAAAAAAACGCCTTATTAATACTTTGCAGGCCTCAGCCATTAGACAAGCGGATGAAAGAAAGGGGACCTTGCCAACGCACCGCGTACGCACCTATTCAGCTGGAGGGTTCCAACATTAGGATGGCCTGATCATTTAGTGGGGGGCGTGAGGGGGGGTGGAGGTCTTTGTGCAGCATTAAAGCATGAAAATCTGCCGTATAATGACCGAGTTCCATGAGAGGCTGAATGCAACGGGGGGCTCTAAACTCAATACGTTTGAAGGTTACGGGATGTATTGTCTGCTCCTTGGAATGCCAGCATGTGTGCCTGTGTGAGTGTGCGTGCGTGTCGGTTTTGCATCACTTAGCGGATGCAATAAAGCAAACAGCACAAATACATATAAATATATATATATATATATATATATATATATATATATATATATATATATATATATATATATATATATAGGAAACACTTGACAGCGCTGAATAAGGTCAGGCCACTAAAGGCGTTTTTCCTTAGGCTCGCTAGGTAACATGGTACGGTATGGGTCGGTAATCAGGCATTTCCACGAGCCCCAGATTTTGGTACCTGCCTCGTTGGGGTTCGAAGCGAGCAGAGCTGAGATCGTAAGGGTGACATAGCAACGTGCAGGGCACTGATTGGGTAAGAGTTTTGACGAAAGCCAAAGCCGCCATTTTTAAATGCCCCACGTGTGGATTTTTACAGTTTCACCTATTAAAAACGGAAAAGGCTCATGAAACTGTACCATGGGCGAACGTAGAACTACAGACATTTCTGTTCTCTGTGGCCGAAGAAAAAGCTCAAAGAGAGAGCTGGACGGATGGAGCGACACACAATGAAAAGCCTTCCTGGTTTCGCAGCTGGTGGCCGTCGCTGTACAGCGAAACAGTGTCCGGAGAAATAATTAAAAAATGCCGAGCGACTACCGAAGCACCAAGGACTACAACGGTCGGAGTGGAATGAATAGAGAAAATGTTGGAGGTTTGTTCAGCCTAATGCAGATGCGATGGAATGCCGGCGCGGTCGGCAACGGGAGTGAGACGGGCTCGACTCGGCCAGTGGACGACGAGAGAATAGTCGGCCACGACACTATACTATAGAAAACATGCATGAGGACTGTAAATGTGTTTTGTAACCTCAAGCAACTTTAATTTGAAGGCCATTTGCAAAGTACGGCTGCTAAATCGTGTCGATAAACTGTTAGCCACCACCGCTAACTCCGTGCTCTGCTTGTGTTGCGTTCGCTGGCAGCGAAACTTAAGAGGTGGCGATTCTAACTCGCAAGTTTCACTCCTTATAGCGATTTTAACGCTGCTAGCTTGTTAACACCGGTCGAATAGAGTTGTTGCTGTTTTGTGCTTTGTGTGGACTTAAGTTGTGCGGATATTCTTATCTAATAATAAACGACTGTGAGACTCAAGTGATCGTTTCAGCGTCTACATTTTCTCTTCTGGGACAGTGTTTTGATACAAGTCAACAGTATTAAACAAAATCATTCTAAGCCCTACGAAAATGTCTTGCACAAAACAAAACAAAACCACGGTTAATACAAAAAGTGAATCCTATGGTTTCGGGGACACGGGAGGCACAAAAAACATCCAAGGACCTTCGGTTGGCCTTGCAACCGTGACTCCGCCCATGCTCAGGCACTGGTCAGGCTTATGGAATATCCTGAACGGCTGGCACTAGCCGCGCAGGGATAGTAGAAAAACGCCTTAAATGGCTCTAAAAGCGACACACAGGTGCTCGGCTATGTGGAAATACTGCAGGACAGAATTTACACATCAGGGAAGCTACTCGGAAGTTGACCACGTTGCACCTTTATTTTTTAGGTACTGATCTTTCATGGCTGACTTCTACAAACCGAGCCCACACAGCAGTGTAAATAGCCCTATGTTTATAGCCTCCAGTCGAAAATGCTCAGTTTTTCACTTCCTGTTAAAGTTTAGACGCTTGGTTGCACCTTCAACATATTGAAGAGGGCAATCAAGACCACCCTGACATGACCCAAGTGGGCGGAGCCAACACCTTGACGACGCCAGGGGTGTCACCAGTCCCATTTGTGACATGACAAAGGGCAGATTTAGTACATTTGGACACTGGATTTAGATTTTGGTGAACACAGGTATATCAATGTTGTAATTTCAGCCGAGAAAAGAACCATCTAAAGTTTTCCCATGAGGTGTTTAAAGTTGAAATAAAGTCCTATTTTTCAGTCCAGACGGCCGCACCAAAGTGAATATCCAGACATCAACAAGCCGCCTCACTTTTCCTCGTCTGCTGTGGCCGATTGTTGAAAAACTGTCAGGCCTGTCATCCTATCCCTCGCCCCCCAAAAAAGGATTTCATGAATATTAACCTCTCCAATGTGTGATTAAAGCAGCTGGCTTGTAGCAGCAGGACTGATACCCGCCTCACAGTCCGGTGCTGCTGCCACATTCTTTCCCTGGCAGTGTTAATCATTTCGGGGGCAGCGGCACAGGATTGCTATAAGGGAGAATTGCATCGGCCCGCTCGGTCAGTTGCGGCGATGGGGGGGCAGTTTGTCTAATCAGAGTGCAAATAGGGGGTTTTGATCACTGTCCAGCCTAATCTGGCCCACAAGCGGCATTTACGGCACTAAATCAAGCGTCCAGGAGGGGGGTGGCAGAGAAGCTGCAGGTGCTGCAGGGCACTCCCCCCCCCCCCGACACCGCCACCCTCCAACCCCTCCTCCCCCTCAGGGGCGGGGGGGCCAGGGGAGGTTCTGTGTGGGGGAATAAACAGCAAATAAATGGCAGTGCAGGGAGAGCGATGAGCTGATTAACTCACTGCAGGGGCAGTTTCTCATTATCCCCTTAACCCTGACGGGGACCCACCTCGATCTCGCACACTGTCTCACTTACAGTAGGGCGCTGCTGTCCCGCCGGCCTCAGCCCGCCTGCCTGCCTGCCTGTCAGCTTCAGTCAGATGGACGGACTCTGTTGGGGATGACGCGTTAAGGAGAGAGAGAAAAAAGAGGGGGAGTAGCGGAGGGGGGAGCGATTGTGTGCGTACACGTGCGCCGTGTGGTGGTCCATCTCTGGGGAGACTGCTAATGTGTCAGCTCCATGGCTCATTTCTTTCAATTACGAGCGGGCCGGACGAGGCGGCGAGCCCACCAGCGGCCCCGCGCTGACAGCTCCGTATGCGTCCCATCACCGCTTATCACGGGGCCACTCGCAGATAATTCATTTACCCTCCGCTGGATGTGACATATTGCCGTCGACAAAAGCGGCCGTATAATCGCGCAATCCGCACATTGTTAATTACGAGGCGGGTTATCGGGCGCCAGTCGTTTCAGATGCAAAATTATTCTATTCAAATGCGACGTTATACAACGCGGGCCTCGCTGCAGAGGAGGGTTTTTGTTTTGTTTTTTGTTTTTTTGTTTTTGTTTTTTTGGGGGGGATTTCACTGCAAAATAAGGAATGAAAGGAAAGAAAACACAGCAAGTTTTCTTTATGTAAATGCAAAACTTGACTAGACAAACGTCACTCTTGACTCTGTCTGGCGCTCCAGAGAAAAGCTGCGATTGTGAAATACTTATTTGGGTTGTCAGTCGGATGAAAAAAAGCAGCCGCTAGACACTCTTGCAAATGAACCGCGCGGCTCTCCGGCGCGCCTTCTCCCTGGTGCTTTCAAAGCAAATTAATTAACATGATACAGAAATAGGTAGGATGCAAATGTTGGAGCCCTCACTTTGTGCCGGGTTTTTTTCCCCCCTTTGTTCCTCTTTATTGTACCAAATTATTTAATTGGGTCTCTCTGATTGTGCGCAGACACAGGAAGGAACACAGGCCATTGTTAGCGCCCGCACAAGCCACAATACGGTATCAAATTCAATTCCCATCAAAAACGGCAGGCTGCCGCGGAGCCCACAGCGGCCCCGGAGATTAATGAAGATCTGCATCAAGGCAAAAGCGCTGGTCTGAGATGGGAGATTTCTCCCAAATAAAAGACCCCTTCACCAAGAACAAAGGGGGCCCTGAAAAGCGACGGGATGCTCTGAGAGGGATGAAATAAATCAAAACAAAGACAAGAGTTTGGTGGTGAGAGAGGGTGTGTGTGTGTGTGTGTGTGTGTTTGTGATGAGGGGGATGAGAAGGGGCTCAATTTTGCTCAACAGGCTGAGCAAAATTGGAAATAAGTCACTATTAAATTGTTTTAATTGCGTAAAAGCACAGTGATGCATCATCTTTAAATCCTCCCCAAAACACACACACACACACACACACACACACACACAGAGAGAGAGAGAGAGAGAGAGAAGTGCACGCAAGGAAAGTGTTTCCTTTTGTGCTGTTTGCGTGAAAAGAAGGGAGAAAAAGAACCGTCCATGTTACTCACTGTCTCAAAGAATCAAACAAGTCCCGGCTAACCTTGATTGCCGTGCACTCATCAAAGCTCCCAGTGAAAAGCAGTGAGTGACAGCGTCTGAAGTGAATTAATACACAACCTTTTGTCTCGCCGTTGTTTTCTTTCACACGGCCGTCGTCTGAAGAGAGACGCACCATTCAGGGTGCGTGAAAGGATCACCCCACCACCACCCACCCACCTCGCCCCCAACCCGCGAACGGCACGGGAAAAAAAAACTGTGCGACTTGTTCTTCAACAAGAGGGCTCTTTCAACTCAACTTTGCGCGAGGAGCCTGAGAGACTCCTGCCAAACTCTGGTCGTCTTTAGGAGGCGTCCGACGGACCGTAAGCATCCTGTCGGGAGGCTGAGATTACACGCCAGCCCATCACATATCCATTTATTTCATTGCTAAACAAAACAGAACTTTAATTCAAACTGCAGGACGGTGCGATAGAAAAATCTGACATCCGAGGTGGACACAGCAGCAGGTCCTCTGCTAAACACTCCACTCTGCTCTGCTTTCACATTCTGCACACAGCCAGCCTCCTCTTTTTATTATTATTATTTTTTTCACTTCTTTCTCCCCTTCCGATTCATAGATGCTGCTCGCCGGACCGGAACATTCCAGCTGCCACCTCAACATCTCATTATTTTTTTTATTATTTCTTTTTGAAAAATCAAGCTTGTATCGTCTTGATAAATAATTCGCAGGAGTATAATGTATCGGACTAAAACATATTTGCAGGGGGGCCGCCGAGGTTAAAGTGCCAATCTCACCTTTTTAATTTTTTTCGCCCCGAAGACAGAGATTTCCATATATAGAGTGACCACGGTTTGTGTTGAACACGGGCAAGCGGGATTGGAGCGCGGCGACACATATTGCTGTCAGAGATTGGAAATAAGGCCCGCTAACCTGTAGGCAGCCTCCCCGCGCCAATCAGCTTTACACATTGCCAATGCATTTCGCCCGCCGCCGAAAGAGAATTGTGCCTGTGTGAAGTTTTTATCGGAGTAGTTGACAAACATTACTCTTTAATGCAGTTTTGTCGAAATGCATTCTTATCCCTCTTGGAAGGCATTTATCTACTTGAAAGCTGCAAAACGGTTGCCACAGGGAAGGATTTCTTTTAATGGACTACAATAGGCTCAGTATGGGACACATTCTGATTTTGGTGATAGATAGCGGCGGCGGAGGGGAGCAGAGGGTGAGGGTAGGGGGAGGTGCGGTTGGCCATATATTCATGGGAAATTGTTTATCTTCAAGCGTGTGCGGTGAAAAGGGCCATTTTTACAATAGCATTTCAACTTTCATCTGAAACGATTCCTTTGACTCGAATGAATTCGACTTTTTTTGTATGAGCCTGAACGTGTGTGTGTGCGTGCCACTTTTCATGGAAAATACCAATCTGCAAAAAGGGAGATGTCGCAAAACATGAATACAAACCACCCTGAGAGAAGAAAAATGTATATATAAAAATAATGCATCACAAGCCACAACTATTATACATTGTGTCCTGTATTATTATTCATTGTTTGGATATAATGACTGCTTGTATTTGTGCTTACCAAAAAGCAGTATAAGGGTCTGTGCTGCAATTACATTATTACTACTACTATCAATATTATCATTAAAATTATTTCCCGTGAGGTCCTTGCAACGCTTGGGTAGGTCCTCAATCCACCTCTGTGTCCTGTCTTTGATGCAAAGCGTGCGTGTGTGTGTGTGTGCACGCACGCGTGTGTACGCCAGGGTCTCGCGGACCCTCAACGCCACTCTCAGGAAGCCGGGACATTAAATCAATATACTGTCCCTCTCCAGTAGGGGCCAAATGTAAACAAATTGAAAGAGAACACAGAACAAAGAGGATTGGCGACTGAAACAGACTCACTCAATAGGGGCAACGCTAGCAAGAGAACTGCCTTTGTGCTAGTTTCCTTCCAGCCCCTCGTGTGTGTCATTCTGGCTTTTGTTTTTTTGTTTTTTTTAAAGCATTAAATTTAGACTTAAAAAAAACACCAAATGTTAAAAAAAAACAACATAATCTGTGATTCTAAAGAAGTATTTGTCACTTGAAATGCGGGGGAGAGGTGGTGGTGGTGGCGCCGGTGGTTGGCGGGGGTAAAAAAATGAACATATGCGATGTGTTCATCACTGCAGGTAACACTCCAATTTGTCAGCCGCACTTTCCTGTCGGGGACCTCTGCCACCGCCGCATCTCAAAAAGCGTATAACACGCGGCGCTCGGGGGCACCAGCACAGAACTCCTGTGCATGTCACAGCTCCGTGCCACAAGTTAAATTAATGAATCTTTTAAAAGGTTTAGCGCCTTCTTTTTTTTTTTTCAAAATGAGAGGATCTCTTGTAGCTTCTTTATCAAACCTCTTCATATTTCACTGAGGTGGAATGAGTGCACCACATTTGCGAGGCAGAACTAATGCTATATAAATCTCAAGTAATAAGCAGGCCCCGGGGACATCGTCTAAATGAAGATTTTACACCAATTTAAACCTGCCTGCAATTTGATTCCAGCCTTAAGTGCATTTGTTTAACAGGTGCTGGTAGATGTGAGCGGCTCCCTCCTCCCTCCCTCCCTTCCCTCTCGACTCCCACCCTCCTTTCCAAAGTGTCGCTATGTCTCCTTTATTAATTTTCTGGATCGCAAGTGGGCGGGTTGAGTCTGAGGAGAAAGGGGAGTTGACAAACACTAATCAAAAGGTTGCGAGTGGGCCGGTTCTCGCCGTAGAAACCAGTGTACTTTTGCTTCATTTGCAAACTAATGATTTTAAAACCCCCACAATCTGTTTGAGGTCAGCTCCTGTGTATTTTGGATACGCTTGACT
Source organism: Thamnaconus septentrionalis (assembly GCA_009823395.1). Taxonomy (NCBI): domain Eukaryota; kingdom Metazoa; phylum Chordata; class Actinopteri; order Tetraodontiformes; family Monacanthidae; genus Thamnaconus; species Thamnaconus septentrionalis. The sequence goes on along the minus strand of CM020514.1, from coordinate 15,887,221 downwards.
ATTAGCGTCGCCACGAAAAAAAAAAAAAAAAAAAGCCTCAGATGTGTCAAGCCTGCTTCCCCCTCCGGTGATAGTCACCTACTTTAATTTCCCTGCAGGCCTCAGAGGGGGATGAATTCAACTAAAAATCACAAGCTGTTTTGTTGGCAATCCTTTGTGGCCTATAATGAATCTAATGAATATAAAGAGGGGAGGGCAGCGAGGGGTGTGTGTGTGTGGGGGGTGGTGGTGGTGGTGGATGGTGGGGCGGAGAAAGGGACTGGCGGCGAATGCATTTCAACCACGCTGTGTTGCTTTTACCCGGCGATTTGTGACCCTCCACAATGGGACAATGGCGAGTGTTTTTGTACCCTTAATTTGCCTTTGTGTTTCAGCTTCATCTCTTTCAGCAGCCGCCATTGAAAGTCGTCAGTTTGAAGAATAACTGCTGACTCCACGGTCCGCCACACAAAGAGGGGGGGGGGTTTAAGATGAATCCCTAACTATCAGCCTGCCAGGGGGGAGAAGAAAAGCGAAAGTGGGGCTCACAGAAAACAACAGGGCCGGTCAAAAGTGGAATTAGCCCCGTTTCCCAAACGGACCCGGAGCACTTCCTGTCTTGTCAGAGAGGCCGTAAACGGCGTTTGTGCCTCCTTGGAAGCTGCTAAACGTTTGATACCCGACCCCCACAGAGGTGTTTGCCTCATGAATTAAAGGCCCCAAGGCTTAGCCACATCTCAAGTCTGTATCTATTTGTATATATATATATATATATATATATATATATATATATATCCCCGTGACCCTGAGTGCAGGACCAAGCGGGTATAGAAGATGAATGAATGAATGAATATATATATATATATATATACTGGACTTACGCATAATTACCCTAAACACCCTGCAGAAGGAGCGTATTTAGCCCTGTGTTTACAGCCTCCTGCTAAAAATTGTGCTTTGTCGAAACTTCCACACGTCTGAAAGTTGAACAAAACCAAGGAGGTTGTGAGACATAAGCAACACCTGACTGGTTGGATGATGTCACTACAATGAGAGAGGTGTCAGTAAGGTGCCCTGTGTGACATCACATTGGGCTAAATTCCTTAAACTGCTTGTTTTAACACACAATTTATAAAAGAAAGGGGGGTGGATTCAGCAAAAGAAGTCAAATGTGATTTTTTTTTTTTTTTTTTTTAGCAATTCCTGGGTCACATTCTGCTGTTAGAGAACAAACAGCTAAGGAGAATTTTGCACAATTTGGGATCTTTACTATTGTAGAAGCATCTTTCATATTATAAAGCCCTCTTATACAGCCGCATGCCATCAACCGCTTTATTGTTCTCGACTCCTTGTCAGTCTGGAATAAAAAAATTAGATATTTAAGGGACAAAAAAAAAAAAAAACAAGCAAACAAACGGAACAGAGCACAATATGAGCGCAGCCTGAAACTAATGTCACGCCAAACAGATTTTTGGCACATCAACTTTTAAAGTGCCGCAGCGTGTGCTGGATAGATGATAAAAAAAGGGGGGGAAGAAAAAAGTTCTGTGTCAATGGCCCATGCCGCCATGCACCCCGGTCGCTGTAATGATTTCTATTCATAAACATGCCGTGCGCTATCCTCCACCTGGCAGCTGCCTCTGTGCATATGAGATTACTATTATGCATCTTGCGGTCCCGGGGATAAACATCTCGCCACTTTTGAAGTTTGCAAGCGTGAGGAATATTTCGGTGCCACAGGACTTAGGCATCCCTTCAGGTATCACCCGCAATCTCCCCTCATTCTATATACATTGTTCAACTTTAATGGGTATCTAATTTGCGTTATCAGCTTACAGGGCAGTAAGTAATAATTTGCATGGCTGCCCTAAGCGAATATGCCTCCATAAGCATCCCAGTATAGACACTAGAATGGATTAACCTCCACATTGGCTATGCCCCGGCGGTCAGTGCTCTTTTTTCCTTTACTATAAATAAGAACAGATGGTTTTTAGTTTGGCGGCGTGCGTGTTGTCGAGTGTGAATATCAATATTTTCTCCTCACAATTAAGTGCCTTATTCCATCTCATGCCATTCTAGATAAGGTCCTTGAACCCACGGCAACGAGGAAAAAAGGCACCGGCGTAACTGTTTCGAGCCATCGTCAGAAGCGTCTCCTTCCTAGAACAAAAAGCAAAAGACTTATTTCATTTTGCGCAGCAGAAGAAACAGAAGGAACGTAGCCACCTGCGCCATCACACGGCTGACAAAAGACACCTGAACGCAGCACGGATGCTCCTTCTTAAGCCACACAAAAGACCTCAGCACTTTTTTTTCTCAGGAAATGTCCCATGCCGTCTATTTTTTTTCACCCTCCCTTTGATAACAAGGCCGGGGGAGCATCACGAAGGTCAGAGGCATTTTAACATGTCAGATGTGCACTGATGTCGCTGGTGTAGAATCAACAGAATCTGTCTGGGAGCTCTCATCCCTCATTCAAGCCCAACGGTAGCCTCAGTACGTGAAAAAAGAAAAAAATCGTCACTCGCCGATCTTCAGTCCGCGGCTCCAAATTGACGTGTGAAAAGATCTCCTCCCTCCCCGTTGCCTCGCACGCGGTGAGGAAACTCCGGGGTAAGCAGGGATACAACCGAGGAGGGGAAGCTTGATTCCCTGACTGGCTTGCGTCAGGCATGTGTGTTACGCCTGTTAGCTTAGTAGACAGCTAATTGCCGTGGTGGGTGGTTAGAGCGCTAGGAGGCCTGATCCTGGGGAACATGTCATATTTGTTAATCGGACATGCGGATGCAAATCAAGTGTGACAGAGTGTGACCAACGCCACCGGAACGTAAATACTGTTAACTTCAAAAATGTTCCTGGCGTGGAGATGCTAACAGCATAAAGGCCATAAAAGACAGCCCACTGATTATCTATTTATTTATTTTGTGTATTTCTGTTCGCGGGCCAACGCGACAAAAGGACGCGCGACGCACATAAATAAATATATATGAAACGGAGATCCTACTGGAATAGCAGCGTGCCAGATTGGGCTTTTGTTGGGGGCTCTGTGCACTACAGTCCCACGCTAATTGTTGGCCTGATTACTTTCGCTGGGGAATTCATGCAAACCGAGTGAAATCTGAACCCCCTGTACACGGTGAATGGCAGACACACTCGGGCTGTACAATCTAATTCATATTCCTAAAAGGATTTGTTGTTCGTGAAGCACATCAAACATCTGACAGGGAGAAGGTTGGGGGGACGGGAGAGGGGGAAGCGGAGGTGGGCGGGTGGGGGCACTCGCAGCCTCTTTAAAAACTATGCTATTCAAAGTTGCACACAGCTCAGAAAAACAGCGTGCGTAAAAATTGATTAGAGTCGTAAAGATTTTGCATCAAAACAGGCGCCCTGATTAAAGATGTCCGCCGCCGAGACGCCACTCGTCGCCCTCTTTCCTGCTAGACTTCCCTCACTTGCTCGGAATTGTCGCTAATGCGGAAATAATATCAATGCAAACTATATTAATAACCATGGCGCGGGAAGCTGCGGCAATGTCACTTAATCAATGGAAACAAATCATGTGCTACCTCGCTATGATTATCTGCTGGAGTTTGAATATTAATGTCCGGGTTTGCATCGATCGGAGATTGGGGAGATTGCATACATCGCCTCCTGTTTACTCATGGCGACGTCCTCTCTTTCTTTTTGCACTTCTGCAGAACTTCACCCCCCCAAACGTGATCGATGCCAAATGCTAAATAGAGATACGATGGCAAGCGCTTCTGGCAATTATTACAATAACAACAACAAAAAGGCCGATTACATTGTTGCAAAATCCAAAGCCTGGACGGCGGTGTTCAAAATTCAATTAACCGGGCGGTTTGTGTTTTGCTGATATTAATTAAGAGGGTTGCAGGAGGACACAAAAAAGCGACAGGTTTATTGTTTCGGATTGTTCTTATGAAAGTAGCATTAGTATGTAGCGCGGGACTTGCTAATTAACCGGCACGGGAGGCAAAGACATTACACCTGGAACCTTTTGATTTGTGGGCGGTAATAGCGTTGGGGCGAGCAAGCGAGATTTTTTTTTTTTTTTTATCTGTATTTCATTATTTGATAAGAGGCCCTTTAATGAAAATATCAGCCCAGGAGCCAGCGAAGTCAACACGGCCACTTCAGCAGCGGCAGGGAGGAAGAAAACTCCAAAAAAAAAAAAGTCGCTCGAAGGAAAATGTTGTGGCGCGATGGCGGCCAATTACCTCGGCGGTGCGCTTCATTAAATAAAATGTGAAACACACCTAGTGGGCTCGCAGGGGGTCACAACGCGCCGGCGTAAGGGGGCTGCGGCAATTAGACACAAAGCTGCATCTCACCGCCTTGTGACGGGTTAATGCAGGGGCGTCAAACTCAAACACACAGTGGAGCCAAAATGTAAAACTTGGACAAAGTCGCAGGCCAACATTGATATTTATTGAGAAATATCTTCCACCTCATAGGAGAAAAAAATGTATCATGGGATATGCAGAAAACATGTGCTTGAGTGTCAATTGAAAATGAACCAAAGCAAAGTTACCACTAAATATCAAAAGTCTTTGAAGCAGCACGGTTTTTAACTCTTTATTGAAACAACTCTTAAAACACTGAGAAAATGGATGAAATACAGCTATTTTATGACTTACTCATTAATAATATAATTTCTTCAAGTGGGGGGTGGCGGGCCGGATTGATAAACTTGAAGGACTGCATATGGCCCCCGGGCCGCAGTTTGGCCTTGACTGGGTTAATGGAAAAGCTGACGCTCGGCTCAGCTGTGGCCTCTGACGGTTAACATTCCTCCATTAAAAAAAGAATAGTTCCTGAATCGCCCCACCCCTCCCAATCCCCATCAGCGGCGATGCTTCGGGGGGTCAATCACACCAAAATCTCCCGACAATACTGGGCCGGCTATCGGTTACATCGCTCACCTGTAATCACTGCCGCCACCATTAGCGCCATCTAACCCTCTTTCTCCTCACTGCGCTCGCAGTGCAAACGCTTTGGAAATTAGTATAATGTAATCTGTGCCGCAGATATCTGCCGCCTTTGTGCGGCTCCATCCAGCGGCTGAATGGCCGGGGCCTATCGGTTACTCTCTGGAGGTGATATAGACGCTCACTTAGGACAGCGCCGCAAAAAAACCAAAAAAAAAAACAGATGAAGGCTATAATGTGCTGCCCGCATTGCTGTCTCTCTCAATTTTCAGGGAATTTTTCATTTTTTTTCCAAGGAGAAGCCTTTCAGGTGCAGCCAACTATTATTTTTTTTTAAAGATGAAGTGGAGACAAACTACGGCCCAGGGGCTATAAGCAGCCCGTTAAGCTTTCTAATTGTGCCCGCTGAACTTGAGGAAATTATATTATTAGTAAGTCATAAAATAGCCATTTTTTGTTTTAAGAGTCATTTCAATAAAGAGCTAAATACCGTGGGGCTTCAAGACATATTTTGTTGTAACTTTTGTTCATTTTCCGGAGGTGTTGGTTGGTAGAACCAACAAGGAACTTTTGCAAACCCCAAACAGGAAATCTAACTAGATTGATGCGAAACAAAATGCACGAAAATAAATAAATAACACAAACCAAATCCAGCGTTTGTGCATCTCACGCGTCTTATCATCTTGGATGTCGGTTTATTAAAGTGCAAACAGCAGAAATCCATGTTCGGGTGGCTGAAGGGAGTCATGAGACATACAATTTCCATTACGGGACGCGTCAACGTGACGTTATCTGCCAGATTTTAAAGTTTTTATTCGGCGGCTGTGACTGTCAGATTATCCAGCCGCCAGTCTCCCTGTATTACCTTCTCACTTCCGCCCTGACAGTTTGGAGAATAAAGACACAGGCTTTAAACACACCCAGGCCGTCCAAAGGGATTCTTCACCAGATGGGCAGCAGATAGTGTCAGTCTCACCTCCCTGAGCAACAGTGTGAACTTTAGTCTTTTTTTTTTTAAGAGGTTGATCCAAAAGAAAGTTTGGGACAGTGGATGACAAAAGTTTCAAAGATAACATTTTATGCAAAAGTCACTTTAACACATTCTAACGCTGGCAGGTGTCTTCAGCTTGTCAATGAACTCCCAGATATGAGAAAAGTGCTTAGCTCCATTTGTGATGTCACCAGGGGCACTGATAGCTTTGTGCTCTCAAAACATGTGGAAGGTTTGACAACTTAGCTTGAAGGCGGAAGCTAAGAACTTAGCAGCAAGTCTTAGCAAGGAGCTAAAATTGGGCTTTTTAAGGGAGGCTGCAAACACAGGGCTTACACGCACTGTTCTCTGAGTGTCTGCATAGGGTTTTTTCATATCTATATAATCATTTGTGCAACAATGTGCCACTTTCAGCTTTGACAGTAAAAACAAGGATTTGAAAATTGGAATAAGGGAGCATTTAAAGAAAAGAAAAATACAAAGTCAACGATGGGAAATTACAAAGTGCGAGTGGCTGCGCCGAGCAGAGGAAGAAGCCATTTGAGTAATTACAGCGGCACACGGAACGAGCCGGCCCGCGCACTCCGTCCCACTTTATCAGGCATCTGCAGCATTATTGTCTGCAGGGAGTTAACTTTGAGACTGTTTACTGGCTCAAAGGCCAGGCGTGCATCTGAGGCAACCTAGGAAAGATAATGTGTCCCAGGCTCGGGACAGAGTGAGAGAGAGAGAGAGAGAGAGAGAGAGAGAGAGAGAGAGAGAGAGAGAGGGAGAAAGCAGGCAAATCACTGTGCATTAAGACCGGACACACAAAGGACGACAATGGCTTGCATAAACACCATTTAGAACTATTCACATGGCATTGAAGAGATGGGCGTCGACTCGCTATTGCTGCAAAGCCGGCGCATTGTGCCGAGGTGAAAAGAAGTCTAATGAACAGGAAGCCTTATTTGAGGGAGCTGACAGTAACCATACAACAGCCGCATTGTGCGCTTGCCACCAACCCTGTGGGTCTCTACATTAGGAGAAATGATGAGAAAGTAACCCGAAAAGACACAGTGGGCCCTTGGACCCTACGAAAAATGCAACCAGACAATAATGGGGAGGGGTTGGCGCGCACGCACACACACACACACACACATACAGACAGACACACACACACACAGAGAGAGAGAAGCTGTCTCCACCTTTACCCAGAGCTGCACGTTTACATGCACCGAACATCAACTTGCTCTCATGGCCGCGGATAAAAAGCTCCCCTGGGCAGATGGAACTTTGAAGTGCGTTTGGGTTAGTTTACCACCAAAGAGCGCAATTTTACTGCAGCAGCAGTTAAAATATGTGTCATACATTTTAAATTATATCAAAACTCTGCAGGGGGAAAAGTTGGAAATTCCTGAGTTTGGCACACCAGGCCGCCTCCTCCTCCTCCTCCTCCTCCTCCTCCCCCCCCCCCCCTCACACTCACATTATGCTCCCTGCCTCAAGCTTCATCAATCTTCCACAAAGGGGTGACATCACCAATAAGCATAGGCCCTTTTATAGCGTTAAGCAATAAGCCTTATTTACTGATGAGATAAGCCCCTGGGCCATTGTCTCGCCCGCCACTTTTCTTCTTTCTGCTCGCAGCCCAAGAATCAAACAGCACTTTTGGAAGGTGACAGAGCATGCCCAGGATTTAAGGGCTAAAGCATTGCAAAGAACTTTCCTATTTGGTGGCCCTTCAAAGGAGCCACATTGCCAGTGAGTCTTGCAAGCAGCAGAGGGCAGGTGAAATCACTAAGAGCCGGGGCTTCCCCACCTCCCCTCCCTCACAAGTGTACTGGTGAATAAAACATGTTTTTCTTCCATTATGACTGTAAAAGTGAAAAAATAAAATAAAGAAAAAAATCACATTTTTTTTGCATGTGTGTTTGGAAATCTGAGTCAAATTGTCCGCTGAAAGTTACACAACGTGCAGACACGCGCGCACTGTCAAACAAAACCACAGGCTGGAGAGTTTACACGCGTAATCATCCATTACATGTGCGACCTGTAATTACTGTTTGCGGCGGCATTAGCGGGCCGGCCCTGTCGGCTCAGACCGCCGGGTTTTGGACGCTAAACTGCTGAGGCACTGTGACACAGTGCGGCTAACCTCACGGGCAAACTTCCTGCATCCAAGCCGGCGTCTTCTTTATTTTTTCTCTCTCGCCCGTTGAAAGACAAACTTCACGGTTGACGAGCTCGCAAAATAAGTCAACACTTGTATTTTTTTTTTTTTTTTTACGAACGCCGTACTTTTACAAAGTCTGCAGAAACTCGGGCTCTCTAACTATATAACTAGGTTGTCGGCGTACAACGCACAAGCGCCGTCTTCGGTCTGTTTCCTATTTTTAACAGCAATAATAAAAAAAGCTGTTTTCTAACCGACACACACACACACACACACACTGCATCCGGTTCCCGCCACAGGTACCTTCACAGGGCGCGTCAGCCGCTGTTTGTTTTTCCCTGCCGCTCTGCGCCGAGTCACGTCAGGCCTTGGGAACTTGTCAGATATTCGCTTTGGAAAAACGGCTGAGCGCAATGCGTGTGTGTGTGTGTGTGTGTGTGGGGTCTCTGGGGAATCGCCTCAGTCTCCTCACACACACACACCCCACCCACCCCCCGTGTCACCGGCGAGGAGGAACAAAGCCGCCATAGTCAATTCCCCCTAATTTTCCTCCGCAGCCTGTCGGGGACCCTGTTCTCCCCCCCGTCTTTTTTTTTTCCTCTCCCGCTCTTCAACAAGTACTTTATGCCGGGATCAGTCAGGTCGCAGTCGCCCACAAAAAAAAAGGAAAAAGAAAAACCTGAGGCTCTCTCTCTCTCTCTCTTTTGCTTCTTCTTCATCGTCTTTTCAACGCCGAGCCCTGACGCTCCCCGACTCGCTGCCATTCAGGCGCCTGCACCGCGCAATTTGTTTCCATTTGTCAAACAGCGGTATCCGTCACAAAAAGGAAACGCTGGCACGACAGAAAGTTTTGCGGAGAGAAGGAAGGAGGAGGGGGAAAGAAAGAAGAAAAAAAAACAACCGACATTGTTTCCTTCACCCAAAACAGCCTTCAGACTAGTTTTTTTTTCCTATTTATTTATTTGTTGGTCCATGACAAAAAAGGAGGACAATTTTTTTGCACCACTTTCAGTCGCTGTTGGATACTTGTTACATTATTCCCTCCATTGACAATAATATAAAAAATAACACATCCTTTTCGCTCACTGGAATCACCTCCTCGAATCGACGCCACCATTATCACCTCCTCCCTTAAAGTGCCCCCCCCCCCTCCCTCCCTCCACAATTCATTGGCTGGCCACATTGTGCTGACTCTTATATTGCACTCATTCTTCTTTGGGGATTTAACTTCATCGCCTTCATTCCCTCCCCCCCGCCCCCCTACAGGCTTATTTATTAAAAGCCGTATCAGCACTAAACCAATTCAAGCCTATTCAGAAGCGTTTCCCAAAATGCTGCTACTATTATTATTATTATTATCGTCATCGGCCGGCACGGGGGAAGGTATCTGGTTAATAATACTTATTGTGCAAACTTTGTTGGTGTCATTCTCCCTCCAGGCTGTTATCGGGGGGGGGGGGGGCTGGATGGATATATTGCTGACTGTGATGCGAGATAGCGGCCGCCACAATGCAGCACAGTGGCGGCCGTCCCCGTCCTCCTCGGCTGCTGTGTCAGGTACATTACGGTGGGTAGGTTGGGTGTCTGTGTGTGTGTGTGTGTGTGTGTGTGAGGAGTGGGGGTGGGGGTGGTGGAGCACCGGAGAGCCGTGGCGGCGGCTCCAGCTGCCGTTGCGCCTCCCGTCTCCCAGGGCGCCCCGCTGGCCGCCAGCACTGACACCCGACACAAAGTAATCACAGATCAGGGCGTTTAATCACTGAAACAAGCACTCCAGAGGACCCCCGCTGTCAATATCCCCACTCTCTCATTATCTGTTTGGATTGCGCATCCGCACCGTCAGATAAACAGAGTGGAAAATTAAGATTAAAAATATGGTAATTTCATTTCAGGCAGGCAGGGGCCTCGGCCTCGCCGACCCATTATGCTATTGATTACCTCTGAATTCAATTTCTCCTTTCAACGTAAACTTTAATCTATTCGCGGGGGCCGACAATCCGGCTCCCCGGGGGCTATTTGGGAGTAAGTAACCATTTAATATGACGCCGGCTTGGAGATTGTGTAAATGGCGGCGCTTTTTAAACAAATAGCGGCGGCGGTGGTGGGAGGAGGGGAGGTGATGTCTCTCAAATTCGCAGCCCAAAATTTGAAGCCGCGGTCTCAAAAAGCAGCCGTTTACACGGCGCTAAGTGTTGGCTGACAGCCGTAATCAGCAGCTTCAAGCCTTGTCTGCAATGCCGGCGAATTAAACAACTCTGTTGTAATTGAGCTGAGGGGCGGGTGGCGGCGACGGCGGTGGCGGAGACAAAATTACATTTTAATTGGGACCTAATCGCCGTATCGCAGCATGTTGGAGTAATCACTGCACGACTCCTCCAGACACAGTGTCCTCCCAGACACCGAGGCCTTTTTTTTTTTTTTTTTTAAAAAAGGTCTCTTGACTCAACAGAATAATCACCAGGTTGTTTTTGCTCGACCACTCACCAATTTGTAGCACCTCGGTCAAGATCAGTGGCGACCGCCGGAGCCTGAGGCAAACACACCGACGGCGGGAGGAAAAGTCGGTGAGTCAAGCGAACGTGAGCCACTGGTCGAAAAAAACAAACAAAAAAAACAAAAACAAAATGATGACACAGCTGTGAGTGATTCGGTCCCGTTATGATTCTTTAATGATGATTTTTGAATCCCAGTTCACCTTTTTTCTTCATTATTAAAACTACAAAGTACAAATTCCAGATAAAATGTGCTGCAAAGACAAAAAAAAGACAAATAAATAAGTACATAAACTGTGGCTATAAATATCATCACAGAAATAAACAGTAAAAACAACCCAGTTGTGAAGAGAGGAAAGGAAGACGGTTGATTTAATACTTTTCTGGTTAGCAAAATCACCCACGCGTGTCAAAAATACTTTCATTTCACTTTCCTTCCTGACTAAACCTGAGGTAGACACAAAATTCCTCTCTGGTGCTGCTAAAAACAATTTCATTACAAAATAAAAATAATAAGGCACAACAAGTAAAAACATCACCACCTTGTGTCTTTTTTTTTTTTTTAAATACTAAAGAAACAAGAAACAAAAAAAAGAGAAACCCCTATAAAACACTGCTTGCCCTGAAAGAATCATTTAAGCCACAGGTAATTTATTGCACCGGGATTAACACTTCCTGCCGCTGCAGTCTTCAGAGCACCAGTGCAGGATTGACGTCCCCCAGGAGGCCAGAACGCACATACATAAGCAGCGGTCGGAGGGGGGCGGGATCGATGGAGAGCAGTGCCGTAATAAACATGTCAATAAAGGGCACATCCTGCCTCCGAGCCTCCACTCTTCTCTCTTCAGCAGGAAAAGAAGGGGCCGCCGTACACGCCAGTCACACACCCACACACACACACACAGACCAGGCCAGGAAGGAAGGACGGAGCCCCCGCAGCAGCAGCAGCAGCAGCAGCAGCAGCAGCAGCATCGGTGGCGGCGGCTCTCCAAAGTGTCAGAGAGACGTCTCGAAGATGACGTGCACGTCGCCGGCGCCACCCGCGTCCCTCAGCCGCTTTGTGCCGCTGTGAACCTGGAAGTGCATCAGGGAGGTAGCGTCACACACACACACACACACACAAACACACACACACACACACACACACACAGCGTCCGAGCTGCGTTGGTATAGCAGCATCAGCCGGCCCTGCCATTTATGACAGATCAGCTGAAGAGATTTGTCAACAGCTCCAGCATGCAAAAGTGGCAAACATCCGCCCAATCTGAGGTGGGTGGGGTTGGAGGTGGGGAGGGGAGACTGGGGTGAGGGTTGAGGTGGGGAGGAGGGCTCATTACAGCCCAAAATAATTTGCTTTATTTGAGATTTATGATTCAACTGTTTGTTTGACCTTTAATTTTTTTTCATCCTGGACTATATGGCAGAGCTGCCATAAACAGGGAAATGTTTGAAAACACTTCACCAGAAAAAACACACATTTAGCCCTCTGTTTGCAGCCTCCTACAAAAGACAATGGGCTTTTAGCTTCATGCTAACACTGACGATAATCCACATGACAGGGGATCAAACCGAGGCAGCTGTAAGGCGGTCGACACCATAGCCTCGGAGACGTATCAGTCATCTCGCACTACCCTGTGTGACATCACAAAGGGCTGATTCCAGAAAGGCACATTATGATGCAAACTTTCCCATCAATAATGATGGATAATATAAAAATGAATGACAATAATAATGATTAAGTAAAATAAGCAACATGTGGACTGATTTGTTGGGCCTACGCCAATTTTTAGTGAACTTACAACTGTGACGGGTGTCTAAAAATCTGTGTACTGCTCCTTTAAAGGTCCTACATTGCTTATATCCACATTTTTCATCCCAGTCTCACATTATTTATTACCAAAAACACATGATGGGCGTCAAGGAAGATACAAAAGCAAGGGCAGAGCGAGGTGGTCCCTCAAGGGAGGGTGTATTACTCCGCATGGGGGGAATCAGTTCCCTTTGTGACATCACCAAAGGGTGAATTCCAAAATTGAGTGTTTTAACAGACACTTTTTGAAAAGAGGAGCGAGCACAAGAAGTAGAGGAGGAAATTTTATGATTTCCCTTCCAGGCTGGAGACACATCACTGTCAGAGAAGACTGTCGGGTGAATATTGAATAATATCAAAGCCTTAAAGAGTGGAGAGAAACATGTTGGGCCGCAGCCTGGCTTCAGCCGCCTTCAGCTGCCGTCAGCTTGACACACACTACACTGTCGACACCGGGATGTTCTTTCAGCGCCGACAAAAGGGGCCCGGGCTTGATATCAGATTATTGAATGTATTCAGAGCCCTGACAGGCAAAGAAACTTGACGCACAACATGCGGACCATCTCAGTATTTAATAAGTGGCGCCATAGAGTTATGGATGCCGCGACGATCTGATTCGAGCGGCGCGGCCGACAATGAGGAGAGAGAAAACGCTTGGCTCGCGAACAATGTCGCTGCCAATCCGCCAGTGTGCGGGGCGAGAGCGATACCAAATAATACCAGCGAGTGCTGAGTCTTTGAAATCAGTATTTTACTCGTTTCTCTCCTCTGGCTGAGCAGATACAGTTCCGCCGATAAATTTGTGCGAGGGACAGAGAGGGAAAATGAAATGATGCCGACTTTTTTCTTATTTCACAAAGACCTGTTTGAAGTTGCAATGCGGTATCTGTACTCCCAGACAGATGCACATAAAAAAATGGAATTGAACAATGAATAGCGGGCCGCTTATCTGCTCAGTGTCTGAGGGGCGAAATACATCACAAATGAATTTTTACAGCCGAGAAATACGGACATTCTCTATTACTGTAATCCCCATAGAAAGTTTATCCCTAAATCGCGATGGAGCACAAACCCCAATATTTCCCAAATAGATACGGCCGCGAAAAAGAAAGCTGCTTCCGTGGTATCGTGGGCGAAAATGAACTCAAAATTACATCGGGAGAGAAAAAAGATGAAATGGAGAGAGTTCCCTTCCGATAGAATCAGCGGATGTAAATCTACAAAGGGACAATTTCTAGCTCTTGAAATTATTGTTATGGCCCTCGCAAATGCTCCGAGGAGGCACTTTAAATTAAAATGGTAATCAAGTGTCTCTCTCTCTCTCTCTCTCTCTCCCCCTCTCTCTCCCTCTCCCTCTCTCTCTCTCTCTCTCTCTGCATTGTCAGGGGTTGTGGCTCGGCTGCGGCAAGTCAGGGAGGAGTTTCGTCATGGCCAAGAGTCTGGTTGGGGCTCGGGAGAGCCGGCACTCTGGTTTGGCAGGGGAGGGGCTGGCAGGGGGGTGACCACATGGGGTGGGGCGGGGGGGGGCTTTTTTTCGGAGAGGGGGAGTTGGGGTGGGGGTGGGGGGGGGGCTACCTGTCTGGCCGCTTGCAGCAGCGAGGCGGCCTCGGCCGCTCCCGTCTGTTGGACCATGTGGTGGAAGAGGCCGTCCCGGTTCTGCAGCAGCACGTAGGGCTCGTCGTACTCCTGGATCCGGCCGGCAGCCAGAACCTGCAATCAGGAGAGACGCACACACACACACACACACACACACACACACACACGCATTCACTCACAATGCTGCTTGCGTGCGCAATGTGTCGCCGGGGGCCCTGCGTTGTACTTGGTGGAGAGGGGAGGGGTGAGGGGGGAGGTTGGGAGAAGGTGGGGTGGTGGTGGAGGGGGAGGGAAAGTGACACTTCAGCTGTTTGGCTGCTGAGTGAAGCAGGCAGACTCGAACGGAGAAACAGTAGTTCTCGGCGCTCGGGAACCATCCATTTCACAATGTGAGTCATGCACCCGGCAAACAGCCGGCGCCGGTTCCCGCTCGGCAGAGGAGGAACCCGGCAGCACAATGAGCGCTGGCTGCGACTCCGACAGACTGCAGATCGGTGATTTTTAATCCGTGTATTTAACCAGGGCCACTGACGAGCGACTCAGGGGCGGGTCCCTCCGCCAAATCCCACAATCACACCTCTGAGGACGCAGCCGAAAATGACCGTCATTTCTGTCTAATCACACGCCGTGTAAAACCCAGCGCGCAGGACATAGTTGCCAATACAAGCAAGTTTTGCGGCGAGGGCTGCAATTATATTGCAGACAAATTTTAACAAGCTCGGTCCAACCAACCGACAGGCCGGCCAGGGGAGAGGGGGGCTGGTGGGAGTGAGGCGGTGTAATGAGCGGTTTGTGATCGCGGGAAAAGCCTAATTCAGCGAGTGTTGCGGTTTGAAAGGAGGAGCCGCCGCCGCCGCCGCCACCGCCACCGCCACCAATGGAGAGTGGATCAGGTGGAGCCTCGGTTTAGGGGACGTTTGTACGGTGACAGATTTTTTTTTAAACTGAAGGTTTTCGAAAAAGTTCTCAAACAAAAAAAAAAATGCATTTACATGAACAGAGACACTGAAAAATTACTGAAAACGATGTAGTACCTATGCCAGGCCTGATGCGGCACTGCAAGTTTACTCCCTGAAGGCAGAAGAAGAAGAAGATGAACACCTGAAGCACGCCGTGTTTAAAGAAGCAGGAGCTTGCTAACAACATTAGCACCACGGAGAAAGAAATTAGCATCAACAGACAGAAAGTTTGCTAACATTTTTATCATTTCGGTTTCCTGCCTCAATATCCCAGTCCACCGACCCAAAAGAAAATACATAAAAAGTAAAACAGGAGGTTTGCAAATCATTTTGTTTGTGTTCATTTTCACTTTGCACAAAATCCATGATGGCTCCACGAGCACCGTGTGTTATTGTCCCCTATTGTTTGCGGTTAGTTGTAGTGGAGGTTAATGGGAAGACTGCAGGCTGGTCATTAGCAGCAGTAACCGGCTCAGGTTGCGAGGCGGGGGAGGGGTGGGGTTTAGAGCAGTGACATCAGCGTTTCCAAAAATGATAGGTTTCGGCGTTTTACACGAAGCCGGGCAAGGCGGCGTTTTCAAACTGATCCACCCTGGAGAGCGTTTTCGACAATGTGTGCTTTCCGTCTGTGCGGTTTCAGTGAAACCGCCGGCTTCGAGTAAACGCAAGGCTGAACCGACAAAATATTTTTGCGTTTTCAGAGAAACCCGTCTCCGTGTAAACGGGCCCTTAGTTTGAGCTGGGAAACAATCTGGGGGTCATTTGACACCGGCGAAGGTGAGAAGCGGCGCCCGCTGCTCGCTGGTCGGCTCGACCCGCCGTCACCCCCTCGGCGAGCGGACGCACACCAAGTCCCCCCCAACCATAGACGCTTAACAAATGCTGCCACAAATGGCACTAATTGGCACCTCCGCAGGAAAAGGCCAAAGATCAAGTGGCCAGGGGAAATCAGCCCTGCTGGGGCCGACAGGACGCAGGGTTAATTAAAATCCCCGTTAAAAGCTGCTATATTCTGCCCCGTCTTCAGCTCTGCAGTTTTCTCACCGTGGACTCCGGCGACGAGCCACTGCAGGAGCAGTTAGGAAAAAATGAACGAAACATCTGAGATTCATCCCGCTGTTTGAACGTCTGGCGAAAACTGCCTCCTCAAGTTTGTGTTTTTTGCAATTGGGTGCACTTTTTGTTTTATGTGTTGTTTTAAAGTGTGAAATTCAATGTTTTCTGTTTTTTTGTTTAATTGGGGTAAGGGCACAAGCTGGTCTCAGTGGAAAGGATGAAAGCCTCGCTGGGGGTAGAAGAGTCGGACTACTGAATATTCCGGAGCACCACTTCCTTAAAGTTAAAAAACATGCGTACAGAAGTGCATTGTGTGCGTTTGCACTTCCTTTCTGAAAGCAACAACCTCCCCAAGATGAACAAGAGGAGAAGAGATTCTCCAAACCTTGATGAGACAACTTTCAATGAGCTACAAGTTCCCTTTGTGACATCACAAAGTGCTGCTTCGCAGGGTAGCACACACTTTCCAAAAAATGTAACCTGTCAATATGGGATACGTTTTGGGAATTCTTTGGGGTAATTCAGTTTATTTTATCTGACTGCAAAGGAAAGGTTAAAGGTCACTTCAAGGTATTCCTGGACTTCCTGCTGGCTTGTTGACGTATTTCTAAAACGTCGAGTGCAACCTCTGTTCTAATAAACCGTTCCCATGTTCCACACTCACCAGAATCCTGTCACAGTCGATGATGGTGTCGAGCCTGTGAGCGATGGTGAGGACCGTGCACTCCTGGAACTTGTCCCGTATGGTCTGCTGGATGAGGCCGTCGGTTCTGAAAGAGCGAGGGGGGGAACACAACGCCTCAACACAAAAAGCTCTCGCCGCTAAACAGCCTCGGGCAGGGAGTTTACTTAACACCCAACAATGGCTCGTCACAAGTGAGGTAAAGGAGCAGGCAGGAGTGATACAGGAGAGTCCGGCTCTTCAACTCAATTAAAACAAGACCCTTTCATTTAGCTTTTACCTTGTTTATCCATTTGAGTTAGGTAAAATCTTTTTTCATACTAGTTCGGTTTTTGCAAGAAGCTAAAATCAAAGATTCGAACAGGAGGCTGCAAACAGTGGGCAAAGTGTGTTTTCTGTAGATTCTGTGCGGGGGGGCATGAAAAAGTTTCTTTCTCCAGAGGGGGTCATGACAGAGAAAGTCTGAGAACCACTGCGCTAAATCAACATAAAGGTATGCTGTAATCCTGTATGATATCACACGTCATACATCCTCCTTGTGTGTGTATTTTCTACCATTAAATCAATTCTTTTCATTTACTTCTTCTTCCTTTTTAGCGCAGGACCACACTGGCTGTAGCGGCGCTGTCGCTTTAATTCAACAGAACCCATCCAGTCTAGAGTGGCGCTTGCCTGGCGTGAATATAATCCCAGTGGGTGGGTGGGTGGCTGGCTGTGGGGGGTGGTGGCAGTAGAAAAAAGTTTTCACACTCGTGCGGACTGAAGTGTCGCCTGACCTCGGGTCCACGTTGGCGGTGGCCTCGTCGATGACGAGGATGCGGTTCTTCCGCAGGATGGCCCTGGCCAGGCACACCAGTTGCCTTTGGCCCACGCTGAAGTTGGAGCCCGACTCGCTGAGCACGGTCTCCAGCTTATTGGGCAGGTCCTCCACCACGGCCTTCATCTGCACCTGCCCAGAGCGAGAGAGCGGAGCCCCCCGACCCTTCATTACTCCTGCATAAAGGCTTCCTGCGGGGATGTCTTTAAAGGGCTATCCAAACACACCCATTAACCGGCTGGCACAATGCAGGGCCAGGTCCACTGATGACCTTGGCCAGTGCTCTCTTGTGGCCAGCATCGAGCTTTAATCCAGGCCACCAAACCCATTCAGAGGGAGGACCAGGAGCTGAAGCCCTTCACTGTGGGGGGAAGCCTTCATCCCGGTTGGCCTGACTGCCCAAACACATCCCTGCCGCCCCCCCCCACCCCCCCACGCCCCCACCCTCACCCCCTCGCCAGCACTTTCAATGGCTCCCAGTTACAAGCCGCACATTGAGCTGGGCCCCATGGCCCTAATGGGATTTCCCCCCATGACTTGTGGCGAGCAGGAAGGCTGAATGGCAGCATTGTACCGGGGGACAGAGGGATCCCCCCTGGGCCGGGCGATGGGGGAATCATTCAGAGCCACGCTGGAGTACCTCTTGGAGTGCATTCCACAGCTCCTCATCTGTGTGCTGCCTGAAAGGGTCCAGATTCTTCCTTACGGTGTCCGTGAAGAGGACCGGTTCCTGTGGATAGACGGATATAGAAGGAGAAGGCCGTGGCCGGTTAAGATAATGACAAGAGGGAAGACGTCTGAAAGGGTTAAGACCAGCTTTTTTTCCCCCCTCTTTTCTAGCAGAGGCAGCCGCGAGGCAGCGTTTGACGGGGGAAGACGCTCACAAAAGGGGCTCGCTGCACTCGGCAGCTCTATTCAGCGGCTCCGGCCAACGACCCTGCCATAAGTTGATCTTCTCTTTTTTTCCTTCTTGCCTCAGAAATCCAGAAAGGTGCTTTTTTTTTGTCAAAAAGATCTGTAGCAGTGGAAATGATTATCTGGAAACGTGTCAGGTGACAGCAGCCAGCTTGAGCCTGTCAGCCGTCGAGTGGGAGTTATCTGTCGCATCGACTCCACGCCGCTCGTGAAAAGACGGGGCGGATGTCCGAGATACGACTTTGCACACCGTCTGCAGGAGAGCAAATAAAGCTCTTTATTGCAGCGTGGGGGGAACTGGCCGGCCAAGTCCAGGGGCACCGGCGCTCTTCTGACGCACCGCTCTGTTTGTGGTGAACGTGATAAACCGCAGCAAGCTCGTGTCAGCGCAGATATTTATTCATAAATTCTGCCCCCAAGTGATTTAGCGAGCCTCTCCCAGAGCAACACAGGTCATCACCTCTAATGAAAGCTGCTCTGGATGAGGTTGCCTTTACACACTTCCTGCAGTGTTTTACCCATAGATGCACTGGAATGCACTCAAAGGCCCAGAGTGGGACATCTTTCATGGATCTATTGGTATAAAGTGGAACTTGGAAAAAAAACAAGTGTTTGGTTTTAGATATATCAATTCACTGAAATAAGCAACTGTGGTAATTTAATTTGCAAATAATGAGCATTTGTGTTCACATAAAGAGCAAGTGCTTGTAAAGAGGCAGCCATATTGCACATGAACACCTATTTGTTTGCTTTGTGGGTTTTTTTTTTGTCATTGATGTCAAACTGGAACATTGGAAAACAGGAATTATCATCTAAGCTGATTGCAATGCATTTTCTCACCATTGGGAGCCACTATATCTTACACGCTGGGCTTTTAACTTTGAATCTAAGATTCCGCTTCACTTACTGTGATTATTTGATATGAATAAATGTTTGAAAGAAATACTTCACTGATGAAACTAGATGACTGGCTTACACAGCGCAGCCTCTATGTCGAAGGCTGGACTCAACTCATGTTATTCTGTAGATCCGTCACGACCTGACTTAAGCGATTTTTTTTCTGTTTAGTGTTTTTTTTTTTTTTTTTTTTACTCTTTCAAACCTCAAATAATAAAGGCTTGTTAACAACATCCACAAGTATGAGTGCGCCTGAAGGAAACTTCAGGGTTTTCCTTTCTCCGACTTTACCTCGAAGGGCACCTTGACGATTACTGGAATTCTCTCATTCAAAGGTGAGAGGGTTAAATATTTGGCCTTAAAGGCCACAATAAGCACCGCACAGAAAGATAAAGGGAAGTGTCAGTCTATGGCTGACGGGGTGGGAGGGGGGTGAGAGGTCAAGGCATCGGGATGACTTCAGTTCACTCCTGTGTCAATCTGACCACAGCCGAAGACGGGAAGTGTGAAAAGGACGAACACACGGCTGCCTAATTGCGCTCTGGATTGAAGGCAGAAACTATACGGATGAATTTGACTTGCAAACCGCCATGCACTCATATGTGTAGAAAGAGATTAATAGCATTAATACCATTTGTGCATATTGCACGCCCCCACCCCCAACCCCACCCAACCTTCATGTGAAACAGAAGCCTCGGGAGGAGCTGCTCAGTCTTCGTGCAGAAAAATAAAGCTCTGAGGAATCCGTCGCCACTACCTGTGCCTCGGAGGGGAAAAAAAGAGAAGAAAAATACGTTCCACCCCTTTACTTCCAATGAGCTTTCCCTTCTTTCAGCCAATATATCGCCCCTTGTCATTACGCCAGCTGAAGTTCCAATTCAAACTAGTTTTGTGACACACTTTAATTGAGGATTCAATGTCAGGATGGAAAGAAACCCCGCTTTCAAGCACGGCTTTCCATAGGCGAATTATGTGCTTCACCAATTCTAAGCCCCTCCGCTGGAATCTGAATCCATTTCTTTCAGAAGTCATTCCTGAGGATTCAATAGAAAAACGAAATGGAACCCCCCCTCCCCACTCTTTTTAATGCCATATGCTAATAAAAGCTTATCGTAATCAAATCTGCGGCCGGCAAATAATGAAGCTCCTCACGAGCAATGTTAGTACACATATCACACACAAAAATGACACAACCGCCAGTGTGTGTCAGGAGTTTTTTCTCCCCACAAGAAGGTTCCGAATGACTATCGCCTAATAATAATAATAATAATAATAATAATAATAATAATAGTGACAAAAAAAAGCTTTCAGGTGAATATGAGTAAATCCAAGTGGCTGCAGCTGATATTGGATGGTAGAAACTATGAGCAGCGACACAGTGGAGCTGAGCTCCAACCGGCTGCTGCCAAGGCTGGGAGAGATATCTCCACGCAGGAGGAGATAAAACAGGGCGTGCGGTTCAAGTTCTCACTTTTAACCTGGCACTCTCGGCGAGCCTCTACCCCCCCTGCGGGAGGCGTGGAGAAGCCAGCAAACAAAATCCCATCAGCCCCATCCACCTCAAAGTGAGTTTGGAATCAGAAGTAAAACTTTATCTGCGGCGGCGGCGGCAGGAAGCGTGCGCGTGTGCCAGGAAGCCATCAAATCCACTGAGGAGCGTTAATGACACTGTTTCTGGGCGTCTTGGCTCCGCAGCCGACGGGGGAAAAAAATAAATAAAAAAAGGTTTGAGACTTGGGCGAGGTGGGACTCTGTGCTGGGAGGATGGGGGAGACTTCTTCTAAGCAGCTTTCCCATGTTCTGGGGGTAGAGGGCTAATCCTCTGTCAGGGATGGAGAACTGCTCTCTTCACAGCGCAGGCCGTGGGAGTCGTCCCCACCCCCCCCGAGTCTCCTCCCCGCCTCCCCCCTCCGCTGACACTCACCCGCCGGCTGGCATTTTCTTCATGCCGTATCAGTTTCAACAAGCGGAAATAAAGTTGAACTGTCTCAAGGCATCCGTTTGTCTCACCCTCAGATCCCCGCAGAGACGGCTGTAATTCTCCTCACTTGTTTTTGACTTGTTTGGTTTTTTTTTTCCAAGCCGTGCATGTAGAAAAGGGCCAGAGCACCAAAGGTGTCTTTCACCAGCGTTCCTACGAGGTGGAACTACTTGGTAAATGGGTGAAAAAAATACACTTGAATTTGCTAAACTTAATCTTAATTCATGTTGAGTTGAAAGTCTCTTTTTATTATTATTATTAAAAATAGTGTGTTTTGTCCTCTGTTTGCAGCCTGCCATGAAAACCACTCCTGCAAATCCTGATGCTTTGCTGGGGCTGGTTGGGGTGGTGTCACTGACCTGGGAGTCCTGTCAGTGCCCTTTGTGACATCACTAAGGACCTTTTTTTCAGAACTACACTTTAAAGCACAGATATTTTTTTTATTTAAAAAAAAGTAGAACAGGAAAAAGAGCTTGGACCATTTTTTGTTTCTGAGGAAGTCACTGACAGAGTAGAGACGTTTAATATTGTAAAAACAACATGAGTGACGCCTTTAATGCATCCTGTGATAATCATGATTATTTCCTTTATCTTTCCCCAGTGATGACTGCATGTCGTGTCTCTTTTTATAAAACTCACCTGCGGGATGATGGACATCCTCTGGCGCAGGGTGTGCAGGCCCAGCTCTGAGGTCGGGAAGCCGTCCACCAGGATCCGTCCCTCGGGTTCTGCCAGGCGGAACAGGGCCGAGATCAGGGAGCTCTTACCGGCACCAGTCCGCCCGACGATGCCAACCTGCAGTGGGGGAGGGGAAAATCTATCTTCACATGCACCAATTTGGCGAACCTCATCCCTTTTTACATGCTTACCGGTACCTGGCACCAACTACAGCTTCGTTTCCATTCCCCCTAGAATTGCACAAAACCTAAATATCGCAATAGAAGACTGGTAATGGAATCATCTAAACTTGGAAAAACATGAAATATCGTATCGTTGTCTTTGTATATGGCCCTGCTATGGACTGGTGACTCGTCCAGGGTGCAACCCTGCCTTCACCCGATGATAACAGGGTGATGGTCCAGCAAACGAACCTGAGTGCAAGCGGGTGTAGAAAATGAATGAAACTATTTTAAGATAATCAATGGGAAGAGAATGACTTGTAAAAGCCTTTGAATATGAAGGACCATATTGTTTTTTTTACATTACAATGATGCTGATCCACATGTGTGCATATCAAGTGCAGTGATCCTCCACCCTCACTTTTTCCATTTAAAACTGCTTTGAAAACTTACTTGAATTCATTTCAATCCCCGCTGGGTTTTTCAGTGTTGTCAAAAATAATGAAGTGTAAATTGTCCAGTGTAACCACAACCGCTGGTGTGAAGACGGCATCGAATGAGCTCAGCGCAAACACTGGGCCAATAAGAAAATGATTGTCGCTGGTGTCAAATGATCAAGGAATAAAGCATCGCCGACCTCAGAGATTCAGAGACGTGCGTGTCTGTGTGTTTTCACCTGATTGTGTACAGTAAGGCGGCGAAGGGCGGGGGTGGGGGGGGGGTCTCCATCTGCATGTGGTGGGTGCAGGATTCGTGGGAGCAACACAAAGCCTTTCCTCCGCCCGCCCGGCAGCAGGAGCGGAGACCTCCTCCCCCCGGAGCCGCCGGAGCCGACGCCCACTGCACTTATCAACCCATCCATTGTGAAATCAGTCGCCCTGGCCAAGCATGGCCATGCAAAATACACCCCCCCCACCACCACCACCACTACAACCACCACCACCCAACCGGCATTAAACACAATTTCAATCATCCTCGACCATCTCCCCCTCCCCTTGACCCCCCCACCTCCACCACTCTCCCTTACAGTGAATAAATAGTTGTCACTGTCAGGTAGCTCGGAAATGCAAATAGGCAGCGAATGGATCCACTCCAACGCTCTTAATTGCATGATATGTATTCCATGAATCACAAATGGTATAGCCCCCCCCAACACCCCAACCCCAAGATTCAGCCGCACAATGCGCTGTCCCCCTTTTTTTTAATAATTGATTTGAAAATAATGCCACATGAAAGGAAAAAAAAATAAAGAGAATCACGGCGCCTCCGTCACGCGCCGCATATCAAGCCCGAGTCATGGGCTGCGCACGCCAGCGAGCATGCAAAGGAGAGACCGTGAGGGGGTTGGGTGGGGGTCTGTAGAGCAGGAATGGGCGGCGGGGACCTTTTCTCTGGCGGCGAAGACGACGCTCAGGTTCTTCAGGACCAGAGGCCCACTGGCGCTGTATGAGAAGTTGACTCGGTCGAAGGTGATGGAGCCCGACGCCGGCCAGTCGGCGGGGGGCCGCACGTCCGTCTCCCAGGGTGCTTCACTCTCCAGCTCTGCGTACTCCACCACTCTCTCCACCGAGGTCATCTGCAATGGACGAGGGAGGTTTATTCAAGTGTATGAAAATCAGCATACTTTCCCATCGTAAAGAATTGTTTCATTGATTTATCAGAGCGGCTGTTGCCTCATCACAAACACCAGGGTTAGCGGATTAGCTCGTTAGCGCCACAAAAACAAGCCAAAAGAGTAATGAAGAACCTTCTCATTAACCACTGTAATAATGTTTTTTTCCCTTTAATTTAACGTTAAATTAAATAGACAAAACATTTTCGAGTATCATGGTCACTTAATATCTTAAAAATAATCTCTTAAGAATAGTAAATATCTTAATAATGGAAATATCTTAATATGGTACTTGTAAATGTTCTCACCATATTCTCGATCTCGGCGCTCTGCCTGACGCCCCACTGGAACATGCCCGTAAGGGTTATGGCGTACGACAGGGCCAGACCCACGGCACCGGGCTCCATCTCTGAAACATCAAGAAGACGGATTTTATCATCCCGCTGGAGTGTGTGAGCGCTAAGCGGGCGAGACGCGGCAGTACCGTCCCGGAGGTAGAGGCAGCCGAACGCGGTGATGGTGACGAAAATGGAGCAAATCCCATCGAGCCGCACGGCGAACCAGCGAGAGGTGGTCAGGAACAAGAACCAGGCCTCTGTTTGGAAGCAAAGCAGATGAGATTAAAAAAAAAAAAAAGGAGGCAAAGAAAGAATAAAAAAATCTCTGTGGCAAGTGCAAAAGCAGTGATAAAGAAAACCAATCAATGACAAAAAACTGAAAGGACTTTTTTTTTTTCTTTTAAACATCGCTGTATTACTATTATTCGGACCTGAATGGAGATCTTGATATTCATCGAACATTTGTTGAAACCTCTGCTGGACCTTGAAGGCGCGGATGGTGCTGAGGCCTTGGAGCGAGGACGAGAGGTGGGAGAACACTGGACTGCGAGCTTCGAGGGAATATTCACACAGACAACATGGGTTAGCGTTTGAAAGAGCCGACGTTGTCAGTACACTGGATGTCTTTCAGCATTCTACCTTCTTTATTATTTAGAGAGGTTTCTTCTTCGTGAAGTGACATTTGTCAGTGAATATTTTGACTGTCAGTCCCTGAAGGACTCAACCGTACCATGACTCTGTACTTTATCACAACGAAAGGCTTAAATGAAAGGTCCAGTGTGTAAAATCTTCAAAGAAGCCCAGTATTTAAGAAAGCCTGCCTGCCCACAGCTGAGCCCACTAGGGGATTTTTAATGGCACTTTTGTTCTTGGAGATGATGGAATCCGTCAGTCAGTGTGCAGTGGAAGAAGAAGAAGAAGGAGAAGAAGAAGAAGGAGAAGAAGAAGAAGAGATGGACCAAGGCCTGGAATGGCCTAGTCATGCCCACTTGGCATTTTTCCCATTGTGCGTGATGTCATGAACTCTCATCTCGGGAGGAAACTGCGTGTGGCCGAGCCAGAGGCCGGCGCCACCTTTAGCCTTTATGCTAATGACCGTGGCATGACTCAATGGTCTATTAGCATGCCTGTGGTCTGCTTTTGTCGCTTATCACAAATGGACATGGACCTCCCCACACCCCCATATCCACCCCCCCCAACAGAAAAAGAAAAAGAAAACAATTACTGGTGGACTCCAGCCGCTTGATATCCCTGGAGGTTCGCAGGAAGTAGCGGCGCAACAACAGGAAGACGGCCAGAAGGGGGACGACGGGGACGAGGATCCAGGGGATGATGACGGCGGCCACCGCAATTACTCCGACCACTTGGAGGAACACCTGGGACAAACGGAGAGACGGGGAGTATTATTACCTAAAGGCCGACGGAGTCACAGGCTCCAACTTTAGCCGTGCGGCCGACCGCCTCCGTAGCGAGGGCTAGCTCCAGGAGCTAAACAAGCTGGGCTCTGCTTTTTTTCCCCTTTGCTTTTTTGTTTTTTCTTTTTTTCAGCGAGACCGTCAGGGGACACGTGGCGATGTGTGAGCAGGCTGCGGGGGCTGAGGTCGCGTGACTCACAGCGTGAGCGGAAAGCGATGGCAGCCCCCTAATTCTCACCTAGAGGCAGGTGAGAATTCACCGCTGGGCCGCTGCGGCTCCGGTCCCGCGGCTCTCCGGGGCTTTCCCTTCAACACCTCGGGCCCGGGAGCAGAGCCAGCCGGCCAAGCGGGCACGGCCGCAGTGACTGGCACGGGGCTCTGGGAACCGCACTGCGGGCGTGTGATACATCGCGCTCAAGCCGCCCGGCCCTCGACAACAACAGTGAGTCATCGGCCGCGTTAATGGCGCTGAGACACGCGGAGGGCCGGCATAACAGGAGCCGCCCCCGGTGGGATTGGAAGCGGCGATGAGTCCCGTCACATGCTCGGCGTGTTTACACGCTGCAAAACAAAGTCACGGGATTCTTATTTTTAGGAATTTACTTTTATTTTCTGCCATGAGGTGGAGATCTTGAGTTTTTTTTTTTTTTTTAAGTGAATGCAATCGGTGTAGAGAAACAAAATGCTAAAGTGCTGAAACTTGTTCCTGCTCTTTCAGGGGAAAAGCTCCCTGGACAAGTTGCCAGTTCCTCGTCTCAGACAGGAGGAGGCACTGAGAGCTGCTTCATGGGTCCTGAGTCATATGAAGGGCTACCAGTTTGCTACACTCTCCTGACATTACAAACCCTTTGAGTTATATATTATTAATAATGATACTCATCGATGAAAAGACACTTATCACGTTAATAAATCTCAATAATTATCAACAACGACTTAACAAGGTTGGGTAAAATTTAATTTTAGACACAGCTCAACAAGTTTTTCGAACAGGCCTACGGGCTACTCATGTGGTCCTTGGGGGCGACCTGGTGGCTGAGGGCACCACGTTGGTGACCCCTGGTCTAAGACATAAGACATGATGTAGCTCATTTCTTTTAAATCTAAGCTCTTTCATCATCAGAACATTAAAAAAAATTAAATTATAGACAAAAATCTGCAGACAAAGACCTACAGACAAGAAAAAAATTGTACACTCATAACCGCCTTAGTGAAACAGACACAATTTTGCCAAAGTACACTTGTTTGCGATTTTTGCGAAACTATGAAAAGCCTTTTCACCGGCGAACATCCGCGGGACCGTTTCTTGTTAACCGCAAAGGTGCTCCGTGTTGCTGGACTGATGGATGATAAAATTGAAACCTCACACCCTGAAATTAGACACGTCCTAAGACATGAACCCAAAAGACGCTGCAGATTAGGATCGGGCTGCTACCTTCGCTGGTCTCCGACTAGCCCACAGAGACGAGAAATTTAATTTGGCACCTTAATTACGGATGTTATCTGCCACTTAAGCGCACTATTTAGGCGCGATCACTTGCAGTGTAAGTTTTATGATGAAGAAGAAGACGAAGAAAAAAAAGAGAGAGACTCCATTTCATTTGCGCACACCGATAAGAGGGTTCCACCGCTGGAACCTCCCGCCGTTCGTGGAGCCCCCCACCCCACCCCAACACACACACACACACACACACACACACACACACACAGAATCAAAACGAGCCGGTGGAGGCTACTGAGCACAACTGATCTCGGGGAAAAAAATTTCACAGTACATAAGTTTCAATCTTAGCCCTGATGGAGCGCCACCAGACTGCAGAGGCGAGGTGGCGCGACACGAGCTGCCGTCGCTGCTCGTTTATGAGGGGGGATCAAATATTGACTGAGCGAAAAAGTCTCAGCGAGGGTCCCCCCTCACCCCCAACGCCCTCGTTGGTGTTTGCCAACTGGGTCATTTAAATTCTAATTGGGCCTACACTACCACACTACCAGTCCAAAGTTTGGTCACACACTATGAATTGAATGTCTTTTCTTTCATTCTCATGACTATTGACATTGCAGTTTCTCACTGAAGGCATCAAAACTACGTATGAGCACACATGGAATTATGTAGGAAAGAATGAAAATGTCAACTCTAACACGTTTTATTTTTAAATTCTTCAAAATAGCCACCTTTCATAGAAAGCATATTTAGAGTTATTGAACGTGTTTTTCTATGCAGCATAATTACATATATCTTGCTCATATGTTTGATGTCTCCAGTATCTATCTGCAGTGTAGAAAGTTGTAAAGACAAAAAATAAAAAAGAAAACTGCATGAGCAGGTGTGTCCAAACTTTTGACTGGTGGTGTATTTCACCTAAGCCAGAGGAGGCTTGACGCTGACCGGGGGGACGGGCTTATCTGACAGTCAAAGGGTCATTCGAGGAAACGGAGGAGAAACGGAACCGCAAGATAGGAGCTGGTCCTCCTCCTCCTCCTCCTCCTACTGCTGCTCCTCCTGCTCCCCGGGGTGGGGGCCCCCGGTGTCGCCAAGGCCCCCAGACGTTTGATGTGATCCATTTTGCGTGGTCTGCGAGGCTTATCGCCACCGCATCGGGAACACCGCAGCCACCACCCACACAACACAGAGATGACTCCAGATTAGCCGAGCGCGCGCCTCCCCTCTGGAACCTCTGGCCCCCTAACACGTCTCTCACGGAGCCACACAGGAAGTGGCGGAGGGAAAAAAAAACTCCCAAAGCCACATCCGCCCGCACATAAAAGTGGATAAAAGGATGAAAGGCTTTGTGTACAAACAGTTTAAATAAAGAATTAGCGCTAATTGCTCTTTAGCGAGAAAAGAAAGCTGCGCCGCACGCATGCGATTCAGCCCTTCTGGGTCCAAAGGCCGTTGAGATCTCCCCGCGCCCTAATTGCTTTGTTTTTTTTTTGTATTTTTTCTCCCAGCGATTCTATCGGCGCTTTGATGTCCAAATAAATGTAGAAAATTGAAGTTAATTGCCATATTTGTGTTCGGCGACGATAGCGAGCGCACCCGTAAACACTCGCCTTTAATTAAACATCCCCGTGGACGCGCGGGCTTTTAACAACTCTGCGTTTTCATCCTCCCTTTATTTACTGACAGTGCGCGGTATTTGCTGTTGGGAAGAAAAGCGGCAAAAAAAAAACAAAACAGGAAGTTTTGAGGAGAAAGAAGGGGAGAAAAAAAGGAAAGAAGGAGGGAAAGAATTCCTCAAAAGAAGCCCTCTGTCATCGCGGGAATTGTTTGTCCCCTCGCCCCACGCTCCTCTGCCACGGAGCAGGAGCAATGAGTTGCAAAGGTCAGTGGTACCAAAACAAAACAAGGCTGTTCCACTCGGGCTCGGGAACAATGGGGGTGACCCGGTCCATTCTGCTCCGTCTTTGGGCTTTATTTTGCCATTAAATGCCCAGATGCTGCAGCCTTTTCTTCGGGAGAAATGACTGTGGACACCTCCTTCACATTTTCCCTTTCTGGGCCATTTTCACTTCATAAAGCTGCAGTCAATGTGTTTTGTGTGTGCCGAGGAGGGTCTGACACATACTGCGGTGGTCTCAGTGGCCGTCTACATTGGTGGCTCAAGTAGTCCTGGGATTAGGCCTTTGTGCGCCGTGAAAAGGTAAAAGAAGTCACTTATTTGGGCTCAGTCAAGCTGCTGATTTCCAACCCCATTTTGGAAATAAGAGAAAGGCTTTGAAATGTGGCCTCTCTCCCTTTACCCCCTTTTTTCCCCTCTCCACTATAAATCACTGGTGTCCGGCAAATTCATTCAAATGGCTGCTGCTTCTTTCTCTGCTTTTCTTTTTTCCCCCTCTGGCACACCTCTTAAGAACAACACAAAAGCATTTCCCAAAAGCGCAAAAAAACAAAACAAAACCCAGCAACTCACAAATAAAGAACGGACAGCTCCAATAAAATGGACCCGGTCATAATAACATGAGGGGGGATTTAAAGGTCCCACATGACGCAAAATTCACTTTCACAATGTTCCTAATGACGTGTCTCTAGCCCATTAGTAAACTAGGAAAAGCTGAGAAAACTGTCTATTGTTCCTTTCTACTGCGTTGACAAATTGCTCTTTATGATGTCACAAAGGGCACAGAAAACACTCCCAGGTTAGTATTGTTCAACTCTGTGAGAGCACCACGGTGTGACCTTGTTATTATGACACAGTACAACAAAGCAGCGTGTTAAGAACATGTGAGGCTTAAAGGACCACTACAGGAAAAGAAATCACCACCAGGTGTCGTAGTTCTTCCCTGTTTGCACACCGGAACAAATATTTATTTCAATGGAAATCCCAAATGTATTGAATAAGTTTGTATATATACACATTATGGATTAGTATAAGAAATATACTATTTTAACATTAGCTTCAAAGGATGCCCGTTCGCAACTATTTGCTGTTTATCGACACCAATTCCGAAAGCGTTGAGAGCTGTATCGGAGGAAGGGAGGAAGAGGAGATTGGCGCAGCCAGTAAACAGGAAGCAGGAAAGTTTGACATCACTTTCCACTCTGGATGATGTCGTAAGTATTTGTTTTGCTCATGAATCATAAATGAGTTAAATCTCCCTCCTTTGGAACCGGCCTCATGCGTGTGATGTAAGTCACCGGGTGTGTGTGTGTGTTTGTGTGTGTGTGTTTGGTGTGTGTGTGTGTGTGTGTGTGAGTCAGAGCGGCTGAGGTGCGGAGCGGGTGCAGCATCTTTTGGCAGACCGCACGTCCACACGCAGGGGAAGCTGTTGCTGACCGCCGCTCGCCATCACTTGACCACGTGCGGTATCGCTGAGCGGCCGGTTAAGCACAACCAAAGAAACAAACACGCACAGCCGTCCCTTGTTTTTAAACCCACTTTTTCTTCTTGACCAACGAAGTGACTAACGCAGCCTCTAATCTCTCTGTAGCTGCATTTCCGTTACAGTTCTTTGCAAAACAAAAGCAATATTTCTAAAAATTTCAACAAAGTACAGTTGCAATTTGCAGGTGTTTCCATTGAATGGTGAGAAGCGCATGAGCCGTAATGCTTGTCTAATCTCGCGGGATGAGATTTCACAAGAATTATGATCGCTTTTGTTTGTTTACATTTGTTTGCTGTCAAGAATGAAGAATTTTTCCCTTTGATTGCTTGTTAAAAATATTGCGTCTCCTCCTCCATCCAAACATAACGCCCCATTTTCACTTGAAGTGAACTGGTCACGTGACCCCGTATGTCACGTCCTGTGACGCGTAAATGCAAAAACAGTGTTTCTGTGACACTTTTGCGATATACGTCTCTATCAATACATTTGAAAAACCACCTCATGAGAGCGTCAAAACCTTTCAGCCATATTTGGGAAGTTGAGGTGTTTCCATTGCCAGTTTTTTATTGCGATATTGAGGTTTTGCGCAATTCTAGGGGTCATGGAAACGCAGCTAGAGTCACTGTTTCAAGAGCCCCATCTTGAAACAAGAAGCTAAAAAAAAATGTAAAAATGAATGAATGGGATATTTCCCCGCACTGGGCCGTGCACCTTGTTTCTCAGGGTGACCTGTGCAGGCGCCTGGAGCCAGTCGCTGCATTCTTCACTCCTTCAGTCACCAGAGCGGGAGTGAGAGCGAGAGACACAGAAAGCCGCTTGAAATCCCATCCAGCGACGCTGGCGGTTACGTCAGCACTTCTCATATCCCACAAAAGCCTGTGAAAGGGGGCCTGACACACAATGTGCCACAATATACAGACTCGCACCGCGATCCGCCCGCCAGTGTTTTCCAGACAATAGCCGCCACCGCCGCCGCTGCCGCTCGGCCAGCGTGGAGAGAGAGAGAGGGAGAGCGCAAGCAAGCAAGCAAGCAGGACACAACTTTCCCCTTTTGCAAGACTTTCACCGCAGTCGCTGCTGAGACGATGCGAGTTCAAGTCTGCGCCCTTGACGTGGTGATGACGGGACCCCAAATTTTGTAGGAAATGGGAGAAACCTGCCAGACGCGCACCCCACAGTTAGAGGTACGACTCGGTCCAAGAGCCTTTCGGACAAAAATTCCCGGGGTCCGAGAGATCGACCACCGAGCTCACTCTGCATTGTTCCTCCCCAGGCCCCCTCACCCCACCCCTCCGAAAACAGAGGCAAAACCGGGGATTTAAAGGTCAAGTCTACACAAAAGCTGACAGACCCCTCAGCCCGAGGTGTTTTTAATTGACATTTCTGTCATTGTCCCGCCGCCGTAGAGGAGGCAGAGAAAAGAGCCCATTCCCAAATATACAAAATGACTGCTAAATGAGACCTGTGGTGGAAAAAAACAGAGCTCCTGGGGTCTAACCAGGTCCCCCACCCAACCTCCCTGACCCACCACGACCACCATCACCACCACCAGTAGCAGCAGCAGCAACTAGAGGGAATCCCCTTGTTAGGTGGTGGGTACGGGGGTCCGGCGGTGCAGGAGGGGGGGCCGTGAAGTGCTCACTCCACCATAATGGGGGTGGGAGGGGAGTTGGTGGGGCGGGGGGCTCTGGTGCAAATCCCCACACACAGAAGCGGCCTCTCCCATAGAGGGGAGATAAACCAGTTAAGGGCTTTGTTTATGAAGTTTCACTTTATTCCCGCCTGACAGCCATTGAAACAATGACGGCGGGGGAAGTGTCCCTCCGCGGAAAAACCAGCCACAATGGCGGAGATCAGCGGCTTTTCTCCGCGGCTAATATACTGCGTTAAGGAAAAAAGAGAGGAAAAAAGCTGTGAAAATCTCCCTTTCACAGAAGAAAGAGAAAAAAAACGGCACTCGCAAACAAGAGCGGGCAAGAAGAAGTGTGCTATCCAAGGTGGGCTGATGCCACCTCAGTGGCCCGACCTGCAGGACCTGCAGGACACACACTGCCAGTCAGGAGGTTGGACACACCTTCACATGCAAGGTTTTTTCTCTGTACTCCTTTCTACATCTAAATATGTAGCAAAGAAAATAATGTTAAATAACTAAATGTTTGATGTGAAGGGTGGCCATTTTGAGGAAATAAAAATATGAAATGTTTTTGAGTCATTCATTGTTTTGATCCCTTAATTAAGCATCTATGTAAATAGTCGTTAAAATGAAAGAAAGATGATAAACTGAGAAGGTGCAGCCAAACTTTTGACTGCATCCAGTGCATTTAGCACAACGTGCTACGTGCTAACGGTGCAGCTACAGGAGCTCGTGTCTTTGGGTTCTCGGCCTCAACCAGGTGACGGCTAATGAAGTCACGCAGCGCAGCTCCGCCGGGGGGTTTCCAGCGTCTCGCTCAATGGGAGTCCTCCGCACAAAAAAAGTTATTATTTCCCTCCGGCTTTTATTCGCCCCCTTATTATCGAAAATGAGGCAAAAACTACGGAAGACAAAAACAGAAGAAGGGGCCTTTTGTGCGCGCCGCCCCCTTTTCGTGCTCTCAGCGTTTAAGATGGCCTTTGTCTGGCGTGAGATGGGTATCTGCCGCAAACATCACTCAGGCATTGTGGACGGGGGGGGATTCGTTTTCAGCGCGCCTTTGTTCTATTCTTCGGCCCCGACCAAAGAGCCACGCCTGCTCCTCTACCTCCGATTGTGCCGCCAACATTCCCCTCTCTTTTAGGTGCACGAGGGCTCTTCTGTCTCTCTCCGCGAGGCTTTTCTTCCCCCCTTTCTTTCTCGCTCTCTTTCTTTCTTTCTTTCTTTCTTCCCGCGGAGGGTCTGAAGGCTGTCAAGGTGGCAGGGTGGCATTCGGTAACCGGAGCTGGCAGCGCACCAGGGTGGCCCGCCGGCTACCGGGCATGTAAGGGATGGGAAATCCAGCTGCCTCGCCCCCTCCTCCTCCCCCCCGCCCCCCCAACACCTCCAGCTCCCGTCCTCACCTCTGGTAAACACTTTGTGCGCCTCCTCCTCCCCTCCACGCTGGCCTTTATTCCCCCTTTGCCACCTTCCCTTTCTGACAATCGTTCACTCCGTCTCCCAAAAAAAAAAAACACAATTCTCCGAAGACGCTGCCTCTGTTGTGTCACACTGAGGGGGGGGGGGGGGTGCAGCCACGCCCTCGGGCCCTGTGTGCGCACTTTTATTAAATCTGTGCAAGCGCTGGAGTTGGGGGCGGGAGGGGCGGTTGCTGCGCTAGCGGGGTAATCCTACAGTAATTGTTTCCAGATTAGGGGACCCGGACCACAAAGCAGGTTTAGCCAGGCATGAAATGGCCTTCCCCCGTGCCGCAGCACCGGCTAACCAGGGGCCTGGGACTCACCTGGATAAAGTCCACAAAGGTCCACGGCAGCAGAGAGTCCAGGTAACCGATGTCCTTTGAGAACCTGTTGAGGATCCTGCCTGCGAAAAAAAAAAAGCACAGAGGGGAGATGGATTAGGTGAGATTAGCGTATAGAGGCAGATAGAGTCATTTTGGCGGCGCGTCGGTTCAAACTGCAGCGTCATCAATCCGGTAGGCAGAAAACAATGGAGAGAGCTATTGTGGATCGGCAGGTTTACACCAAAAATAAAAGATTTATTTTCCCTCTCATGCAAAAACAACCATGTTCATTGCTGCAAATTTTGCAGTCTCACTCTCATTTTCAGGTCCTGTCAGCTAAATCAACCCACCCCACCACACACACACACACACAGCGGGTTTTTTTTAAAGGGCCAATGGGCAAGATTTAGCACCATCTAATGGTAAGAAAGTATATTGCAGATAATGACGATGCCCCACTTCAACTCACGTCTTCCTCAATCCGGCCGTGATGTCAGAAAATAAAGTAACCCAGAGCAGATCCCAGATCTGCTGGGCCACTGCACGGACAAATACATTGCTACACTGTGTCTGCCACAAGTTGACCTGCTCTCTATTCAAATACAAATGTTTATTTCACAAATAAAGACTTTCCGTCTCTATTTCGCACTGGTCCATCCTTTTAAATGTCACCTTCAATAGAGATTCTACCTCTACGGCCACTGAATCAAACAGTGACCCTGTTTCCACTTTGTGTGACTCGACTTTGTCTAACGTTTCAAACAACAAGCGTCCACTCCTGGGCGACTGAACTGTACGTGGGAAAAGCTTTCCGAGCGGAAACAAAGGTACGACAGACGCTGTGTACCTGCCTTTGTGCTCCGGCTGCCGGTGTCAGCCGCGCTAATTGAGTTCCCCTCCCCCGTCCCCTCCGTTCTGCTCAGGTGTTCATTATTTTTTTTGGGCCGCTGCTCTGCAGGTGCTGCAGCAGCCTTTTGTGGCGACTCTTTTAGGGACTTTTCTGCCAACCCCCCTTCCTCCTCCTCCTCCTCGTCCCTCCCACGCTATCCTGACACCGCGGCACATAAGATTAGACTCCAGCTGCTCGCGCACAATGTTTACTGCAGGGTCAGTGATAGCAAATCCCAGCACTACACTACCTGAAAGCCTCCTCCTATCTCTGTCCCTGAAGGGAGCCCTCAGACGATGTACGCGGCGGTGCGGCCGCGCTACCGCCGCGAGAACAGCACTCGAGTTTAAAAAAAATCAGATGTGTAGATCGTGTCTCCTGTATATCCTTAGTATAATATTCCAAAAAGAAAATCCACTCTTGCCAATAATGTGTCTCTAGCTTGTCACCGAAACGAGAAAAGTCCATTTTTTCGCTCTTTTTGCTCGCTGCGCTTTTCGGAAAAAGGCGCGTGAAAACAGGCTGTTCTAGAAATAGACACGTCGGGCAAAGTCACAAAGGGCGATACCTCCCACGCACGAATGTCAACATTGCCAACCAGGTGTTGACCTCGTGTGAGTGGAAGCCAGGGGAAAAAAGCATCAGATGGAGCAGGAGGCTGTGAACAGAGGGCTAATTGTGCAGATCTGTGTAGTTGTCTTGAAAAATAAAGGTTTGTAAAGGAACATAATGATAGATAGATAGATAGATAGATAGATAGATAGATAGATAGGTAGATAGATAGAAAAAAGTAGATAAATAGTAAATGATTAAATATATAAGTAAAAAAACAAAACTTTAATGTGTTCTTCTCAAATTCCTTCTCTTTGTATCAACAGAGGTTTTTGTTTTTTTGGGGGGTAATAAATTGCATGAGGTGTTCCAAAGTGAAAACTGCTACAACAGGGCCCTTCAGAGCCACCCATGTCTACCGTCTGGTTTCAGCCAGTGCTTTATCAGGGCCGCCGCTGTCTCCTCTGAAGACATATCTCTGAGCAAATAGCATCTGACTAATAGAGCACAACTCAAATATTTATGCTACAACCTCCCCGACAAAAAAGAAGAACTAACCACCGCGGAGGACGCTCATGCTTGCAGGATACGTCACGGACCAGGGTGGGCTCTTGGTACGGGGCCGAGGAGCGGGGGAGGCAGGGGGGGTGGCACAGTGGGCAGGAAGCGGCAGTTACGGCGCCCCCGGAGGGCCGACGGAGACCCTGGCACCGCTGACCTCCAAGTTGCCTCGCGGGCCTCCAGTCAGCTCCAGTAGGGAGGTGGGCCCTGTAATCACCTCCCTCCACGGCCATAAGCAGCTTACAGCTTTATCCAAAAAAAAAGAAGGAAGAAGAAGGAAAAAAAAATGCCTCTACCGCCTTAAAAAAAAAAAAACATGCATGCAGACGAGGCCGGGCTCCCCCGTAACAGCCATTGCATAAACCCAGCCGGAGCATTATTCCCCACAACAAGCCCAGCAATGCTCCAAATCAGCGCCGATTCAAAGTCAAGTGGCGTAAGCATGTTGTACACTCGGAGGCAGACTAATCTTATTCACAGTGTGAGTGCCCCCTTTAGCATACAGACATCCCGAGGGGAGGGTTCGAGCGAGAGGGTGAAAGCCTCCCCGCGCCGCACTGCACCGCGCCGAGCAGGCAGGCGGCGTGGGGGGGGGGTGCATGAGTGGGGGGGGGCGACTTGTCAAAACGGCGCTGGCGGAAGATTTTCCAATAATATTTTACGTAATTTCCACTGTCTAAGCCACAGATGACCCAAATCCATGCGTGTCGTCCCCGGTGGGAAAAAAAACAATGGCGACGAGAGCGGAGGTCGGTTTCCGCGCGTTACATCATCCTACCATCCCCCACCAACAACACCACCACCACCAACACTAACAGCACCACCACCGTGGTTGGAGGGCGTTTGAACATCAGTCAGCCATCAGCTGTTTGACGAGCAGAGCAGAGTTCGGAGGAGGATGAAGGTTTGGATACGTTACAGCGGCGCCGCTACACAAAGACGGCGGCTGCACGCTGATGCCTCCGCTAAGGTACGACGGGCCCCGGAGACAAAGGCTCCGCACACTCCGGGTGGGTGTCAACCACCAGGGCCATTGTGCGGCTGTTTGGGGACGTTTGTGCGTTTTTGTTTTTTGCTCTCTTGATATCGGCTGCGTCGGCGTGAAACAATTTCTCATGGTTTCAGACTCCAGGGGTGATTTGCGCCACTTTTTTTAAAATATTTTTGGGAAAATATCAATCCCTACCCCGGCTGAGGTCCACCCCCCTCCCTCCAGCCACCCTCCCTCAGGTGGTGATATTATGAAGGCGAGCACACGGGCTCCACAGAAGTGGAACAGTGGCGTCCGGGCCGGAGCGCGTGGCCAATCGCTGTTCCCTGTAAACATCAAGATAAGCTGCGCGAGTCGGGAGCCGCGCCGTAGTCGTCGCTGGGGCCCCTTTTCAGCGCGGCGAGCGCGATAATGAAGGAGTGGCGGGGCTGGAGGTGGCGGCGGCGGTGGCGGCGGCGGCGGCTCACCTGCACTTCCATGAAGGGGCCTGCGGGGGCCCGGGGCCCAGCCTCCCCACCGCCGGCGCCTTGCTGCCAATACTAATACATTCTAAATCCATTCTCTCCGCTCGCACCAGCAGGCTCCTGCAATCTCCTCTCCTTCCCTTTCATGCAATTAAATAGTGGAAGTGGCGGGGGGGAGCCCTATCAGCCACGCTGCACACACACACACTCTCTCACACACACACACACACACACCCGGCGCGGCGGCTCCATCTCCACATTCAATTTACACACCTCGATATCATCATCATCCTTCTCTCTGCAAGCACTTCCCCTGCACCTCAACTCTTAGCGCTCTTGCATCCCGGGTCTGAAATTCAGACGTTTGAAAAAAAAAAAATAAATAATCAAAAAATAAAAAAAACATGCGCACACACACACACACACACACAGACACACACACACACACACATATATATATACACACACACAATTAGAATCTGAGAGGATCTGATGTTCCCCTGCGTCAACAGCGAGTTGAGTGACACCTCGGCCCACCATGCTAATGCTGGATGGGGGGGGGGGGGCAGAGGACGATGGACATGTGTGCGTGTGTGTGTGTGTGTGTGTGTGTGTGTGTGTGTGTACCAGAGTTGACTGCAACTCCACTCCTTGACTGTGCTGATGAGCTGAAGCCCCGGCCTGCAGTCTCTGAGGGGATTAGCCCACTCAATGACACTAAATTACAGGGATCAACATCAGCTCAACACATCCACTGCTGTCTGTGCCGCCTCAACTGGATCGCATTTGGATTGAACGGCGGGGGGGGGGGGGAAGAGGGAGTTGCGCCGCGACCGCTTCGGAATACAACCGATGAATTCAAATGAAAATAAACAAAAAGTTGGAATTTTATCAACAAAATTCTGCATTTCTTGAGAAAGATCGGACGGCGGTTTTTTTTTTTTTTAATGTCAAACCGGCGCGTCATCACAAAAGAAGGGAGTGAATCACTGAGTCGAGATAACAAGTCGCAGCGAGAGCCGCAGTGTCTCTCCATCAGTCACAAATCACCTCCGCCGAGCTCCATTGTCACAGACGCAGCGACGCTCGCAGGCCGACTTTGGCAAAAAAAAAAAAAAACAGACCTTTGTGCGCCGACGCCTGAAATGGTAACCTTTGAGTCTGCGGGACGGCTTTCAAACAGCCTGTGCAAGCCTTTCACTTGCATGTGTAAACACTTGTCAAATCCTCCACCCCGCGCGGGCTTTTACAAATTGCCTGTGCTCAGTGCACGGCGGCGGGGAGTTTGCGAGGCAGCCGCCATGGAAGTGACAAAACAGTCAGGGAGGAAGAGGAGCAAAGAGGAGGAGGAGGAAGAGGGGGAGAAGCAGGAGCCGCAAAATAAAAATAATGAAATCTGAAAATACTGTAATGAACTCGGGGGGGCGGGGGGGGGACAAGAGAGGAGATGCTGCATTCATGTTTAATCTAGTGTAGAAGAGGACAAAAGAAGCTGCGGGGTAGTTGTCTATAAATCCGGGCCGGTGCTGTTTGCCAGGCCGGAGGCCAGGCTGTATAATGACTGGACTGGTCACACAATGGTGGCTGATAGCAGCTCGGCGGCGATCTGATAGCGGCTGGCGTGTTAAGCCGCTCCTTTTGCTGCGCTATTAGACAGATTATTACATTATTTAAAGTGTTTGTCCTCCTCCCATGCGTGAATCACCGGGCGAGGCACGCCCAGATAAGCCGCCCCGCGCAGGTAGTCCGGCGCACACGTGCACACACACACACACACACACACAACTCAAAGGCAGCAGTGAAAACTAAACAAAAAAAAAAAAAAAGGGGGGGGTGAGATTAAGAGCCGTGCTGTTTGCTCAGAACACAAGCCGGGCCGTAAGAGAAAGAGAGAAAAGCTCTGTCCCAACACGCACCTCTAAGACAGAAAAGAAAAGAAAAGCTCCTCAACACCCTCAAATCACATATAGGTTTTGTGCGAGCGGCTTATTATGACTCATTACACAGATACAAGGCTGCCTCTTGTTGAGAATTCCCACCTGAGCCGATCGTGTCGAACACGCATGTCACTGCGAGGAGATTAGACTGTGTAATTATCTCCTGACAGGTGAAACAGTGCCGCTAAATGAAATAATAATATTATTAAAGCCACTTGACGGTTGACTCGCAAACGCAAACGACACGACACGGCGGCTGACACCGATCGAGCTCGTTAGTGGGGGGTTCCGCGCCGCAAAATGATGGCAGTAGAATGAAAAGGACGACTCTTTAAAGTGGCTGCCAACCTCTCCTGACGTTTGGATTTTCTTTAAAAGAAACATTTGTCGGTGAAAGAAGAAGAAGAAGAAGAAGAAGAAGAAGAAGAAGAAGAAAAAGAAGAAGAAGAAAAGAAGAAGAAGAAGAAGAAGAAGAAGAAGAAGAAGAAGAAGAAGAAGAAGAAGAAAGAAGAAGAAGAAAAGAAGAAGAAGAAGAAGAAGAAGAGCAAGACACAAGGAAAGTTTGCTCTTTTCTTTCAAAACCTGCCCGCCTGCTCCTGCAGCACCGAGCAAAGTCCCAGCAGCAGCAGCAGCAGCAGCTACTGGAATAAGATTTCTGATACAGCGCGCAAGACAAACACACGTGTGTCCGTGTGTGTGTGTGTGTGTGTGTGTGTGTGTTGACACAGTCCCTAAGCCCGAACACGATGCAGTCAACGATCGAGCGCAAACAGCATTTATACAGTGCGGCTGTTTGCTTTTGGTTCAGGGGCACAGTAAAAAAAAGGAAAATGATAACGCACTCTTTACACATTTATAAATACATGATGGCCAAATATTGAGTCACGTCGTAGGGGATGTTATTTTTTTCAAAAGATTTTACCTCTCGGCAGTATTTTTCTAAACTGCTGCACATCCAAAGTCAGATATTAAATATTCTTAATCCTACAGGTCAAAAAACATATTTTACATAAAATATTGTAAATTCATTACACTGAGATATTACAATTTAATTACTTTTTTTTAAAATTATTTTTATACACAATACTGATAAATCAAAAGTGTGCTTGCTACCTTTTTCTTTCAGAAGATTTGACAAATTGTGAGTCGGGTTATATGATCAAGGTGGCTTTGGGATGTTAAGTAGTTGGTGGAGAAAAAAAATTAAGTAGCAGTCTGCCCTCTAGTGGCGAGATTTGTGAACCGCAGAGGCCACAGCAGCTCCCCCCGTGGATGTGAGCACCTGGGAAGGACTGAACCGATCGTCCAAACACCTCAGCAGCACTTCTGAAAAGGGTTCCAGGCCGGACGGGTGCGTGCGTGCGTGCGTGCGTGCGTGTGTGCGTGCGTGCGTGCGTGCGTGCGTGCGAAAGACACTCACCGATGGGATTGACATCGAAAAAGCGCACGGGGGTCCTGAGGATGGCGCTGAACATGCTGTCGTGAAGGCTCTGAGCGGATCTCACCAGCACGTGGAAGAAGAGCAAACTACGGAGGAAGCCAAACACGACCGGAGTTGCAGTTAAACCTGGAAAAAGTTTAGAGAAGAGGAAAAAGGAAGAAGTGAAAAAAAAAAATCCATTATAGACATACAATGTCAGTCAATGACAGCCATGTCGGGAGCAGGGTCATTATTAAACATGCCGGACGACACACAATGACAAGAAAAATATTCCACTCGAGCTCCTCTTGCACCTTTTTTATTTTTTGTGGGATTCTGAATGCCGATATATCACGGCGAGCACAAAGCCTGAATGGCAGGCGACGAGGTTTGGAGTCGCGGGGAGAAGAAAGGACGAGGAAAAAAAAAACGAAAGAAAAAGAGAAATCTGAACAATCCAACAGCAGAGACCTAGAAAGACGGCGCTATCTGCCCGTACAGCTGAGGCCCCAGCCACACATACAGTGAGCCTTGAAGGCCTTGGGCCTCAGCCAAGCAACTGTGGGTCTGTTCATTGAATGGCTGCCGCATTCACAGCCACAAACGGTACACAAAAAAAAAGCAATGTGCACTCGGCGAGCATCACCTGCGTAAACACCTAGGTACAGGTCAAGGTCCAGCTGCCGAGGGGAGCTGCCATTCAGGTGCACCGCTGTCACATTGATGTGCTTCTGTTCAGAGGCCCTGTGAAAAGGGAGGGGGGATAAAGAAAGAAAAACAGCATGTACACAAGGACAAATAAACACATCAATGGAAAATAAAGTGTCCAACAAGAAGACGAGGCGCGCGTGCGCACAGAAAGAAAACGTGTTTGTCTTATGTGCGAAAAGGTCACTTTGAACAGAGCAGACGTGACACCAGAGGACAGAGGAAGTTTTGTGAAGCACTTTTCCAGTTTACCATTTCCAGTCAGGCAAGGCCTTTCAGTTGGGCTCATAAACAAACCGGATGGATTTTCTTTTTTTGTATCACCCAGTATTGTGTAAAACAATTTGAAAAAAAAACCAAACAATGGCACATTTTTACACAACAATGTGTAAAATGATAATAATAAGGAATGTCTCACCAACAAGCAAGCCACCAGTCCTGCAGAACAAATGTGATCTAAGAAGAAAAGCAGAAAGAAAAAATAAGCACAGAACAGTAAAATATTGGCCAGAACTGTAGTAATTTATTCCAACATTCATCAACTTGAAGCTTTCAGGGAAAGAAGAATCAAGGGAAGGGAGGTGGGGGGAAAGGAGAGTTGACTCACATGAGCGAGAGCATTGAGTGCAAAGAGGAGCAGGAGGAGCAGGAGGTTTCCGCCTGCTCTGAAGTACTTCACATACAAATGCAGGCGGACGTCTCCCTCTGAGCGGCTCTCCTCCTCTGGCGGCTGCACCGCCTGCAGATCAACATCAGAGCGAACCAGTCAGCGAGCAATCAGCGGCGGCAGGGAGGCGAGCAACTTCTGCCCTCTGGTGGCCAACGACGCGAATGACAAATTACACTACCAGTCAAAAGTTTGGGCATCTTCACTTGCAGATTTTTTTTTTTTTTTTTTTATCTTTACAGCTGTTTACTTATCAGATAGATACTGAAGACATTAAATATATGATAAATATATATGTAATTGTGCAGCAAAGAAAAAAATCTTCAATAACTCTAAATATGCTTTTTATGAAAGGTGGCTATTTTGAAGAATTTAAATATAAAACGTGTTTTAGTTATTTTACACTTTTATTGTCTCCTACATAATTCCATGTGTGTTCATACGTAGTTTAGATGCCTGCAGTGAGAAACTGCAATGTCAATAGTCATGAGAGTAAAAGAAAAGACTTTAAATTCATGGGGTGTGCCCAAACTTTTGACTGGTAGTGTAAACGGAAAACTTCAAAAGACTGTTTTTGAG
This sequence comes from Thamnaconus septentrionalis, assembly GCA_009823395.1. Lineage (NCBI taxonomy): Eukaryota > Metazoa > Chordata > Actinopteri > Tetraodontiformes > Monacanthidae > Thamnaconus > Thamnaconus septentrionalis. Next base: position 15,844,736 of record CM020514.1, on the reverse strand, counting down.
ATTCTTAAGATGTGATGCCTGAGGGGTCACGACCCTACCGCCGCTCCGTCCATCAGCGAGTGCCGGGAGGAGGACAGGGACGACATGGAGGACACGGAGTGGTCGGACAGGGTTCGAGCGCAGCGGGCGGCCGGAGCCTCCTGCCTCTCCTCCTCCGGGGCGTCCTCGTCCTCCTTCAGCAGGGAGGCGAAGTCCAGGCCGGAGCCCTGCAGCTCGCTGTAGGTCCCCCGCGTCACCATGTGACCCTGGTGGGGGCGGCACAGCGGAGAAGACGGACGGAGAAAAACATGCATGCCAATAAAAACCCACTCAGAGGAAATAACATCTGTATTGTCTGCGCGGTTGTGCTGTTGTTGCAATATATATTTTCAGGTTATACGGTCAACCTTTTCTCTCTGCTGCAAACTTTTGTGCCAGGGAGGCTTTTTGTTTGTTTGGTTGTTTGGTTGTTTGTTTGTTACAGAAGTCCCTGAATGTTTCCCATGGTGTTGGAGGAGAATTGTGAAAGCGACGCACACTGAACAGATGGACGAACAGACAATGTGAGCAGCAGCGAGAGAGAGAAGGAGACCAAACATTGAGAGAAGCGCACAAAACTATTTTTCTATGGGCGAGGACGACGCTGGGGAGGGCGAAGCAGGCAAGTACACAGCAACTCTGTTCAATGACCATAAGTTGGGTGAGTTCAGTTAAAGGATCGTTTGCAACTGTTTTTGTTTCTTGTTTGTTTCAGAATCAGCGCCTGTTGCTGTCTTGTTTTGTCTGCTGACATTTGTTGGTCACAAATCAAAGTTCACCAGGAAGCCACAAGCCACAAAACGTAAAATCTACAATCTAGACGCTAGCAAGTGAGCCTCATCTCAGAAAACAGAATATTTAGCCTTTTGTTTACAGCCACCTGACAAAAAAGCCATCAGCTTTAGCTCGATGCTCAAACTGATGCTGCGATGTAGCTTTCACGAGTTTGGGAGGGGAATCTCAAATGACGGAACACCCACCTGGAGGCGTTGCCACTGACAGAGCTATCAGTGCCCATTGTGACATCACAAAGGGTTGATTTTTTTTTTTTTTTTAGAACGTATGCTGCTGTTGCACACACTTTCTGAGCAGAGGAACAAGGAAGAGAAGCAAAAGATGGACATTCAAATACAGGATAGAGATGCATTACGTTTTTAGAGAAACCTGGCGAAGTGAATTAAACTGGACTATAAATCGACAAACATGACTCAATATTAATTCAGGCAGTCAGTGCAGGATGCAGGGGGGTAAATATGCGATGCTACGGAGACGCTAGAGGCCGCTAGCGGTTGCAGGACCACACAGCACATGCAACACAAAACTAATTCATTTACTGCTCGTTTCAAGCTGCCACCACCCTGATGGAACGCACACACTCGCAACACACCTCCTTCAAGACAACTATTTCATCGGCAGCCTTCAGATACTGCAGCTGATGAGTAACCAGGATACGGGGCTTCTTCTTTAACAGTCCGCAGATGCACCTTGACAAAACAAATCCCCTTTAATGCAGACGGGTGAATTCCGCCGACGGGAAGGTGAAACCTGCGCTACTTTTACTCCACCACAAGGGAGTGCAGGGGTGTGACGGGGTCTTACTTCTCAAAGAGGTGGCGTCCCACCTCTGCATCCACGGCGCTCAGAGGGTCGTCCAGCAGGTAGATGTCTGCGTCCTGATATACCGCTCTAAAAAAAAAAGGAAAATAAAAGATGCTGCAAGGTTGTCTTCCGCATGACGGTCAGGAGAGTGAAAACACCAGCGGCTGTTACTCCACACCTGGCCAGGCAGACTCTGGCCTTCTGACCTCCGCTGAGGTTGGACCCTCTGTCCCCCACCATCGCCATATCACCACCTGGCAACATGTCCAAATCCTGAACAGGGTCCAAATGCAACCTTTATTCACAATTACCAGCTAGACGAGAAATTAAGCCTGTGAACGCAACACGCAACAACACGTATAGGAGAGATTCTCACTCTCTTCAGGGCGCAGGCTCGCAGGACTCGGTCGTACTTCTGGCGGTTGAGTGCTTTCCCGAACAGGATGTTGCTCCGGATGGTGCCGGGTAGGATCCAGGGCTGCTGAGACGTGTAGGTGAGCTCGCCTCTGACTTTGACCATGCCGCCCTCTTGGCTCAGCTCCCCCAGGATGGCGCTGAGGAGGGACGACTGACACCAGCAAACGCAGGTAAATCAGGATCGACACAGCACTTCTTGTGCGTTTGTTGCTGAGATGCTGAAGCTGTGATACTACAATTGTAAGTACAATTGTGTGCACTGCTGTAAACCCCAAGCACAAACCTTCCCGGCTCCGACCGGTCCTATTACCGCCACAAGCTGCTCAGGCTTCACTGTGAAAGACACGTTCTGTAAAGTCGGAGCCTCCAGCATCTGAAAGAATAAAAAAGCAGAAGAGAGTTCTGACCTTGTCGTCACGCTGAGGGTTTGCACTTCCTGAGTGAGTCTCACCTTGTCCCAGTAGCAGACCAAATCCTGGATCTTCACCACACAGTCCTTCTCGTTCACAGGACGCAAACCTCGATGCTGAGGAGCAACTTCATCCAGCTGGAGGAAGTCCTGGGAAGCATTTGGGAGATACAGGTCACAGCAGCCAATGCACTTTGGTTGACGACAACGAGAACTCCACGGTGCGCCAACCTGGATCCTCCTGATGCTGATGAGACACTCGGAGAGCTTCTCGATGGCGAAGGGAAAGAAGAGCGTGATGGTGAGTCGCACGGCGCCGTAGAGGGAGATGGCCAAGAAGACGGTGCTGGCGGACAGCTGGTTCCCCGTCAGGACGAAGACGCAGACGGTGACGAAGATGATGATCTTGCTGGCCACGAAGAAGGAGGCCATGTTGAGGCCGCGCAGGTAGGAGCTCCTTAAGATCTTGGAGATTTCCAACCTGTGAAATAAGAAGGAAAGAAAAACGAGAACTCTTCTTTCAATCTTCGGGATCCGCTCAAGGTTTCTGCCTTCGACAGTAAACAGTCTTGCAAAAGTTTCGAAGAACAACTTAGTAGTCAGACTAACCTTCTGACCTCATCCACCAAGGCGGCAAAAGGCTCCTCCCACGCGTACATCTTGATAACGCGGACGCCAGAGATGACTTCGTTCATCGTGCGTATTCTTTCATCCGTCAGGACGGCCGTCTCCGCCCTGGAACGACCGCTTGGAGTTCAGAAGGTGCGCCAGCGCAACGAAGCAAAAAGCTCAGATCTACACCCCATCAGTGAGACGCAAACCTCAGCGTGGAGAACAAGCGTCCGAACAATATTTGAACCGGCATCAGGATGAAGAAGACGGACATCCCGGCGAGGCACGACGGTCCGATGGCGTGCATCAGCAGCACTATCACGGTGGCCGCCTGCAGGGGGCCGATCCACAGGAAGTGCAGGTACAAGGTCACCTGCAAGAATAAGACGAGACTCTGGTTGAGTAGGTAAGCAGCGGCTAACATGCTAATGTCGATGGTTTAGGGCGGATCACCTCGTCGAACTTGTTGACGTCGTTGGACAGGAGGTTCACGATCTGCCCCGTGGTCGTCTTGGCAAACGCTTTGCTGCTGAGACAAAGAGCCTTTGCCGAAACAAAAGGCATTCAATTCAAATTCAAATAACTTTATTTCTCCATTAGGAACTTCATTTGTGTAAAAGCATCAGTGTGTATACAGTTGACATATACGGCAACTCAACCAAAAGAAAACGTCATAACAATGAAAAAACATCATCCATAGGGCAATCACATCAAGTGCTTCATCTTAATGGCTGTAAGCCATAATACAACTGCAATACAGGTAATATATAGGGCTAACCACAGACACAATAGGACAGAATAAATATATATAAAAATATAAGTCCCAACATTCCCAACACTCTCTCTCTCTCTCTCTCTCTCTCTCCCTCTCTCTCTGTCCTCCTCAGGAATTAACACCATTTGTTTGTATAACTTGATGATTAGAATTATGTCCAGCATAGCATTACTTCCTTTTACGTTATCGGTTCAGGACTTGTATTACGTTATTGGCCTATTACATTTTAAAAGGGGCAATTTTTTACATTATTGGCTTCTACAGGCAATGATTAGAAGAATTGTTTGAAAACAGAGGTTCTGCGAGACGGGCACAGACGGTCACTAACCTTCTTGTATATCACGTGGCAGACGGCCACGCGGATTTTCATGCCGATCCGCTGGACGTGGTAGAAGTAGAGGTGGTGAAGAACGGCCAGGGCCATGGAGGTCAGGGAGATGCCAGCGGCGCAACCGTAGGCCTCGTGGGCTGCGGCTGCGTCGCCAGGGTCGTAGCTCTCAAAGTACTGGATGATCTTCCCGAGGAGCAGCGGCTGAATGACCTTCACGACCTCCTAACATCAAGAAGATAACAGCGAAACAGTGCATCGGACCTTCTCCGGGAAAATAGAACCCGTTTCTTTTAGGAAAGGTTTTTTGCCGAACCTCGATGAACATGTATGTTCCAATGAGTGAGTACGACCTCCAGTAACACCGGACCAGGGCTTTGCTGAGCTGGGGTGAACGCAGGTCTTTTGCCGCCTGCTGGACCTCTCTGTCCCAGAACCTTCACGATGTGCAAAATAGACAGAAGCAACATATTTTTAAGAATTGGAACAACAATTTTTAATTTCTGGGATATCAATGACAATTAAGAGTGTTCCTTTTGTGATGTCACAAATGGCACTTTGTTTTCACCCTCTCAGTGCATCTTGCATGTGAAAGTTCTAACAAAGCACCAGCTTCAGCAGGAACTGGCTGCAAGCAGAATTAAAAATGCTGGTTTCAGGAGATAGGCAGACATTTTGATTATTTTTTGATAGTCCATAGAGAAAAAGGGAAGATGTGAAAAATCAATACAATATAAACACACACAATCAGGGCTGTTCTAGAAATGCAGGTGCTGGCTTTCTGAAAACACGTCTCCACGGCGCGGCATTTAATTGGTGCGAGAGGAGGAGACAACTTCTCATGTGACCTGAGACGTGTTTCCTATAAATAGACGTGCTCACCTTCACTTCCCAAGTCAACTGTGACAACAAAGCTGCTGGTAGTCTTTCCAACATTCACAGTATGTTCTGCTTAAGAGATGCCAGGAAACGGAGGGAGGGGGTTGAACACAGATGGTTTTCTCCACGTGATAACAGGATCACTTTAACATCTTGTGTTAGTTGTGAGGAAAGGCTGACAGTGAACCATTTGCTTGTACTGTTAAGCAGCCTTGCAGAAAAGTTAAACTCTAGAGGGAAAGTTTGACCACTGCAGGGGAGGGAAGTGTCACGAACAGCAGTAACCTTTCACATTTAAACCTGTAGCGGAGCACAACCGCGGAACGTGAGTATAAATAACACACGCTGGCCTCAGTGTGGCAGCTTGGTGCGACCGTTTTAAGGAGGCGGTTCATAATCAGTTTGGGTATATCGGTCTGGAGGTCAGCTGGTGTTGGCAGTGTGGCACAGAGGGTCAGAGTGTCATGCGATCACTGTAAGTGATAGTGTTCTGAAAGGCAGGGCCTGTTCTGTTACGTTTGGAGTTAATAGTGTTTTTTTCTCTCTAAAAAGTTCACACTTCAATTTTTAAGTGTAACATAATGTCACTGGGGACCCAAAGTATTAAACCCCAGCTCGCACTTTCATTGTCAGTTTTTCTTTACGCACAAGGGGGACCTGGACCCCCCAAAAATGTACTTTCCTGTCTCATTTTGCTTTATCAGATTCACCGCCTGGCTACTTTGAGTTCAGGTCAAAAGACTTTAAGCTGTTTTCCCTTTCCTTCATGTTCAGCCTAAACACTTTTTCTAGTATAGTGACACAACTTGGCAAAACACCAATTAGAGCGCTGTTATACGTGCGTGCTGGTGCCAAAATATGACGCAAGATTCATTTGCAACACTGACTGTTTTGTGTTAGAAGCTCACACGATGCAGAATTCACTCTGCCAGTGTGTTTTCTCAAACAATAATGCATGTCACTGGTGTGTCTGTGAACCCTAGCAATGATGTGATGTCACAAAGGGCACTACTGACCCCTCACTGATACCTCTACCCAGGTTAGTGACGTTAACGGGACCATGCCAGAGCAGCGGTGTTATTTCTTTCTTCTCACAGGAAGCTGTAAACTAAGGGGTTTTTTTTCCAGCTCTATAAAGATTCCTGAATGATTCCCTACATGAAGTGGCTCCACCGCAGTGTGGGATGAAAAAAATAAGGATCAACAAAATCACTTCAGTCTCACCATTGTAGCTCCTCCCCAAGTCTGTCTGATGCATCCTCGGGCAGAACTTTATACATGTCATCTTCCTCCAGCTTCTTCTCATAGCCGAGCCTGAACAAGGGATTCAGCCAACTGGCGGCGAAGCACATGAGATGATGGATTAGTGGAAGAAATCACTGCATGGAAAAAGTAAAATCGGGAGCATGAAAAAAAAACTCAGTTTGTAGTGAAAGTGACAGAATGTTTGAAGTGTAAAAACCAATGCACGGCTGCTCTATAATATGAAGGTGGTCAGAAAGTATGAGCAACTGAATGTGTCTCACCCCCTCCTAAAAAAAAATCTATACATTTTTATTTCTCTGCACCACTGCTTGCTCCATTACAGAGCACGGTATTAAATAATCCAGATCCTGAGCTGCCTCCTTGTTGTGGTTTATGTTTGTGGTCCGGGGATGCTGAGCAGCAGCCAAGCCATCACAACCAGGGGGGACGTTCTGCGTGGAGAGGCCGACGACTGTCTGTCACGCAGGAGAGCCCCTTCTCCATTCATCTCGTGTCAAACACGGCTGCCAGCTTTTCTTACCAGAAGAAAATCTTGGAGAGGAGATTAGCGGAAGCCGAGGGATTATCCTTCACCTCCTTTCGCAGCGGTTCCATGCCCCCGTAGCAGTGAGCGGCCGAGCCGGAGAGACTTTCTCCGCGGGCTCCGCTGGCAGAAGCCGATCGATCAGCGCCCGGAAGTGGGGCCGCGAACACAGCAACGGGCCGCCCGCTGTGCACTCCTGAGCTCTGCCGTCCGACCGCGTCACACTCACCGGCATTCAGAGCGATTACAGCCGGCCAAGGGAGACAGACGAAGCCGGGTCGGCCAGGAGTCAGGTGGACGGACGGAGGGCTGCGTGGCTCCGCCCACATGGCTGAGATTGGCTGACAGAACAAGTGCCCGCCAACTCTTTTCTTAAGAAAAAAATTGTAATGAAATTAAACTTACTTTCGTGAACTCACCGGCAAAGTCTAGATAGGATGGAAGTCGAAGAAGCTCGAAGAAGAGAGAAACGTTGTTGTTATGATAATATGTGAATTGCTGGCTACTACTTGCATTGCTTTCACAGTGATTTTACTGTAAATATTTATATAATAAAATCACAACTGTGTATTGTAATTTAACAGCTTTCACGCCACGAAATTACTGTGATGTAGCAGCATGTAAACTGTAAAACAAAAAAATGTAGGAAAAAATACAGCTATTGCCTGTTTACATCCACTTTTTAGAGTCATTTATGGTGTTAACACAGAAGTGGATCCGGCTTTCTCTAAAGAATCTAAATACAATATTTCACTGTGAAATAACACAGTAAGAAAATGTTGATTTCACAAAAAACTCTTAAGACAGTATTTCACTGTGAAATAATACTGTAAACTATCATGAAATCTTGGTAACATGTAACAGTGTGACTTCTCAATATTCATAAATACTGGGTCAATATTTTGAGATGCAATGCCAATTTCCTAAATATTTTGATTATTTTTTTTTAAATAAACAATGAACAGCAGTTCCACGAGACAATAACACTTTCAAATAGGCTGATTGAAAGAGAACAAGAAACCATTCCTAGAGTTGGACAATATGCTTATCCTGTTTTGTCTGTATTGCAGAAGTATCGAAATAAGGATTCAGGAAGATGTTCTGTCCAGACATTCTGTTAAAATGTAATAAAAGCTCAGGCAATAGCTTGACCCATATTAGCATAATTTGTAAGAGCAAGAATAAATTTCAACCACAATGAATGCAGATTTTCTGGCCCTCATGTGTCTCTTAGAAACATTGTCATATTTAACACAATTAAAGATACAACCTCAGAAATGTTGACAAGTGATTAATAAAAAATAAAATAAAAAAGTCCATTGGTTTCTGGCCTGCATTGATTTACTCTGAGTTTCATTCAAAATGAGTGAAATGTCTGATCTTACTGCGTACAGACAGTGACAGAGGTGAGCTGGACGAAGCAAAACCATGACTGCTGTATCTTAGGGGAGGTCATTTGTCATCATTTGTTAGATCGTCTTAATTCAAGACGGATCAGTTGTGACAACTGTTGCAATTTAGCTCTAAATTCAATACCTGGTATTCAGATTAAAAACTCCAAATGGTTCTTGATTGAGAACAGGGAGCACAATAGCACAACATACACCAGCTGCCAATTATTAGTTGCTGTGTCACTTTACATTGTGTGGGGAAATGGATGAACTAGTGTCTGGACTTTGTCCACCTGCATCCCGTTCTCAAGGCTACTCATTAGTCCTCTGTTGGTTTTCTGTGTTAATGTGACACTTGCCCTTATTTTTAGGCTGAGAATCTCCAAAACAAAAAAAAGCAAAATATAATGACTAACCGCCAGCTCATGCTCCCCTTACCATGTCACTCCGGCCCACCGGCGGCCATCTCTGGCCATGCGAGCTGTAAATCATCTCAATGAAACACATGTCCACAGTGTAATGTGCTCGCCTGCAGGAACTTCCATTTCTTTGCTTTAAAAGAAATATATATCTTAAGGCACCAAATGTCAGCCGTCCAGATTCTGGCCTTGGTCAGCGGCCTGGCCGGACTGGGAGCCACGATTGGTGCCACCGTCTCCAATGAATGGAGGGCAACCAGCCGGGCGTCCTCGGTCATCACTGCCACCTGGGTACTCCAGGGTCTGTGGAACAACTGTGCTGGGAATGCCATCGGAGCAGTGCACTGCAGACCTCATCACACCATCCTCCAGCTGCAAGGTAAGCAGGCGAGGGTCAAATAGTGAGCGTGAAGTTTGTATGAGTTCCCAGGTCGCTGCATGAGGCGTGTGTCTGTTATCAACGAAGACGTGGGCACAATCGCGTGTGATCACAGCTTTTTGTGAAGACAAAAAAATGTACAGAATGTCAATGTGTCTCATGACTGAGAGCAGACACATGTCCCAGCTTTGGTGCCAACATAACAAATCTGTTGATTAGTTTGCACTTACAGTTATGACGCAGTTATGTTTAACTTTTGTATAAACTGTTGTACAATCTTTAACTGTATATTTTAGAATGAGCAGTGAATACAATTTAAAACGGAACCTTGAGATTAAAGTTTACGTGACATTATTCGCAAATGAAATGGAGAGGGAAAAAAATCCCTCATTAAAATTCTCAGTCGGTGAAGGTGTTTGAAGATTGTTTCTTTTATAAGAGATTTAGGGCTTTCACCATCGAGTACAATTTCATTAACAAAACAGTAAATAAAACTTAATATACAGAGTCACAAAGATGTAGAAAGCTATCATGGAACAAGTTTAAGATTTACCCATGTATGACGAAAACAAACCAGTCAAGAATCATTTCTGATCCAGATTATGGATCACAAATTAACTGTGGCAAATATGTAAGCCTTTGCTGGAGACGTCCCACTGTGTCTCGTGTCGTGTCTGTGACGTCAACAGAGGGAAGTGAGTACAGGTCTGATGTTTTACCCAGTAGTTGGTCAATACAGTAACAGTCACATTAAACATACTATTGATGAAATCACTCCTCAGTTTCTTCAATATACATTTCAAATTTGTTTTATATGGACGAGATTGTGCTGCTTGTACCTTAAATGAAATTACTGTTGGAACATTTGACTTGACTTGGTTTTTTTTTATGACACCATTTATGTCAGAGACTAATTATCTTGAATAATAATGTTATTGGCAGTTTTCTAATGCCATTTTTGTTGCTTTTGTTTCTTTTGAGGTCATATTGTAAAGTTAATTTACTGAATTGTCGTTGTTCATTTATTTATTTATTCATTCATTCATTCATTCATTCATGCATGCATTCAATCAATGGCGTTGGTGTTATTTTTGCCCCTTTGTTAAAGAGCAGCTCTTCCCTAGCTCCACCTGCAGGGGCCAGCAGTGTGACAACAGAGCCGTCATGTGCAGTGAAGCTCCAGCAGATGGGGCTCTGACTCACACTGAATGGCTTACTGACTTAGATGTCATTTCCTCTTGTGCTGAACTTCAATTTATTGCCTTTTCATGAGTCAACGAACATGTGACAGGGTGTTTCTGAGACACCGATCTGTCATTTGGTTAATGAGCTGTCAGCATCTTACTGCGTGATGTTTTTAGGAGAAAGTTTACAGACCCCGACAAGGACACATTCAGAAGCAAGTGCAATGTAAAGGGCAGGACATGAAAAATCAACATACTCTATATTGTATCCAGTAATACGCCAATAGAGTATTTGATCATTTTTATCCTCATGGATTAATCTGAAGGTATCACTTTGTTAGGTTGGGAAAAAGTGAAACAATTCAAAAAGAAGAAAAAAAAAAGCTGAATCCCCTTGCCATTTTGACAGTGCATGATAATGGACATTTGTTGTGGGTAAAAAGCTGTGCTGTAAAATTACATGACTTGTTTCAAGTAGTTTTTAGAAAAATTGCTAAATAATTTTGCATAATTAATCCATCATTGTATTATGTCATATGTATATATGTTTATTTATTCAATATATTTACACTATATTATATTTTCTCCTATTTTAGAATATATGAGTCTTTATAGTTAACCTCATCTACCCTATGATACTTGAAAGTATTTTTCGTAATAATGCCTATTAGAATGACCTACTTTTTTTCCAAATCAGATTATCACTTTAAATGTTATCCTCTAAGTCCATCACAGACCAAGTTCAATATTGTATTTATTTATTTATTTTTGGCCACGTCACTTCAGTCATCAGACGTCTCAGTTCCCATCATCAGTGACGTGCTGGAGGCACGTGGGCGGCAGTAGACGCCATCAGAGTCCATTGGTCACTCGTTGATGTTTAAGGTGAAGCTCCTCCCCCATGATAGAAGAGTCCGGGACACATTAACTATCAATCACAACCTATCCAAACGAGCGGGCTCGCTGGCCGGGGAGACACGGTTAATTTCAGGTCCTTGCACCGCTGCGCGGACGACTCCTCTTCTGCAGCATGAGCGGCATGTTCCAGGAGATCGCTGCCTTCGTCCTGAGCACGTCCGGGTGGGTTCTCGTGTCCTCCACCTTGCCGACGGACTACTGGAAGGTGTCCTCCCTCGACGGGACCGTCATCACCACGGCGACATACTGGTCCAATCTGTGGAAGGCCTGTGTCACCGACTCCACTGGGGTCTCCAACTGTAAAGACTTCCCGTCGATGCTGGCGCTGGATGGTCAGCCACTTTTCAGACTTATTATCGGAATACTGGGTTTATGTCTTTGAGCGTTGGCGGATTGGCTCTTTAAACAGGTCAAGTTGAATTAATTTCTGTATCGTGGTGTTTGTCTTTTACTCGTCCCACCAAGCGTCCTGTAAGTCTCTTTTCCAACATTTAGACAACTAATCAGCAGCAGTCCCTTCAACAAATCCAAGGTGAAGTTCATCGCCACCAAGTGCTAATAAAACACGTCAGAACCCAATGCTTCTCCTTAATGGACAACCCATTTACCTACCAAATAGGTCAATGTTTAGCTTTCCTCTTGGGAGCCTGAAAGCCCTTGGAGGAGATTTACTGGTGACCCTGAAGCATTTTCTCCCACGGGTGACTAATTTTAGGGTTAACCTCGGAGGTAATATTTGTCCCGGAGTCCCATTCGAATCGGAAAGGTTTCATCCCCAGGGCCGTCGGTGAATGACTCTGAAGTGCAGAGGTGTGAATGGGTCTCCGGCTTTCCTCGAGTGCGACTGTGGCCACACACTGACTGATCTGTGCCCTCTGCCAACAGGCTACATCCAAGCGTGCAGGGCCCTGATGATCGCCGCCATCTGCCTAGGCTTCTTCGGCTCCATATTCGCACTGGTGGGGATGAGGTGCACCAGAATCGGTGGTAGCGATGGAAGCAAGGCCAAGATGGCATGCTTGGCCGGCGTGACCTTTGTCCTGAGCGGTAAGCTAAGTGAGATGGTCAGTCAGTCGTTGAAGCACAAGTGTCTGAATCCTGTAATTCGTCCTCTCCTCAGGCCTCTGCTCGCTCACCGCCTGCTCCCTGTACGCACACCGCATCACTACCGAGTTTTTTGACCCTATGTTTGTGGCACAGAAGTAAGAGCTGCAGCTAGAGCATTTCATGTGCCACTCCGAATAAAACGATAACAACAGCTGCTCCCTCGCGCAGGTACGAACTGGGTGCGGCTCTCTTTATTGGCTGGGCTGGGTCCGTCCTCTGCATCATCGGTGGCAGCATGCTCTGCTTCTCCATCGCAGGTTCTTTCACTAGAAGGTCAGCAGATCTTCCTGTCATCGTGCTGCTCTCTGACAAAGCTTTTGCAGGTCCAAGGGGTAAAAACAATCCACCTGTCACTGTTGTCTCCTTGCAGTCACAACCGGAGCAGCTACACCTACAGAGGCGCCGCTTCTCGCTCTCATCTCTCTTCCCACCCCCCAAGAGGTCAGGTCACCAAGGCGGTGAGCCAAAGGGCGCCTCCAGAGTACGGCGACTTGCCCCAGATCCAGAACTTTGATAAGAATGCCTATGTGTGACCTTTGTATGTGTGAAAGAAACCAGGTTGAAATGCATAGGAGTGTATAAAGGAGTTAAAAACCAACAACACAGACCTGCGACACTCAATGTTATTGTCAGTGTTTTCTATCTAGCGGCGGCAGGATTCAATGATCTGTGACTAGATTCAATTATTCACGTGTCTTTTTAAGGGTGAAAATAGAAAATGTATGAAACTGTTTACTCTCACATGGCTGGGGATCTCTTTTTTATTTTTTACAGTGCACTTAGTGTTGAAAATACATTGTGATTAATAGCAACACTTGCTCCTGAAAGATAATGTGCCTATTTTTTTATGTTGTTCCTTTTAGGAGTGCACATTATATAAGACAACCGCTTTGCCAGTTGTATCTTTAACTGTAAGTGAGCCGCGCATTTTGTTAATCTGTAATGACGGTGTTTAAAACGGTGTTGAACAGGGATTGTGTTGTCCTCCCGTTTTTAATCATTGACTTCGATCTCGCAGCGATCTCGTCATCGTCTGCACATCGGGACATGGATCGAGGTTCAGAGAGTGCAAAAATAAAACTGTCTGAATGACGTCTTTGTGCTTCTTTTGTCATCAGATTACATCATACCTGCTCATCAAGGGGAGCCAGTAGCTGAGCGATTGTGTCAGCGTTGTACTTTTTTTGTAGAAATGTGAAAATACTCAGATTTTGGGAAAAATCTGAGTATTTTCACAGCCGTTTTTAAAGGGAACCTTAGAAGTGGCCAAACGTTGACGCTAATCACCAACTTTGAGGAGTTGCCTGCACGCTCCTCAAAGTTTACAGTAAACGTCGTCAGCAGGTGGCCAGCGGGTCAGTTTCAGACTCAGCGCCCTTGCTGACAAGACGCCCAGTTTTCTCCCCAGTGCGCCACCAGCCAACAGGGAACTCTCTCTAGTGCACACGTTCTCCCTCACCAAGATGAGAAAGCGTCTGGTCCAGATCTTCGGCTTCCTGATCTCGTCACTGGGTTGGACGTTCGTGCTGTGCACTATGGCCATGGACTACTGGAGGATCAGCCAGCTCGGGGGGCAGGGAGGCTCCTTCATAATCAAGGTGGCCTGGTACTGGTCCAACCTGTGGAAGGACTGCTTCACCGACTCCACTGCCGTCACTAACTGCCGGGACTTCCCCGTGCTCTGGTCCGTCACACGTAAGTTATGTGTTACCAGTGCGACCTGAATGGCCAGATGCTAGATTACTTGATTAGATTACTTGAGAGTAACTGACAAAATGTGTACAGTAAATGATGCTCATTGGGCATAATGTTTTGCAGCAAACAAACATCTTGTACTCGCATGAAAACAGTAGAAAAATGCTGTTTGTACGTTTTATTTTTGCATCTGCCTTTAAAAATGTGAAAAAAATCTGACTGTTAGTGTTGTGGGCCAACACTTTTTAAACTTTTTTAATCACTAATTAACATGAGGTCAGCATTTCAAACAAACTTTTTGGAAAATGTGTATGAAATGCAATGACGTCTCCCAAGGTCAATAGCGTTCTCTCAGCGTTCTCTCAGCGTTCTCTCAGCGTTCACTCTGCCCCAAGGCGTCACGAAAGCCTTGAAGCTTAACTCGTTCCGCTGAACTTTGGCCCCTTGTGTGTCGTCCCCAGAGTTTGTACAGGCAGTGCGCGGGCTACTCATGTGCGGCCTGACTCTGGGTTTCTTCGCGGTGGTGCTCTGCTTCGTCGGCATGGAGTGCACTTACATCGGCGGGGGCAACAAAATCAAGGACAAGCTGCTTTTCAGCGGAGCCGTGTTCCACTTCTGTGGAGGTGAGTGCAAATGAAATAAAAAACGGAGGAGGAGGTGGCAAAGACGCCTTGCCCTCATGCTCCCCTTGTATTCAGCAATACGTCTGTTTACAGGTGTGGCTGATATTGCCGCCTACTGCTTATACATCAACAGGATCGCCAGGACAACCTTTGCTGCCAATCTGGAGCCCGGAGTCCTGAGGTACAACTCAACAATCACATTAGCCCTCAGTGTCACTGATGTAATTGGCAAAATATGCAGAAAAAAACAGCATGTCCATTTTAAATATATACAAATACACATATTACATATAAAATAGAAGAAAATATGTGTATTTGATCAGTGTACTTTGATAATGAAAAACCCTCACAAGAAGTTATTGATGTTATTATTGCAAAGACAGTTTTTAATAAATCTTGGGATTTAAATCTCTTCTGAACATTATGAACTCTTTTATTTTTACCTTATTCCAGGTATGACCTTGGGACTCCCATATTTCTTGGGTTGGTGGGCTGTTTCCTCATCTTTTTAGGGGCTGCGTTTTACACCGTGACGGTCTACCGAGTAATCATTCCTGAGAGGTACTGAAATTCCCCCACATTCACTGTTTCATTGCTTCTTTTGAAGCTCAACGATGATCGTCATCTCCATTTTGGTCTGCACAGCACAGCCGTGTATGCCTATGGCGGAGGAACGTACATGGACCCTCGTTCCAAAGGCAGAACCCTGTACACGGGCTACTACAGACCCTCCAGGCTCTACGGATCTTACACGGGCTCAGGACGATCTGGCAGCTCCAGGATCTCAAAGATCTCTCAGACGACGCCAACGAAAAACTCAGACCGGGATGCATTCGTGTGAGGGCTTTTGCAAGGGGGGCGGGGAAAATATACAGTTTGTATCTGACATTATAATCCAGCCAACGCACTAAACGCTGTTACTTTCACACTGTTACATGGGTGGAATTTAGGATGAATTTTAAGCTCGGGGCTGGTTTTGACTCTGACATCACCCCATGCATATTTAATGCTGTGTTGGTCCCAGCAATTTATGTTTGTGTGCAGTGAAACACACACACACACACACACACACACGTTTGGAATGTTCAACGCAGCGTCTGTGTGTTTAACACGCACCGCACAGCTTTTTAAAGAGACTGAAAAACGTTGGGAGCTCACATCTTTGAAAGTCACCGCACATTTGGAGCATTTGTTAAGAAGGACTGTTTGCTTCCTGAGAAAGACACACACATATATGTTTGGTTGTGTGTATAATTGGGGGTAATATGTGGAGTCTAATGTGGAGGTTGAAACAGTCAGAGAAGAAAATGTGTAAATATAATTAAATTAATGATTATTTGAAAGCCACCCTTTGTCATGCAACCTCTAGTGCGCCCAACGAGGACAAAAAGAACTTGTACTTTCTGTCTGTACTGTCTTGTACTGTTAGTGTTTTGGAATGTAACAAAATGTAAATAAATATATATTGTGGGGGAGGGGTTAATCCATGTATTAATGAATAAATGTTTGACTTTTTATGACGTAAATGCAATAAACTTTTTATATGTTGAATTCACACCATCTTTAAGTTTTTGTGTAAAATGTCTCTCACTGAGACACTTGCAATAATTTTTTTTTATCTTTAGGGTTGGTTTTGTCAACATTTCTGACCTTATTTTACAATTTACTGGGAACAGGAATCCTGCATATGATTTTCTGTCACTGGTCAGATTAAAATCACTGTTGAAAAAGGTGTTAAAAAAATAGATACCTCATAACAAAGCAGACAAGCTGCTCCTTTGGCTTCATTTTTATGCAGGAAATACGTGGCGATGTTAAAAAGTAAAGAAAATTCTCACCTCAAAGCAGCAGTAAAGTCAAAGTCAGAGGGTTGTAGCCGTGTGGACATGTGCAACTTTATCCTGCAACCAGATGAAGAATCAATTACCAACATCCATCCCAATCCAAACTAATGCACTCACCTGTTTTTTTTTTATATTTCTTTTATATATTTCTCGTTTTTCTCTTACATCTTTTTTTTTTTTTTTGCTTAGATTAAATACAATCATATCTCTATGGCTCTGTAGAACACATATAAAGAAGATCTGCCTACTTTTAAATTCTGATAATTTGTTTCCCTTTTCATGTAATAATGGGGAGTTAGTGAACAGCTACAAGTCTACTTGGATACAGGACTGACAGTTATGTGGTTCACATGACACTCAAATGTGGATATAGGTTGATTCTCAAACTAAAAAAAAAATATTAGAGAGTGTCATTACTTGCTGGTTGGCTGGAACCACCAGCACTTCCACCTGGAATGTAAACTACGGCTGTATAGAAGTGCGGAATGTGCCGTCTAACACATGAGGTGGTTCGAGGTGATGGGACCAGAGCGTGAGATGCAGCCACACAACACACAACAAAAAGGTGGAAAGATAAAACAGTGACCACGTTGCACGGCAGTAAACGCCTTTGATGAGGGGGAACCTTAGGACATGCAGAGGAAACTCAAATAAGGGCCTTTGAAATCCAAACATACGACTGCTGGCTGTCGAACAGCTGAAACTAGAGCTACAGAATTAAAGGTGTTAATAACAGTAAAGAGGCTGTTATTGATAGTTTGGTGGTGCTCCCATGTGGCACTGAGAGATCTTTCGAAAATGTAATCAGATCAAAGAAGAAGAAAATCACTTTTCATCATAAAGCCTCTTCTTCACCGCGTTGGTTAACCAGAGTTGGTGTTGGCGGCGGCATCGGCTGATACCACGAAAATAACAGCTATTGGACACACCAGGATCCTCACGAATGTTTTGCTAGGTTTTTTTTTCACGCCCTGACCACAAACTCCTCCTCGACGGAATGTTCTAAAACAGTCGGCGGCACGTTCGTAGGTGATCACAAGCCCTCCATCCCCGACTCAGGATGAGCAGAATGATGCTGGAGATCGTGGCCGCCGTCCTAACCACCTCGGGGTGGGTGCTGGTGACATCCACCCTGCCGACAGAATACTGGAAGGTGTACTCGCTGGCTGGGACCGTCATCCTCACCACGCCTGCCTACTTTTCCAATTTGTGGAAGCTGTGCATCACTGACTCGACCGGAGTCTCCAACTGCAAAGATTTCCCCTCCCTGCTGGCACTGGATGGTTTGCCATTTTCCTTCTCTTTCCTATTTTTCTCTTGGCATTTTATCTTTGTGTGTGTCTGGAAGTTCTTGAAATCACACAGTTCAAACCTCTACCTTCTGTATTATTATTATTATTATTATTATTATTATTATTATTATTATTATTATAACTCTACATTCATCACTACTTAGAAAAATACTGTCTGTTTTTTTTTTTATGTACCCAGGGACTAAGGGTGGAAACTAGCTGCTTAGCTATAACCTTGCACAGCGTATCTCTCCCAATTTGATGGGGTAACGCCCATTGTAAAGTCATCATCATATTTACCATCATCAAGGAGTATATGGTATTGCTTTGAAATGTTTCCCCGTTGTTTTGTATGTTTACATAAGCCCACATCTTGACTTTTGAAACCTCGGGCTTCCTCCTCTCTCCAAAGATAATAATTCAGGATAAAGTTCACTGCTACTCACCACTAATGAAAGGCCGTTTTGAACAGTTCACATACCTCCAAACATGTCAATGTCTAGCCTTGGCTCTCGGGAGTTTGAAAGCTGTTGAGGGAAATTGCCTGACGACTTCAGACGGCTTCGCTCCCATTGCTGACTCATGTCAGAGGTCAACCGCTGTGGTAAAAGTTTGTCCTCGAGTCATGTCAGGGTTAGAAGAGTTGCCTCAGCTGTGGCGAACGCACCGGGACGATCGCAGCACAACCTTATAGTGCTTGAAAATAGTTCTGACTTGCTCACAACTTTGTTGGACTTCATGCATTATGCGGGTGTTAGTTGTAGAGTCAACCTCTGAATGACGTTGGGTCGAGGTGAATGAATGAAGGGGGGTGGCACTCATTCACTCGATTTCTTTCATCGGCAGGCTACATCCAAGCGTGCAGGGGACTGATGATCTCTGCCGTATGTCTGGGCTTTGTCGGTACCATGTTCGCACTCATTGGAATGGAGTGCACCAAAATCGGCGGGAGTCAAAGGGTCAAAGCCAGGATTGCCTGTTTGGCGGGTGTGACCTTTATTCTAAGTGGTGAGTGCAACGAGTTCGACGGAGCGTGTTCATCAGAGACACGCGTTTAAAAAACTTTTTTTCTTCCTTGTGTCGTTTTCCCCAGGCCTCTGCGCACTCACGTCGTGCTCCATCTACGCCCACCAGATCACAACAGAGTTTTTCGACCCGCTGTTTGTGGAACAGAAGTAAGAGCTCGGTCAATGTACAGTGCCCATGCAGTATGAAAAGAGGAAAACTTGATGATGAATTTTCTGCAGATATGAGCTGGGCGCCGCCCTCTTCATCGGCTGGGGCGGAGCTATCCTCTGCATCGTCGGGGGCAGCATCCTGTGCTTCTCCATCACAAGCTGCTGCAAAGCGAAGTGCGTGTGTCTGTGTCAACACCAGTCTGGCTGTGTGTTTGCTTGTTTTCCCACAGAGCTCTAATCTGTGCTTTGTCTCTTTAAATTCACGACAGGGCCAGTGTCGCCAGCAAAGGTTTTGCTTCACACTCTCGCTCCTCCTCTCGCCCGACAATCCCAGCAGAGTCTTTGGACAAGAGGGTGCCGTCGCAGTACAGCAACCTCTCCAGTTTCAAGCATAAGAAAAAGATCACAAAAATATGAGGGAAAACAAATGTACAGAATTAATATGTGTAAAAGTAATACATGGAATTTGCTTATTAGGCTCTGTGTCCCACTTTAAATGCTACTGTTAACTTTTGCATGTGTATCAATGTAGCTTTTGCATCAGTTCATTGTTTACGTTAATCTAAAAAAACACACTTCTGTTCGGTGAGAGGATTGTGTGTGTGTGTGTGTGTGTGTGTTGTAATTATCCACGCGCTTTTTGTGTTTATGGTTATGAAGCTAATTGCACAGGGGCTGTCTACGGTTTAGTGTCATATTTTTCCTTAATATAGCGCTAAAAAATATTTTGCTCTCAAGTTCTGTGCAACAGTGGGAGTGTGGTTCTCAAGAATAAATAACTGTCAGTTGTTGCCAAGATGAAACTGAAGAGCTGCTTGAAATTGTGTTGCATTATTGGTATATTATTTATATTATTTAGCTGCATTAAATGAATTAAAGCAATGTAAGAACTATATTTTCCCTTTTTCAACATTTTCGTGCTATGAGTCCCAGATGAAATGGCGTTTACTTGGTTAGACCAAGCAATCTCACAAGAAGCTCGGAAGAAGAAAAAAAAAACCCATCGCGACAGTAGATTCCAAAGATCAGTAGCGTGACTTCCATCTGTATATATGAAATGGCTGATAACTAGCAGGAGACTGAGTTTCAGGGGTTTTGTCCAATGATTTGCACGATCTTTGCACACGTGGGTTTGTTATCAAATCCTGGGACTCTTGCGAAAATTGCAATGTGAAAAGGAACCGCACCAAACCAAAAAGATACATTGTATTTTGGTCTGGACCAAAGAAAGCGAACTAAAGGACTTTCCTGGTGTGAATACGCCCTCAGTCAACCTGAAGGGGTTTCACATCAACTTCAACGGTCACTTGTTTCCATTCAAGGGCATTCTTTTCGGCGTATGTCATTTCCTGGGTCAGGCCTACCCAACGAGGGCCAAACAGTGCACAAAGCTAAAACCATGCAGGTGCAACAAACGCGTTAACCTTTACGGAGCCGAAACCTCCTTCGAGGCAAAACAAGTGATGATGTACACAAACCCCATCCTGCCTACCACGCAGGCCTGCATGTTTCTGTTCCGAGTTTCTGTCACCTTGCGGTCCGCCAGGAGGAAGAGAGGAGTTGGCAGCGGCGCCACTGCTGGGATTCTTTGCTCGATCTTTTTGCCGCCGCCACCATGAGCTACAGGACGGTGGTGATGTACATGGAGATCGGCTGCTTCGTGGTCTGCGTGACCGGCTGGATCCTGGTCTGCTCCACCATGCCCACTGAGATCTGGACCTGGTCCGAGGTGGACAGCATCGTGCTGACCACCTCCAACTACTTCTCCAACTTGTGGAAGGACTGCATCTCCGATTCCACTGGAGTCTCCGACTGTAAGGGGATCCCGTCCATGCTCGCCCTGAACTGTGAGTAATACACAGCCAAGCCCTGGGCTTAAGACATTCAGAGCTGGGTACCTTCTCATTCGAGCCCGTCTCTCAATTACCAGTCATGCCATCTTCTCAAACACTTACTTTTTTATAAACGTTCAATAAATCGATTATTTATCTGTCCAATATGATGTGCATAATTTGTAAAATAATCCAATTGTCAATATAATGTAAATATCTTGTTTTTTCCTTCTTTAGTCTGTCATTTTTAAAAAAAACTTTTTTCTCTTTTTTATTAATATAATTGTCCTTCTTTGGACTGTATTGTTGCTGCAATTATGCAAATTTCCCCAATGTGGGATTAATAAAGGATTCTATTCTATTCTATCCTATTCTAATTTAATCTCGGCTATAGGGGACATCCACATGTGCCGCGCCCTCATCATCATTTCCATCATCCTGTCTTTCTTCGGCTCTTGTCTTGTCTTGGTGGGGATGAAGTGCACCAAGATCGGAGGGACTGAAATTGCCAATGCAAGGGTGACTTTTGCTGGGGGCATGAACTACCTTATCGGAGGTAATGAGATGAGTCATCGGCAGGCTCGTGACAGTACATTGTTGCGTCGCGTTTTTGTAATGGGTGTGTCATTTTCACTCAGGGTTGTGTTCCATGACGGCCTTCTCCTATTATGGAAACAAAATCCGGGCTGAGTTTCAAGATCCAACCTATAAAGCCCAGAAGTATGTACAGAGTTTAAAGGTCCCACGTTAATCACAGTTACAACTCGTTATGTCCTGCACTACAGCAGAGAAGCAATGATAATTATTAATGATCAATGAAAAATAGAGCTGACCAGGAAACAGCATACCTAGCACTCAAAAACTAGGCCATTTATATGACATGAGTGAAGCCTGTGAGAGGGAACAAAGCCCTTTTTGACATCACAAAGGGCTGATTTCAAAACTGTATGTTTTAACAAAACGTACTGGGGAAAAAATTAAACATCTGAGTAGTTAACTGACAGGCCACAGACATGTTATATAAATTGGTAGAAAATACTGATGTAGCCAGTTTTTCAAATTATCAGACCTTAAAGCAGCATTGATAAACATTAAAAGGGTACTTAAAAAAAAAAAAAAAAAAAGACCAGTTAGCTTAAACTATCTTGCATTTGTTGCCAGGTTTGAAATAGGAGTTGGCGTCTTTATTGGCTGGGGAGGCTCAACCTTGCTTGTTGTTGGAGGCCTTATTTACAGTATCTTTGCAGGGAAGGACGGTTGCCAGTCCAGGTACAGTGTTGCATCTGTAATGATGTTTTTTTTTGACATTTACATATCAAGATATACCTTCATATTCATTAACTTCCGGAAAAAAATACCAAACTATTTCTTTTTTAACAACAACAGCCCAGAAAGGTTTGCAGCCTACCAGCCTCCTGCCGCCTACACAGTCGCTCCCACAAAGAAGAGCATCGCGTCATCGGCTCGCACAGACATCAGCGGCAGTCAGAAGTCGCGGAGCAGCAGCAGCAGCAGCGGCGGCAGCAGAGTCAGCAGCGTCTCTGGCATCACCACCTCCACAAAGACAAAGACATCATCAGCGTTTGAATACGTCTGATCTCTTTGTGAAAGGTGGAAAATGTTCTGCTGTAAATATTTATGCTGTGTGATGGACATTTGCTCTTCTGTCTATACTATTTAGTCTATAAAGCTGTGGAATGTCAAATTATCTGATTAAAGACTTTTTTTGTAAACACATGACAATGTGTGTCATTCCATTCAAATATTTCTACTTGTACACAATGCAGTGTTACGATACATGCACATATTCAAAGAGGGAAAACATTGTTTTCAACATCAGCTATTAAAACTGGGTTTAGATATTTTTAGGAGCACATTTGGACAAGAACAGCTACTTTCCGATTTACAAATTTTAATCATCAAAAATGTCTCCATTTTGAAGTAACTGCAACCCTAACAATTGAAAAAGACAAAAAGTGGCAAGTGTTTTTAAATGGTTAATATAATATACAATACCAGTCAAAGGTTTGGACACATCCTATGAATTTAAAGTCTTTTCTTTCATTCTCATGACTATTGGCATAGCAGTTTCTCACTGAAGGTGTCAAAACTATGTATGAACACACACGGAATTATGTAGGAAACAATGAAAGTGTAAAATATCTCTAACACCTTTTAAATTTTAATTCTTCAAAATAGCCCTTTCATAAGCATATTTAGAGTGATTTAACATGTTTTTCTTAGCTGCATAATTATATATCTTGCTCAGATTTTTTTATGTCTTCAGTTCCTTGCTGCATCGTGTAAGAAGTTGTAAAGATTAAAAAAAAAAAAAAAAAAGGGCAGAAAGAAAATGTCATGAGAAGGTGTGGCCAAACTTTGGACTGGCAGTGTAAATATCACTATGCAGGTTTAAGTACAACATTACCTGAAAATAAAAAAGTGAACAAACTTATTAAACTAAGGTTTAAAAGTTGCAATGCTGTCCGATTTTATGTTTAGTGATACTTTAAACTTTCTCTGCATCTAAATTGTGCTTGTAATGATTAGTATTACGTCCACACACGGTCTCGAGCATGTGAACGCCTAACTGCACACAGGCTGTTGAGAGCCATTCGTGCAATTGTAAGTACTGAAATTGTACTTCATATTTACTCTCTCTAGGAATACTAATCATAGTTTAAGGGGATTCGGATACATTTTTAATATATACTTTTTAATTTTTTGTTTTTTTTGGCCCCACGTTTGCAACGCACACAAGCGTTCGGGCGTTTTATGATGCCGTGGCTCCTCGCTGTTGAACCAAAGGGGGTGGGCGTGGCTTAGCCACACTTAAGCCAATCACGGGGCCCCACGACCAGGTCGGCGGAGTTGCCCGCTGCGACGGCGATAAAATGGAGCAATGCTGGACAGTCAGTGGCCAACACATGGGACTGCCGTGGTGGGGCTAGCTGACACAGAGAGCAGCAGGCTGTAGTTGGTGGTGGGGGGAAATAAGAAGAGGAGAACACCCGGTCGAGAAGTAACCATGGTTTCCCTACAGGAAACCCACAGGATTCTGTCCTACGTCCCGTATGTTCTGGTTTTGATCGACCTCAGATACGAGGGTAAGGAGTCCCAACACACTTCGTGCTAACTTCAGGTGGCGGGGGAATAGAGACACTTTCGTGACACGAAACGTCAACTTAACATCACCGCGAACAATGCTGGAGGTTTAAACTGTTGCAACTGCAACGTTTGGTTGTTGAAAGTCAGAGTAATATCATGTGTGAAAACACAGAGTGCTGCTGACCGGGCAGAGAGTGAACTAGTGGCTAGCGTGAAGCTAACTATGCGAGCTAACCAGCGAATCCGTGAAGGAATCTGGAGTTTTTTTTTGTGCTTCAGACAGCAAAAAGAGCAAGTCAGAAACTGTCGGGCGCACTTTAAATTATAAGTCACCAGTTTGTATTGCTGCATACACTACCAGTCAAAAGTTTGGACACACCTTCTCATGCAATTTTTTTTTCCTTTTAATCCTGACAACTTTCTTCACTGCAATTTGATACTGAAGACATCAAATATATCCACAAGATATATCTAATTATGCAGCAAAAAAAAACAACGTGTTAAATAACTGTTAATATGCTTTTTATGATTGACTTTTAATTTAAATATGAAACGTGTTTGAGTTATTTGACACTTTTGTTTCCTACATAATTCCATGTGTGTTCATGCGTACATTTGATGCCGTCAGTGAGAAACTGCAATGTCAATAGTCGTGAGAATAAAAGAAAAGACATTAACTTCATAGGGTGTCCAAACCTTTGATTGGTTGTGTAGCTTCATGTCAAAGTTGACTTTGGGTTGCCTTTGAGTGACTGACGTCCTGTCACTGATCAATGTCGAGGAAACGGTGGAGCAGAAAACTCAGAAAATGCAAACGTTTATCTTGCGTGATCGTATTATCCAACGCGCACACTTTAAAAACAACAGAGTGCTTATGTGTCGCTTACCATATGATCCACAGGGGTGATGTGTGGCAGAGACGGAAGTGTGGACAATCACATGGAGATGGGGAAGAAGCTGCTGGCCGCTGGACAGCTCGCCGATGCCCTGTCTCACTTCCACGCAGCCGTTGGTAAAGACGCACACACGTTGTTGTTGTTGTTGTTGTTGCAGGCAAGGCGCCGAATCCTTTTTTTTTTTTCTAACTACCTCTCTCTCTCTCTCTCTCTCTCTCTCTTTTGCCCCGTTCGTCAGATGGCGATCCGAAGAACTACATGGCTTACTACAGCAGAGCCACAGTGTTTCTGGCAATGGGGAAGTCCAAGTCTGCGCTGCCCGATTTGGGAAAAGTCATAGAACTGAAGCCAGACTTCACATCTGTGAGTGTCAAGTCAGATATTTCTCCGTCTACATGCAGAGCAGGTCGACCAATCAGCAACACAGGTCACTCTATTTAAAAAAAAAAAAAAAAATAAAATGACAAGGTTTAGGGCAGTTACCCAAGAATTAACCGTTTTAAATGGTGAATGGTCTGCTTCTATATAGCGCTTTTTCCAGCACCTACAATGTACCCCAAAGCGCTTTACAAAGGCCTCTCATTCACCCATTCACGCAGACACTCATACACCAATGGGTGGCTGCTGCCATGCAAGGCGCTGCCTCACCCATTGGGAGCAATTTAGGGTTAAGTGTCTTGCCCAAGGGCACAACGACGGACTAGGATGGAGCGGGATTTGAACCACCAACCTTTCAGTCTTTGGACAACCCGCTCTACCTCCTGAGCTCTACTTTGTGTGACTTTTCTGGTATTATATCAGCTTCCGGAACAAATTTGCTGTGAAACCGGTCTGTCACGTCAGCTGTGTTGATACTCAATGTTTGTTCTTGGTCCCTGCTGCAATCAGGCGCAGCTCCAGAGGGGCAACATCTATCTGAAGCAGGGGAGGCTGGATGAAGCCGAGAGCGACTTTAAAAGTGTGGTAAGTACAGGTTGCACGTGCTCATTTACATGAGTCACTTGCACATCCGCAAGCAGTCAGATGATCTGAATGTGGCCAGAAGGTGTCAGTGTTGATCTGTGGCGAGGTGTTCAAGAAAACCTGTTTTTATTTTGTTTGTTTTTTAACGACTAATTAAATACAAGTATGTGAGTTCAAACCATCGTCATCTTATCTCTGTGAAGGATGCTTTCCAAATTCTTTGCATGCATACGTTCAAATATAATTTTCGTGTGTGGAATAAAAGCCAAGACGCAGGAAAGTCTGCACTGGCCTCCGCACACCGCAACTCCCTTCCATCCATAAGACCTCTTACAGCGCGGCGATGATAATAAGGTTAGCAGCGAACTCTCATTTGGGCCTTCAGGGATTATTTTTAGGTGCTCATTAAGGATTAAGACTGCGGCTCGCTAATGCATTTTCCATCAGTAGAACCATTTTACAGTCAAGTTTCTCGACACCCCCAGAGGACATAAATGGCCTTGTTCTCCGCCGTCTACTATAAATTCTTAGAATCCATTTAAAGCTGCAGTATTCTTTGGGGGGTTGGGGTGGGGAGGAGGTGGTAGCCAGGCAAGAAAATGTTCCCACTTTCATATAGTATGTAAATGTCAGACAGAAGTGCAGGTGTCAGACCACATAGACCATGTGTCCCTGTCCATGTCCTTGCTGCCTTTTTTTTTTTTTAGCCGAAGACGAAAAAATGAATAATTTCACCCTAGCAACAGCTTTTAATTGACTGCTTTGTCTTTGTTCCTTCCTGTTTGCCAAGAAGATGTGACTGGTAGCAAAACATGGCAAACGAAACAGTCTGGCAGTCTATGAAATAAAAGGTTTTCCAATTT
Organism: Thamnaconus septentrionalis; assembly: GCA_009823395.1. Classification (NCBI taxonomy): domain Eukaryota; kingdom Metazoa; phylum Chordata; class Actinopteri; order Tetraodontiformes; family Monacanthidae; genus Thamnaconus; species Thamnaconus septentrionalis. The sequence continues at coordinate 15,818,218 of CM020514.1, read as the reverse complement.
GAATGCACCATGTAAAAGCCAAGCGGCTCCACTTGGCACCGCAGACACTTCAGTGCGGCAACGTCAAGCAGTCGGAGGTGCTTCAGCAACACTCAGAGCTGCCGAGGCTCTTTTTGTAAATAATGCATCATTAGTTGAGATTGCTTTTGTGAATTCGAAGGGGCCTCCATAAGCTGAGTGATTATGGCGTAATGGGGTTAGGGAATAGTCATCGCGCCACGGCTGCAGCGGTCCATCCGGTCATCAAATCAGGCTTTTCAGAAATGTGATGACGCTGGTGCCAGGATGCCACGGCGACAAGGGAGCGAATCGCCTTAACGCCTCGTCGCTGTGACCTTCCAGCTCAAGTCCAACCCCAGCCAGAAGGAGCAGAGGGAGGCGCAGAGTCAGCTGACCAAATCCGACGAGATCCAGCGGCTGGTGGCTCAGGCGCACGAGCGCTACCAGAGCGACGACTGCGACGGCGCCACCTTCCTGCTGGACACCGTCATCGAGGTAAAACGCTGTGAAACATCGTCTAACAATGACGCGGCTGCATCGGGATGTTGACCCCAAGACTGGTTGTTGTGTGCTGGTGTCAGACCTGCGTCTGGGACGTGGAGTCTCGTGAGAGGCGGGCCGATTGTTTGATCCGGATGGGCGAGATGGGAAAAGCCATCAGCGACCTCAAGGCGACGTCCAAGTTGAAGAATGACAACACGCAGGCCTTTTACAAGCTCAGCACCATCTACTACCAGCTGGGAGACCACCAGATGTCCCTCAAGTGAGACAATACAGCCAACGTTTTGATTTGAAGATCTGACTTTTGACTGTTCTCCACACTCATTTTAGGCGCCGCCACACTTTAAAGTCATTGTCTTTCATAAACATGTTTTTTTTTTTGTTAGTTTTTTTAACGCATACATCTCATTCCAATTTATTGCCGCTGTAACTCGTCTCAAGTTGCCACCAGAGGCCCTGGAAGAGATATTTAATATCTGGCACGTAGTCCAAATTGATGTTGAGACTGTTACAACTCCTTTGTGGCCAATAGAGGACATTACAAAGTCGGTGGAGAGAAAGAGGAAAAAAAAAATGTCTGTAATAAACCTGAGAAAGCGGGGGGAAAAAACCCAGAATTGAACAGCAAGCAGAGCTTCAACGACGACCACAGCCAGCAAATGGGCCTCTGCTGGATGCTGGTGTTTACCGGTGGATCTCTCAAATCTGCTCACATACGACCGTCTCCTTCCTCTTCCCCTCCCCCACTCCTCCTCTTGCTCCCCAGCGAAGTCCGCGAGTGCCTGAAGCTCGACCCGGATCACAAGCAGTGCTTCAGCCATTACAAGCAGGTCAAGAAGCTCAACAAACAGATCCAGAGTGCCGAGGAATTCATCACTGAGGAGAGGTAGGCGTCTGTCCGGGCCGTTGTATTTCCTGATGGAAAAATAAATGAAGATGAGATCCCACTTGGAATACCACGGGCTGCATCGGCTGCAGAAATGAGGGCAGCCAGGCAAATCCAACTCTGATATTAACGGATGTCTCTCACTCTCTCTCTCACACAGACACAACAGACAGCGCTGGTGTGTTTAGATAATCTACAGCGACATGCAGTTCAAACTCGCCTCTTTCTTTTTTTCTTTTTCTGCTCCTTCAGGTACGAAGACGCGGTGAGCAAATACGAGGCGGTGATGAAGACGGAGCCCAACGTGCCTCATTTCACCCTGCTGGCCAAGGAGCGCATGTGCCACGCGCTGGCGCAGGTGAGGCCCCTGCCGATTGGAGAGACGAGGCTGACCGAGATATAAATCAGCAATCTGACCGACGTGTGTTTGTCTGTTTGTCTGTTTGTGGAGCAGGGTCAGCAGGCGAGCAGAGCCATAACGGTGTGCGGCGAAGTTCTCAAGTCGGACCCGGAGAACGTCAACGCGCTGAAGGACAGGGCGGAGGCCTACGTGCAGGAGGAGCAGTACGAGGAAGGTAAAGCTGAAGGGAGCTGGAGTTCACCTTCACTTTGGTTCTCACAGTTCTGGAAAACAATCTCTTTGTGATGTCACAAAGAGCGCTAGTTAATACCTCCAGGTTTGTTAAAACCCCAATGAGCCATTTGTTACAGCGCCCCCTGTTGCTGCCGTTATCTCACTGCTGCCTATCTAAATCTAAGGGTTTTTTTTCTGTTAATGTTCAGAAGTCTAATAACTGAGTCTAAGGACAAACAAATCAAGATTCAGAATTCAATTCAAAAAAAGCTGCTGAAAAAATATTTTTTGACTCTTCCCGCAGGCATAAATAATTTGCCGGCGAGGTCTGAAATAAGGTCCCAAAAAAGTAAAAAAGCAAACCTCACAACATTTTCAGTCCCACTGTTGGGCAAACATGAACTTGAGTTTTTGGTCTCTGTGAATTACAAATCTTTCTTGCTTGTCGTGGACCAAGTCATCTTGGAATTAAAATACTGAAATGCTGGAACGAGAACTCTAGAGTTTTGTTACGCTAACGACTTCCTTGGAGCTACAGGACGTTTTGCTGTACGTTCCAGCAGCTGCTTTGCTTTGCATCACCGTCTCTGTCCTGCACTTGTGCCCTCCAGCCATCAAGGACTACGAGGCTGCGGGGAAGCACAACGAGAACGACCGTCAGATCAAGGAGGGGCTGGACAGAGCACAGCGGCTCCTCAAACAGTCGCAGAAGAGAGATTACTACAAGATCCTGGGAGTGAAGAGGTGGGTGGTGGTGAGGAGGGGTCCCACACCGGATTTGATTTAGTTTTCACATTGGCCAAGATGGCAAATTGCCTTCCAGTGGATGTGTCAGCATGTATTTCTAAGAGATAGAGACAGTTGTGGACAGCCGATGGTCCAAAGAACACGATACAGAATGGAGCATTTAAGCCGATTAAAACTCCCTCAGTTCTTTGTGGAGTCCTGGTCTAAATTCATGTCACAGCCAGGATGGCAGTTCCCGCCACTCGGGCTTATGTCGAAGGAAATAACGCGCTGATAAAAACCGTGTTGTCGTCCCAGGAACGCTCAGAAGCGGGAGATTATCAAAGCCTACAGGAAGCTGGCGCAGCAGTGGCACCCGGACAACTTCCAGGATCCCGAGGAGAAGAAGAAAGCGGAGAAAAGGTTTATAGACATCGCTCAGGCTAAAGAGGTCCTCACAGACCCAGGTAGGACGAGCGTGTGTCTGCTCGCCGCGTTAATGTTACTCTCCCACTGAATGTCAGGCCTCGGAGGGGCCCGTTGTGGAAATTTACCGCTCCTCATTTTCTCCAGAGGAGCCCGAGACCTTTACTTTACAGGGGGGCCGTTTTTGTTTGGCTGATATTTTTATGATACATAAATTGACGCGTGTGATATTTCCGCGGGAGCGTGGCCCACATATAGTCTGCAACACGGACGGCAAAGTCTTACAGAACCATTACTTTGCCAATTTGCCTCCCCAGTTGGAAACACTGGAAGTGGATGTGGTAACGCAATGATCCTCATACACTACCAGTCAAAACTTCAATACAGTGGCCTGAACTGTTAAGTTGCTGTTAAATATTTTTTTTCATACCTCAGTGTAAAACAGTAGGTCCTCTTGTGTGCATGCAGTCCAGAACGTCCATCTTCTTTCCTTTAGCAATTTTTTTTTTTTTTGCACTGACGTCACTGCTGATACAGGAAAGGCATGAGATCAAGAAAACAGCAATTTGCAATGCTATTTCTCACCAGTAGGGGTCCCTACGGGATGCATACTGGGTCTTTTAATAAATTTTTCCACATTCTTTTCTGTACAGCATAGGCATCAAACTCGGCCCGCAATGTGATTACATTTGGCCCGCAAGGCTGGCCCACCAGTATTACACAGCACATGTAATGCTAATACTACAAATCCCAGAATGCTCTGCTGGTATTTTGGCACCTCAATCAGGACAGGATGTTCATTGAAGGATATTATGAAGACTTAGTTGGTTTATTGTAGATTTGTATTTTTAAATTTATTATTAGCCAATGGGGAAAAAGTTACTGTTGAAATTTAAATCAGAAGGCAGTTTTTTATTTACATTTTATTTATTTTGATGGGTTTTTATGATTTTTTTATTTTTTTATTATTGGGTTTTGCATGTGTGTAACATTAAGTTATTTATTGTCTAGTATTAAGCTTTGCTTGTTCCATATTCAGGTTAAAGCAAAGCTAGTTTGGGTCCGTATGAAAAGGTTCACTATTCTATCTAGAGGAAGTTTTTTTTTTTTTCTCCATTAAATATCAATGTCGGCCCTCGGCTTTCTCCAAGTTTTACATTTTGGCCCTCTGTGTATTTGAGTTTGACACCCCTGCTGTACAGCGAAAGAGACATTTTTTTTCCGAATGTAAAACTATTCAGATTACATGTGGGAGGTCTAAACCAACCAAAAGCTCTACAGAGGGATGTTCTTTCCTGACCTGTATTTTTTTTTTTTTTTTTTTAAATTCCATCCTAGAAATGCGAGCCAAGTTCGACCACGGCGAGGATCCAATGGACCCGGAGAGCCAGCAGCAGCAGCATCAGGGCTTCCACAGAGGCTTCCACGGGTTCAACCCTTTTGGCTCCGGCTCCGGACCCTTCAACTTTAAATTTGGCTTCAATTGAAGGGAGCTTGACTCTGACACGGCCGGAGAATTACTTTTTTTTTTTTTTCTTAAGTCCTTCCTATTAAAAAGGGAGATCAAAGGCAGGAGGAGTGAAGAGGCCTCTCGATGAAGCGAGAAGAGCCGCGACTCCGCTAACCCCCCCCCGAGAGAAGATGCCCCAATGTTGCAACTTAGCATTCCTTTTTTTGAAGGGGAAGGTCTGTTGCTGTGCTAACAAGTGATCATTAACAAAGATGCAGCTTTTATCCGTCAAGTGCAAGTAAATAATTCTGATACTTTTGACCTTTTCCTGCGAACTGTTCAATCGAGACGCATCCATTCGTATGACTCAAATTTGTACATTGCTATTTTTATATGGATGGAAATTATCTGACCTGTAAATAAAAAAAAGAAACTATTTATATAAAACTGGACTGCAGGGCAAGACTGACTGTGTGGTTAAGAAAAAAGTTGTGGCAGAAGCTTCTTTTTTATTTTTAAATCTAACCTTTAGTGTGACTCCCACCTCCAAACTGTTATTAAGCCCAGAAATACAGTTAGTGATTTAGTTCATTAGGCTGCAGTTCTGTGTACGGTGGAAGAAATTCCACCTCACCGCCGACATTCATTCACTCCCAGTAGAAGCAAAAGAACCTGGTAATTGTTTTATAGAAAACATTTATTTCCCGCCAACAGCGATATAAACACATGTCTTTAACACAGCACAGTGGGAGATGGCTGACCTGAGAGAGGCAGATTTCTTTCATTGATACTGACTTTAAGACACAGGGACCTCCGTAGAGCAGCAGAACTCGTGTAATTCCTGAGACAAAAAACCCTCCCTCTAGAAAAAGAAATAATTCACTGCCTTCAATCCAAAAAAAAAACCACCCCTGACCTTTAGTGTGCAAACAAGGATTCTTTGATCCATAACCTAACAAGGTATTCCAGCCTGGTCTGCTGAGCCAAATGCGGCTCGCACAACTCTGTGCCCGCTGAGAGTTTCTCTTTCCGCACCTGTCAGGCTTCTCCAAGTCGCAGAGCGCCAAGTTTCCACACAAAATAATTGGAACTTTTGGTCCCAGGAACGACTGAAATAAATGGCTCCTTCAGCCTGCAGACGGCTGCGCTGCTGACACATTGATCTGCAAGGCTGCAGGTTACGCTGACATAAAGTCTGGGGACCGATGGCGGGGCTTTTAGTGGTCCCGCTCGATTCTGGGCCAATAACAAGACGAACAAAAAATATAAAAAGGGAAAAAATACTGCATGTACTTGGATAGATTTGAGAACTTTTTTTTTTGTTTTGTTTTTTAGAGAACGTTGGTGCTAACTGCTAAAGCTAGCTGCACATCGCAGGCAGATGGGGGGTCGGCCATGTTTTCTCACTAACGCAGACAACAGCACGTGGATGAATACACTGATGCACGCGAGACGCAAAAACTCCATATACATTACGACCGTAGAAACTGATGCTGCATTTAAGATTTAACCTGGAAACAAATACAAATCAAGGCCATAACGTACCGAAACACATTAAACATCCATCTGAACATCTACAAGTAAAAAAAACAACACAAAGCTTTAAGAAACGCAGATTCAAAACTGACTGAATTTCATTGTCGTGTGTCCCAGTTGCAGCTGTAGCGTCCGACTTGCATCGTGTGTTAACAGGGTGGAATCGGCACACGTGATCAATTGTGGAATAAGACTGAAGACTTGGAAGGAAAACGGATGCAAACTTCACTCACGGCATAATAAAATAACACTGTTATAAGTGTGTAATGTGAAGCCGTTTGGTGCCTTTTAAATGACAAACTCGGGGAGTCTATTGACTGCCTAGAACACGAAGAGCTCCAGGCCTCACACGGCTGCCCTGCCTTGTTAAGAGTGTGAAACATAAACAGCAGTTTAAAATGTTTCTCCCCAGTAATCCCCATAAACCCTCCCGACCCCAAACACCTTGCAGAATCTAAGACAAAAAAGCCCCATGGAGGCTAAAGTGTAGCTGCTCTCTTACAGTCACAACTTTGGTTTCAGTCCTACGATTGTCGTGTTGAGCTAATAATGAGAAGAAAAAAAAAAAAACGAAAAAACAAACTCAAATCACAATAATAAATACTCTTGCATGAGGCTCATCAGCGTGTGGTTCTTTGCATATTACGATCAGTGCAAGAAATGCAGATTATCGACAAAGAAACCCAAAAAACGGAATATGGCGTTTGAATGAAACCCTCTCATTGTCGGCAGATGTCTGCGCTGAGGAGAACGTGACCGCCGACACTCACTACGTGTCATGTGCAGAGGCAAATATGGCATAATTGGAAATATAATACCCCCCTCCCCCCCAACCCTGCCACCTCCTGCTGAGGACGTCATTGCTCCGCGACTTCTGCTTCGGATGGAAGCGTCTGTTGCGCAGCTTCACAGGTGGGGCCTCCCCGGCGAACACAGCCGCCCTCCTTCTCCCGGCACTAGAGCTCATCACGCCGCTCGTCTGCTGGGTGCGAGGTAGCAGGCGGTCGAGACAAGACAGGAAAAGACAATCAGGAGAGACGATCAGCACAGACGGTGGATGCCTGCGAGAAAGGACTGAAAATCCACTTTGTATGTGTGTATGTGTCACTTGTATGGGTTTTTTGTGTGTGTGTGTGAACCTGTTTTGTGTGGCGGAGGAGGAGAAGAAGAAGACGAGGGCGTCTCTCGCGGCGTCTCCGCCGCGTCCTCCCGCTGCCGCCGCCTCAGCAGCTCCTTTATTTCGTTGTCGTACTCGACCCACTCGGGCACGATCCGCGCCGCCGCCGTCAGCTTGGGCTCCTTCGTCTTGGGGTTATTGCACTGCAGCAGGAAACAGGGAAGGGGGTCAGTTGGGGGAGGGGGGTAGCAGACAAAACACATCAGTCACAGCAGCACCAGTGCCACTTTCTCCCAGCGACTCATATTTGCCGTTCCCAGCACAGTCTGCGGCGGCCATTTAAAGCCTAATTTGATTTCCAATTCTGTTAAAAGGACATTAGAGCGTGTCTCGTGTCTAGATTAGCAAAGCGGTGTCCGATACCACCGCGAGACAATGCCTCTTATTTTGCACTCTGCGCCGAAGCCCTCTCGCTAATTCTCCAAATCAGTTTAGGGTTTTGCTGCTCGGTCGTCTTCCCTAAATGCCGAGCGGCGGCGGACGCGGCCCTGCTGTCGGCTCCCGACCGACAGCTGCTCTGTTATTGACGAGAAAAACTGGGAAAAGTCTTGCGGCGTCATAAACCAGTCCACACAGCGAGGCCGACATTTCTGTACGAAAGGGAAACCAGATAATGGGCAGTGAGGAAGGACAGGGATTCTATTTAGGACAGTGGCTGCTGACATGATGGTTAATATTGATTTCTTCTAATACACGTTGACTCAATAGCTGCGTTTCCATTACAGTTTTTCACAAAATAAAAGCGATATTTGGAAATTTATACCGTCTCCTCCTCCGTCCAAACATAACGCGCCATTTTCACTTGAAGTGAACTGGTCACATGACCCCCATACGTCACGTCTACATGGAAGGAAGACTGTGAGAGTTGGTATCTTGAGATCAAATGTATTTCTTGTGCACATGATGCAGCCTGTTTGGATTTTATAATAGTCATAAAAAAAAATGTAATGTCTATTTTACAATAGTTCACAATTTTCCACCGCCACTCGAAAGAAAAGACAAAACCTCTGATTAAGGGAACGATCATGAATTATTTGGCGTTTCTGTGCCGGCTCCCCACATCGTTTTGTCGCCACCGGCAGGATAACAGCGCAGCTTCTCACCAGATCTATCGTCTTGGCTGTGACTTTCGAGGCGTCGTCACACCACGTCTCGCACCACAGCCACTCCTGGGGGAGGGACTTGATGGCCACCTGGTGGATCATGTTGTTGGGAAGGTCCTAAAAATACCACGAGACAAGCTGTTCATGTGAGGAAGGCTGCGGGGGAGGGGGGGGGACAAAGTGTTTTTTGCCACGGGGAAGCCGTCGCTCTGACACTACCTGGTCCAGGTTGGACAGGCTGTTGGGGTCCTGGCTCAGGGCTTGGTACTGGCCTCGCAACCTGTCGCCGGCCGCAATCTTACGAAACTTCTTCAGATCCACCACGTAGAGAGCGCTGCGAGGGAGAGGAGGGGAGGGGAGCAGGTGTGAGGGAGCCAGTTAGCGCAGGAAGGAAGCTCCAGAGGAGAGACAATCAAAAAAAAGATGGCGACTCATTAAAGGAAAAGCGATGCAGCCGCTCCCACGGATGAGTCTGTGGCTGCCGCCGCCGCCGCGCCGCGCGTTAATAAAGCCGACCAGACACGAGTGAGCCGGTTCGAGCTGAGCGACACGCTGGCATCCAATCACGGCGCGGCGTCTGAAGTGGAGCGTTGTGTGTTTTCTCCTGCCAGCTACCTCATTAGCATCCACACAAAGTTGGTGCCACATGCACACGTGTGCGTGCGTGTGCACATAAAACTTTATTTAACACACACTGTGGCTGTGTGAAACCCCAGAACATACTTCCACCACAACTGCTGGGGTCCAGTTGCCATGGAAACTGGAGAAACTCCAGACTCGTTGTGTAGGACAGCCACACTTATTTCATTATTTATTAGAAACTCAGGACTCTGTGAGCAATTCTTTTTTAATCTGGATAATTTAAAAAGTTGAACTTCTTCCCATTGTTGTGAGCAAACTTGAAGCAGCGTGTGTATTTTTTTGGGGGGAGGGGAGAACCCCAGAGCCATCTTCTGAGCCGGGAGAGAATTTAAAAGCACTTACGCTTGAAGTCCTCTTTGATTTTTTTCCCCCTCCTTTAGTTTTCAGACATCAGTGTCATTAATTTTGCCTCTTTTCTGTTTTTAACAGCTGTTTGAAAGAAAAAAAGAAAAAAAAAAGCAGCAGAATGCCCCAAAAAATGCTGCTGAGATGGTTTTCTTCCAAAAACAAACAGCTTATCATGCAGACCTCTAGCCTTTAAAATCAGAGTACCTGATGTGGTACTTCCTGTGGCCGAGGTGCGACGCCCAGTAGCCGCTTTTCCAGAAGCGGTAGCCGTCCATGTCTCTGCGGCTGTCGCAGAACGGCGTGTAGCCGTACGGAGCTCCCTCCAGGTCCAGATCCCTCAGCTCCTTCAGGTCGGCCCGGACGATCTGCGGGATGGAGGCGGGAGTGAGAGAGTGTGTTCTCACACACACACACACACACACACACACACACACACACACACACACACACACACACACACACACACACACACACACACACACACACACACACACACACACACACACACACACACACACAGTTGGCGAGTTCGATGTGAACGTTACCTGGTCGGCGTCGACAAAGATGATCTTGTCCACGGCCAGCGGGAAGAGGACGTCCAGGAAGAGGATCTTGTGTCCCCAGATGATGCGCTGCTTCTCCGTCTGCTGGTGGAGCCAGCGAGGCCACTTGTACTGGACCAGCTCGTACTGGAAGCCGTACGACTCGGCCATGTGGGAGATGGTCTCCTACACACACACAGACGAATAAATAATAAAATTAAATGCCATTCTTGATTTACCAAGACTTAAAGGTCCAGTGAGTAAAATTTGTCTTAATTTATGATTTTTATATTGGTAAAAGCTTATCTTTCATATTTTTACGCTCACGTATTTCGATTACAAAAACAATTGAGAACTACAGTCCGACTTGTGTTGTTTGACAGTGATGAGAAACGTGTTTGTAAGAAGCTGCTGACACGTCCCACTCTGCTCCTTCTCATTGGCTCCTGCCGGGACTTTCGATAGAAAGCAACTGTCAATCTTTTTCTAGATTTATTCAAATACACTGAGCTCAGCACCAGTCTGAATATCCGGTTTTCTGATGGATGAAGTAAAAAACCTTGAAAGCACAAAACTTCTCTGACATGAAATGAGAGCCAGGTCGCCCAGTTGAAGGCACTGAACAGAAATGCTGTGAGGAAATAGAACTCTCCAATAACTGCAACAAATCAAGGAGGCGAAAACAGAATGTTTATGAAGAGCCTTGGCGCGAAGGAAATACCTTGAAAGACGGGGAGAGGTAGTTCTTTAGGAACCAGAACTTGACAGGTGTTTTGGTATGCCGAAGGACAGACAACATCATTATTCTGAAAAAAATGAAAGATGAAAAATGGAAAGTGGGGGAGTAGTTTGAGCATCAGCGCTGCATGAATCTTAGTGAGGAAAAATGTTTGTTTTCGTTCTTTGGGCATTTAAGAAACTGGATTGATTGACTGCGCATGAAGAGTGAAAAAAAGAACGACCGATTTTTTTACCAGGGCGGCCTTCACGCCACGCTTGGTGTGAACTTGCACACTGACTTTCATGGCTGCGGTTTTGGTGTGAATTGGGGGTAGGTGTCACTCCCAGCAGCAGTTCAGGCCTGGACACCACCAGCTCCAGCCACTGGCTCACCTCAGGAAGCGCTCGTACAGGTGTCCCGACGCCACCGAGAATATGTTGAGCACGTCCTCCTTCCTCTCCGCCTCGTCCTTCCTGGAGCCGCCACCTGTGATGCTGCAAACGAGGCCATAATACGTGAGTCACTTTGCGCTCAGATTGATGGATGTTTTTCCATGCAGCTACAGATGGCGCTGGCCCACACGTCTGCACTCGGCATTGTGTTTACAGCTGCGGCGGCACGCACAATGTGGGACAATTTCAAACCGAGCATGCGACCGGTGTCTCGCTGCGGCTGACTGACAGAGACTGGCACACTCCTGCAAGAAAACACCTGCAACAGGGCAGCTGTGACCAGGGGACAGGTGATTCTACTGCAGAATGCAAAACATGAAGGTCAGACCCTTCTTCTTCTTTAACCCCTCAATTACACATATGGTTTGTGTAAAATATGATAAACAAAAGAGCACACAGGCCAATATTTTTGTCAAAACTTCAGACCAACAGGCATAAACCCTGAAGACCGGAGGGAGAACCAATCAGAGTGGATCTTTCATTTTGAATCATTTTGGGGAGAATTTAAAGAAAGTCAAAATAAATATGGAATGTTCTTCTTATGTCAATATATATATATATATATATACATATATATACACAATATATATGTTGTGTATATGCAATACACAACATAATTAACAATGATTAAAGCAGCAGAAAACAAAGATTCACATCCAAAGTTGCCATAAACAATGCAGAACTTTCTAAATGTCACAACAGCAGCCTTGAAAAAAAATAAAAAAATTTCCACTCTCTGTTCAACCCAACGGTTGCATTCTCTACATTCCCAATTATTTACCCCACCACCTTGGTGTCCTCTGCTTCTAATGGCCAAAACAAGCCCTCAGAGTGCAGAAGCATGCAGGCAACCACTGTGGTGACTCATAAAGGAACGAGGAGTCAGGACTGGAGCTGCAGGCTGGACGTGTCTGCAGTCAAGCTGCGTGTCCTTTTCTCGGCAACACACTCCTGATGAGCCAGAAAGTGTCTCTCCATCCCGATCGCAACCTCAGCCCCCCCGGGGGGCTCCGGGAAGACGTGGGAGAGTGAGGGAGGGCCGTGAGGGGACAAGAAGAAGGGGAGAGTTTGTCTCCGAGTGCCCTCTAAAAGCAAAGACGATGAGCAAATTCAAATCCTGTTGTGTTGCATTTCTTTGTCTCACTCCTGCTGAAGCGCAGCTCTGCACTTCACCAGGAAACTGGCTTCACCGCACATCTAAATGGGGTCTTGGGAAACTGACCAATGACTGCCCTTCCACACAAAAAAGCAGCTTTGACAAAGTCAGTCTGCAGTCAATCTGTTCAGGGAACATTCACCGCTTCTGATGATTATTAAAGAGACGCTTGCATGGAACAACTTATTCACCACCTCTGATTACTATTAAAGAGAAGGAACAAATCAAGACCTGGTCATGCAGTAGGATCTGCTGAGGTTCCTGATCTTTGCCAAACTCCAATCCAAAGAGTTTTCACCCAGTATTTGCACAGAATTACCAAAGTTTTTACGTTTTACGAAGCAATTTGCTTTCAAAAACCACAGAAGAAGACAAAGGAGAAGATAGTCTGGGTGTTTACCTGGAGCAGCCATCACGTCACAAATATCCTGGATCTTAGTCAAGTGCGTTTGAGTGACACACTGAAAAGAGAGGAGCTATCTACCTTGTTTTCCCTGCAAGCGCAGCGTCTCCCTGGTGGAGGAATCTAGCTGAGGTTCTCTAACACCCGGGGCAGCCCCGGCGCCTCTCTGAGGTTTAAGAAGCAGCACGAAGGAGATAAAACCACTTCAGCTTCCCGGGAAGCTCGGAGCAGCGAGACAAAACAACTCGTCTTCATCTCAAGCCAATTCAGGGGCGGCAAGAGAGCGGGAGCCACGGTTAATAAGAAAAAAAAAAAAAAAAAGAGAGAGAAAAAGTCAGACGGAAGGAGTCTTTGTTCGTACCGGGAGTCTTATTCGCTAAAGAGTGCACGGGAGGCGCGGAGCACCTTCTGAATGTTGATGGATGGAAAAGCGCCGGTGGTTGTCTGAGGTGAACCGAGGCAAAGGAGGTTTTTATTTTATTTTTTTCTCTCTCTGTTTCTCTCACAGTAATCAAAGTTTCTGTCAGAGCGGCTGGAACAGAAACCTCGTTAGCTCCCCTGCTAAGGTTCAGCGCAAATGTGGTTCCAGTTCCTGCATCCGACCAGTGATCAGTTGAGACGCTGTTCGCACTGCTGTCTGACACTGAAGGTTGGTGGGGAAAAAAAGTTGCCAAACCACTTCATTATTTTACTGTAAAAAAAAAGGGGAAAAAAAGAAAAGAAAAAAAGAAATCCTGATTATTAACCTTAGCAGGATGGACTCAGACGTGTCCACTTTTTCAAGTTCAAGGCAAGCCAGCACACTAATGAAGTGGATCCATCTTGGCTCGGCTTTCCATTGCTCTGAAGTGGCAAAGTTCCCTTTCGAGATGAGCGCCTTTGTAGCGGCCCTGTCGCTCGGACTTAGCGATGCTGATCGATCCAGCTCTCCGGACCTCAGGCGTGTCGGATCAATGAGCCGCCTTCAGCCCAACAAATCTCTCCGACACAACAAACAAGGAATAAGACGTCTTTCTTTCAGACCAACCCCCCTTTTTTTTTTGGTCATTGTCATCAGCTTCCCACGTTTGCCGTCATCACACATTGTACCACAGGTGTTATTTATAATCCCTGAGATAACAAAAAGGAAAAAATACACTCCGCTGTATTAAATATGGTGCCTAAAAGGTTTTCCCATTTTGAAACATTTATATTTTTTAAATTCATATTTAAACATTAATGTTTTACCATATCAAATTCTTGCTGGTGGCCGTGTAGTTCATAAATCCTCCCAGGAAACGAGACGAGAAAGAATACAAGACTGCTGGCAGCGGCTTTACACGCTACCGGAACTCACACGAACCCCAGCCCCATTGTCTTTCCATTAAAACTGAGCTGCCAGCTCTTTTTGGACACTTGACTGGCTCGACATTAGAGTTTGATTATTTTTAAGCACGGCTGATAATAGGTCCAATTTCAACGTCAATCTCGTAAAAACAACGCAATTATGTAAAAAGCTACTGTGCCACTGTTCACTGCATGGAGGCAAATGTTCAGAGGCTTAAAGGTCCCTTGTTACATCCATCTGAGACTATTTTTTTTTTTATCCCAGGCTTCAGTGAAGCAGCCTAGTACCATTAATTAAAATACTTAGCCCTCTGTTTGCAGCCTCCTTCATAAAAGGTGTTTGGGAGGGGACGAAAACGAGACGGCGGGTCTTGGAAGTGGTCTCAGAGACTGGGATGAACAATTTGGGACTGGTGCTATTTGTGACATCACAAAGGGAAGATTCCCAGAGCTGTGTGTTTAGCATGCTCTTTGCGAGGGAGTGACTTTGTTTTTAAATACCGGTGCAAGGTACTATAAATATTCATCCTGTAAAATAGAGGGAGATGTACTGCACAAGGTTATTGCTAAGCAGCCAGTTTCCACCTGTAGTCCCTGCAGGGCACATTAAGAAATATACAGTGATGAATATAGTTACAGATAGTTGAGTTCAAGCAATGCTAATCTACAATGTGTAAAAACGTACCTTGTGAAAATCTATTCCCACATCCGAGTTAAGCTTTTCACCCTGGTGCTATTGAGGCACGGAGGGCAAAAACGGTGCTCTCCCCAAAGACACCATGCACCACCTACTTGCACGCAGTAAAGCTCGGGCGTGTCTATAATCCCTTCAAGCTTGTCTGGGGGACGCTCCACTTCCACACTAAGTGCCCCGCTGCAAGCATCCTTCTGCGCTCGCCGATCGGCTCGGTGCTAAGAATCACAAAGTGCACGGCGGCGGAATCTCCCACGGCACGACATGCTTCGACATTATGTACGGAATTAAAATAAAGTGGCTGAACAACTTGCGGGAAGCCTCCACCAGATTGCTGGAGAAGCTGCTCCGATGCTGCGAGACCGGCGCGCGTGGCGACGAGCAAATTAGCAATTCAACGGTTTCAAGCAGCCCAACCGGCAGCGTTGCCGGCGAATCTCCGAGGCCAGCAAAACAAGTTGGATAAGAAAAGTGCCCTTCGGCAAACACGAGGCGGCCGCTCCTCGTCGGTCATTGCCCTCCAGGGCTCGGCCAAATGAGCAGAGGGGCCACTCCAGCATGGCTCTCTCTAATTGGTGCTCTCTCCAGGTCCATAATGGTTTAATTCACATAGCGTATGCGTGGTTGAATGTGGGTGTGAGAAGCAAAATGTGTTTGCTTGGGCAATTTTGCACGCATCAGCTTGTGGTGACGGAAAACATTTTTTTTTTGACATAATTGTCATATGAGAGAAAACATAATGTCATGTAAATTGAAAAAAATAAACAGGCTTAGATGAAAAGAAAAGGTAATGTCATGAGGTTGAGGCAATGCTTCGATTCACAACATTCAATATCTTGATGCATGAGATGGTGAGTCATTCTCATTCAGCAGGAAGCTTTGCAGGGCGGTGGAGCGTTCGAGGAAGACGCACATGCTAATGAGTTATGACAAAGAGGCTCTCGGCTGTGAGTGAATAGCAGCAACACTCCCTACCTTTTCTCAAAAGTGCTCCAAACACTGCACACAGCAAGCATTAAGTGAGAAGACAGGGGTCGAGCCATTAGAGAAGGTGCTGGGGAGGTAAAGGCGCACGCAGATCCACACACAAACACACGCACGCACACACACAAACACACACATACCTACAGAAGCACATATTTTTCGCAAGACTAGATCTTACAGCGTAATATTGCAGTCTGGGTCGAGGGGAGGAATGAGATCTCCTGGAAGCGCAATACATCATCGACAATCAGAAAGACACATCAGAAACCCTCCCGACTGACGACCCCACAGTTGCTGCCAGTTACTTGGATGGGCGTTAAAAAAACCCTCACAGAAATCAAGAGATAGAGTGGTGCGCTAGAATTAAAGCAGGACAGATGACGCACCTGGCTATGGAGTCCCATAAGCCTTTGCTCTCCTTGTTCTCACTTAGAAGGTCCTCGTTCATCTTGTCTGCTTTTTTCTGCACCTAAATCGAGAAAGGACACGAGACCAATGGTGAGTTTTTTTTTTGCTTATCGTTAAGACAGGAGCACAAAGTAACACAGGTGCAGGAAACTCACTCTGACTTTGATGATTTTACTGTGGAAGCTGTTGAGCGCAACGACCACGTCGCCAGCATCCGCAGGAGAATCCGTTCCATCGTGCCTGGAAAAAATGAATTTCAAGAAAATTGCTTTTGAAATTCTGGATCTGTGTGCTTTTGCAGGAAGCTGTAAACAGAGGGCTAAACAGGACGTTTTTTCTAGAACTTTGCAGTTTTCTGGATAATGAACTGCTTTGCTGTTAAAATGAATAAGAACAGAATTCGAATTAAATCAATTGGGTAAAATCATGAAAAGTTGTAAAAATAAATACATCCCATACATTAAAGAGTATTTATTTATAACATTAAAGTCCCTGTAAGATGACATTTATTATCTTGATCCTTGCAGTGTGTAGTTAGCTTTACTAATTGAATGCTGGGCTCATTCTATAGAGAGTTATACAATGTACTGTATGTACTGTGATGTTGGGATGTATAAAAGAATCACTGCTTCTTCTGAACATGAATCATTTCAACTTGGCCATCAAGCAAACAAATCAATCGCCTCCAGGCCTTCATTGATTTTTTTTTTTTGCGTTAGTTTCATTTTTCTCAGAAGGAAAAAAAACAACGCACTGTCAAACCTAATGAAGTTTTAAACTTAACCTGTTTCAATTTTTAGTGCATCTATTCATAAATTTCCCTTTCAAATAGTCTCTGCTAGCATCTCTCTCACATTTCACGTTGCAAAGAATATCTTCACAATGTCATTGCAATGCTTTTGAACCAAAGCAAAAGTCTCTGAACACAACAGCCCAACAGGCAGTGAACACAAGTCTGGCCACAGCAGCCTGTGCGTTAATTACTGAGGCAAAACAGACGCAAACAAGTGTTTACGGAGCTACTCAAGCCGTCAGTCTGAGTGAGTCGGCCTCGCTTAGTGTTGTGGGGGGAAATTTACAGTGGAGGCTCCGGGACAGAGACGGAGGCAGCCTCTAATGGACGGACAGTGAATCAGAGGCTGGGCCGGCTGCCAGGGTCGCGCTCCCACCAAAATCATTAGCCTCCATCACCATTAGGGATCGCCTCGCCGTTATTTCACCGCCGCCTCATCCTAGCAGCTCTGGATACACTGGCAGATGTAAGTCTGCGTACTACTGACCAACCCCCATCTCCCTGTAATTGTTTTAGAAGCGATTTGCCCAGAAGAGGGCGGGGATGACAGGCGGTGACCTGATGGTGACGCACAGCGAGCCATTACAAGCCCACTGCGCACTCCAGACGGAGAAATTAACCCCATCAGCGTGATTAATGCCCCTCCCCCCTCTTCCACCTCCACGTCCTCCTCATTAGGCCCAGAAGAACGTCCCACCGCGGCCCCCCGTCCACAAATGTTGTCCCTGCCGCCGTCACAGACGCTGCAACTTCAGCCCGGGAGGGGTTTTCGAAAGCACCAGAGATCAATCCGCGCCGCGTCCCCGCTCGGAGAGGAGAGGCGAGTCGGCCCGTCTCATTCATTGCTGTCAGGGGGCCGAGGCGCGGAGCCGGCGCAAGGGCGCAAGAGTGGGGGGGGCAGCTGTAGGAAGCGGGCGAGCGGGGACACTCCCACCAGGCTCTGATCGGCCACCTAACCGGGGCAGGGCGCCGCTAACCGCAAGAATAATGACACTGCCAAGGTGAAAAATGACATCACCTCTTAGCTTCACCCGCAGGATTGGGGGAATAAATCTTGCTTGTCTGATGTGATTTGGGGCGGGAGGCGAGGGCCGCACGCGTCCTAAATCTTGTGCAGAGGTGAGCCGGAGAGGACGGCGTCTGAGACTGGAGGGACGGGACGCAGTGCACCCGGACGTCACATGCAAGATGGTATTTCACCGATAATCATGCATTAGTCCGTTCTACAAAACAACTGTTGTTCCATGAATGAAGGGAAGAGAAGCTGCAGAGTGCGGAAGGTGTGCTTGGTATAAAAATGCAGTGAAATCGATATCGAGCGATATTTCTTTTTCGTCAAACACGTCAACACGCCTTCCCCAACCCCAACCTGGGAGAACGGCGCTGCCCCGGCTTGAAAAAAAAAATCCCAAGCTGCTAAAGTCTCAACACCTATCCATGTTTCCATAGTGATCGCTGGAAATAGCTGCGTTGCAGGTATGTATGAGAACAGAGCGGTGAAAAGAAGAGGTACACAGGAAGGCACTTCCTGCGTTTCAAACGTTCATATTAACACTCACGAGATAATCTGGTAGATGTCCTCCGATCTTCCTTTACGCAACCTGAGGATCCAGGCTCCGGGGTTGGCTTTCAGCTGGAAATACCCCTGCCGTGGTAAAAACATGTGATATTAACCCAAGAATCCAAACATCAACCTTGCTGCCTTCCTCGCTGTAGATTTGACTTAGAAAATGCTGCTGACCAAGTTCGCCATGACAATGGTGTCGTGCATGAGCGGGTCCTGGCCCATGCCCAGGGTGAACTGCAGCCCGCGGGGGGGCTGCCCGGTCGACAGGTCGAAGCAGTGGCCCTCCAGCAGGAGGTGCTCCAGCTCGTACTCAGCGGTCACCGCCCCGCTCACCTGTTGGAGGGACATCGCAAATCAAAAAAAAGGTCAAGCATCAGTTTGGGGCTAAACGCGATGAGGCCGTCGGTCCTGTTGGGCAAAGAGCTGCAGCACCTCCTGCAGGTGGATGTTGTCCAGGTCGTAGGGGCTGCTGACAGCCTGCACCATCCAGCTCTCCGGTGTGATCATGTTGAGGGTGAGGAGGGGCGACTCGGGGAGCTCCAGGAAGCGGGCGGTGGGACCCGCCGACACCGTGTCATTGGCCATGAAGGACACGTCGGGTTCCAGGACATAGCGGTAAAAGCTGCAGAGACATGCACGGAGGAAGTAGAAGAAGAAGGGAGTTGAAAAGGTTGGACAGGGTGGGCGTGTCCTGCAGCCCCGGAGCCCTGAGAGGTGGAAACACTTCTCTTTCTAGAGCGGGAAGCAGGTGAGAGGGTTGCAAGAGCAGCGGATACAAACTCTGTAAAACATTTAGGTTTCAGCGTTCAGGCTCAGCCAGATAACAACAGTACAGGTTGAATTTCCCCTGCACCCTCCTCCCCCTCCCCCTGCTCTTCCTCCTCTTCCTGCGAGCAGCCGCTGCAGACCCCAAGGGTCGCCTGCATGTTAATTGCTTTCGCTCAGTAAAAAAGAGGTCCAAAGGATGCCAGTCCAGTCTGAGCGGGTTGAAATAAAAGGAATAGATGAAAAATAAATAATCGCACTTTCAATATTTTCCAAAGATCTGAATCGATATTGAAGGCTCGGCAGACGTTATCGGAATAATAATCGAGAGTTGACCCCGCAAAACCCCTCTGCCGCTCGTGGCAGAGGGGTTTCAACAGCAAATTTAAAAAAAAAAAGAAGAAGAAGAAGAAGAAGAAGAAGAAGAAGAAGAAGAAGAAGAAGAAGAAGTCTAGTTTAAATATCCATCAAAGTGAGACGTACCTCCCACTGAAAATCATTTCCTATTGAAAAAAAAAAATGATTTGGGCTGTTTTTCACTTCCGAAGCACATGCCTCAAACCACTGTAGAGCCAATTTAACAAAAAAGAACCCCAAAAAAAAGTTATCCAAAATTTATAACAAACAAACAATCTGACAGTGGTTCGACCTCTTATTTCTTGTTTTATCTTTTGCTTCTTTTTTTTATTTTATTTTTTTTATTGTTGTTTTTACTACATGGCTGGAGCCAAAACAGCACGAGCTGCAAGCAATTTACCCCGAGATGCAGCGGGAGGCCCAAAGCAATAAGGCCGGTGTTATTAAGCAGATTGCATCTGTGCAGTATAATCTTACAGGGGTGAGGAGTGCGGCGGCGGCGGCAGCGATGGCAGCTCTGCAGCAGCTGAGGATACACAAACAAGCCAAACAGGAGATTTTAATTACTCTTGGAGCACCAGCTTACCTCTTGAGGGGCATCTCGGACAGCTTGGCCCTGCAGTTCATAAAAACCTGCAGTCTCATATTGACCACTTGACTGAGCACCTGCAGGAGTCACAGGAGTTGAGAGCCGGTTAGTAATGAGAAACAATGCAGAGCCCCGCTAGCCGGCAGGGAGGCGCAGGACTCCAGGTGCTGAAACAAACTGGGTCGATCGGAGTCTGATCTGCTCCGCAGGCCGCAAAACAAACACCGGCGTCACATCGAGAGGATATCAGGGACGATCATTTACATCTTTTACCGAGTTGGGAAAAAAACAGGCTCATTAGGCAGGTCTGGTTGAAGCCCAGCCGCGACGTTGACAGTGGAAGTGTTCGACTGAATACTGCAAACGTACATGGCAAAACAATACACACTGAAGGAGGCGTCTGCCTGGCCGCCGGCTGCACTGACTCACATTTTCAATACTCACCCACGGCAAAATCCTACAGCACAGGCAGCCGTCAGCAAGCTGCAGCAGGATTCAGAGAAACTGAGCCCAGCAGGGGAGGCGTTTTAAATAAAATCATCTGCTCTGAGAATAAGAAGGAGCATTCTGCCCTCTCCTCATTCTTGTTTTTTTTATTTTTTAAGTCCTGCATTTTCAGAGAAACTGCAGAATGTGGAAGTACGTAAAAACGCACACACTGCAATGCAGATGCATTAGTCCGACTCATAAAATTGAAAGAATATTTGATAAAAATAAATAAAAATCTACTTTAAAACCATTAAACATTTGTGGTCATACAAGGGAAAACGGAGCAGATGTTTTGCACCTTGCCAGTGTTTTCTCTCCCTTCCACACAAATCCCCTTGATGAGGAATCAATGAGAACGGTTTACAAGCTTACAGTCAGTAGTGAGGAAATCTTCTGCGCCTCCCTGGTCAGAGGGTCGACGACGGCCACGACATCGTAGGCGACCTCGTTCTCACGGGCGGCGAGGTGGAGCACACTGAAGAGGAGGAGGAGGGGTAGTGGTGGAAGAAGAGAAGGTGAAGGGGGAAGAGGGGAAAGAAGTGGAGGCATAGAAGAAGGACAAGGAGGATGAGGGGAAAGGAGTGGATGTGGAGTTGGAGTAGAAAGAGGTGGAGGAGGAAAAGGAGGAGGAGGGGAAAGAAGTGGAGGTGGAGGAGGAGAAGTAGAAGGAGGAGAAGTAGAAGGAGGAGGACAGAACACCAAGAGGTGGATTCAACCACGGAGCTGCTAAAGATGCCGAAGCACGTTCACCATTATTATTATCATTCACGGCAAACACTCACCTGTGCTCATCTTTCATGAAGTGGACGTCCCTCCTGACCTCCCCTTTGGGTGCGGCGGATAAAAGGGCGTCGACTTTCATAACTAAATCACTGGCGCTGGAGGTGGGAAATAATAATGGTGTATTAATGCACAGTGAGGACGCCCAGAGAGCCAGTCAGTCAGTCAAAGTGCGCCCAGCGAGGCCTTGTCGGCATTACTGCAAACAAACTTTGCATCACACCACTTTTTCAGTTTTGAAAAGGGAATTATAAAAAAAAAAAATATTATTTGTTTGTTTATTAATGTAACTAAGCAGCTTCACGGTGGGAGGATGCGTGGATCATCAGGCAGACGTACTTCTTTTGCTTGATGCCCATCTGCTTGACTCTGGCCCGGACTTTCTCCGCGCTGCCGCCCAGCGTGATCTTCTCCAGCAGGTGGAAATCCTCCATGGCGAACTCCTCCCCCTCCTGGAGCGGCGCCAGGATCTGACGCAGGGGGACAGGAGTCGGTCAGGAGGAAGAAGTCTCCGCCCACCGAGCGGTGGCCGCCGCACGGCCGCAACCCGCTCGGACCACTTAAAACCACATTGCTCAGCTTTTCGCTGCGGAAGTCGTGTCACTGCTGCGGGAGGGATGGCAAAATGAAAATAACTGATGGCGCCATCTGAGAGGCCGTCCTCTTCATCCTCGGGCCTGTCAGCTGGAGCGCAGCCGAGGCATCAGTCATCGGCTTCGGGAGAGCGGGCGCACGCACTCACACGCGCGCACGCTGTCAGCAAATACAAAGGCTGGCACTGACACGCACGGTACAGTTTTGCGCCACCTGTGACCTTTGAGAGACAGACACGCTGATTTCACAGTATATATACAAGGGGAGGCACACAGGGGAAAATGCGCCAAAGTGCAGAAAGCTCAGGGGATTCAGGCCGACAATAGAAAAACAATTTAACCAGCACTCTGCCACTTCCTGCTTCGTCTTGCACAGAGGTGGGAAGAAACGGAGTACAAATACTTTGTTGCTGCACTCAAGTAGATTTTTCAGGTATCTGTACTTAATTTTTCTGATGACGTTTTACTTTTACTCCCTACATGTGTACACAAATATCTGTACTTTCTACTCCTTACATTGGAAAAACATGCTGTTACTTTTGTGTTTAAAAGTGCTTAAAAGATACAAATTCTGTTCAAAGTAATCCACTTATGATCATAGTTGTTGTCGCTTGAAGTTAATCATATTTTAGAGAGGGGTTATTTTAAAGTACCCCAACTTTGGGGTCACTGTTCTGTACATTTTCAGCACAGAGAAAAATAAAAATGTTGAAAATAACGTGTCATTGTTATTAAAAGAGTTAACATCCAATAATGTTTCACTGGTCATAACTATCACTGATTACACCTTGGTTGTGATGCAGTTGAAAAGGAAAATATTGCATTGTATATGTAGCTTTGAGAGTAGCAAAGCTTTTCCATTTATGCAAAATTATCAAAAAAATCGTTTCATTAATGGCAAAAAAAATAAAAATTCTTTTACACAACATGTACATTACAGAGCCTACGTTCTTACTTTTACTTGAGTAAAGGAGTTGAATCAGTACTTTTACCTTGACAAGACTATTTTTTTTCTTGTTTTTACACAGTATGGGTACTTCTACTTAAGTACAGAGTGTCAATACTATGCCATCAGTGCTCTTGCATGCAGGGAATGGTGCTTTGGCAGAGGAGTGAAGACGTGCGCTCACCCTGCCGTTGCTGATCACCGCCCGCTGCCCGGGACTTAGTTTGAGGACGTCTCGGCAAAACAGCTGCTGACTGCGGATAAAATCCACTTCCAGCGTGTTGTACTTTTTCTCAAAGGCGTCGTCGTCCATGCCCTGCAGCGGAATAAACAAAGCTCTCTCAGGGTAGGTGCGGGGAGAGTGGGGGGAAATTGATTGTGGCGCCGGGCGGCGACGCGTTTGAAGAATGCGCGACGCAGCGCAGCATCCAATAGACGAGCTCGAGGATCATTCTGCCTCGACAGGCCTTTTTCTTTTCCTTTTTGAAAGGGCTGCAAAGGCAGAACAAGGAGGGTGGAGGAGGAAAAAGAAAACAGAGTAATGCCTCGGCGTGAGGGGTGATGTATGTGAGGCTGAGGGGTTATTGACAACTGGGCTGATGCATTGTACTGGCCAAAAATCACTGACGGCTCTCCGACGCAGACGAGGGTTGGAAAAAAGGCGCGTGCGTGAAAATTATATTAATCAATTTGTAATTAATATAACAAACTCTTAATTAAGACTGGGAAAATTTTTTTTTTTTTTTTTTTTTTGTGGCTCGAAACAAATGAGGGTGCGGGAGCGAGGTGCTGTTTCTGCTGCTGCTGCTGCATGAGAGTTTGCGTCAGGTTATTAGTTCCTCCCACATCCCTCCCCCGGAGATCAGGGCGAAATACCAATAATGTCAGCACAAGCCAGTCAGCAAGTCCGTCTGGCAGCCAATAATAAACTCGTACCCCCCCGACTCCCGGTCTCAAATCGCAGCGCCGCCTCCTACCTATCTCTCTGTTGCTATTTCCAGAACCCCCACACACACACACACACACACACACACACACACACACACACACACACACACACACACACACACACACACACACACACACACACACACACACACACACACACACACACACACACACACCATTGTTTAAGGCTCTCGGTAATTGAAGGGCAGTTTGTTTCGGCTGCTCCCAGGCAGCGGCTTATTCCTGGAGGTGGGGGGGGCGAGACGGGAGCGCTCCGTCTCCTGTGAGAGGATTTTCCGATGAGAGAATTCGTATTCTACCTTGTAATGACCACGACGACGAAGCCGTGTGGGCGGAGACGGACGAGAGAGGAGCTGCTGACTGCGACGGTCAGGCTCCACCGAGCTCGGCGCTCCAAACGGACCGCGGACGGGCAAAGGAAGGCCGTGGACACGTTCGGGTTCTTGAAGGCGAGGTGTTCGCCGGCATCTTTTTGTTTGCTTTTTTGTTTTTTTTCCCCTCCTTGTCAGTTAAAGATTCAGCGCGCGGAGCCCCGGCCCCTGCGCTGCCCCTGTGACGGATCAAGCGGAACTGACAGTGAGTAGGCCGCTCCCGCCTCGGCATCCGTGGGGGCTGCGGAGCATCATGTGGCGCTGGAGAGGCGCTCGGCTCGCTGATGTTTGGAGAGAGGGATGAGAGGACGAGCTCATCAATCACCATTTTTCCCCCCAGACTGGGCCTGCAAGTCAACATGGCAGAGAGGGGTGTGTGTGTGTTGGGAGGATGAGGGGGGGGGTCTCTGCAACCTGCTTTTCTTCACCAGATCCTCACTAACATATTTGGCAGTGAATCCTTTTATTCACTTCCTCCAACCTTGCTGGGCAGCATGAATGAAGATAAAACGTATTTTAATTCAGCCTACAGACTGTGGCTGCTTTACTGGAGCTTTCACAATGCTGTGGTAAAGAGACTGTGACCGAGAAGGATTTACGCCAGCGGTAGTAATGAGGTGTAAAGTCGCGTCTCAGATAGTTGACTTCTCACTCCCGTCACTGTCTTTTTTCTTCGAGCATCTTTCTACAAACAAACGGTGGCTAAAATGACGGAAAAGATCCTGGACTACAAACAAAATACCACAAATTCCCCATCGATCTTTCCATCGGAAACAACTCGCTGCCACCGCGCCTCCTTGTGAACTTCCAAACACGCTCCGGCAACAGTACATTGAGCGTCAGCGTGCCGGGCGATCGAGCGATAAGAGGGTCATAAATTTTAATTTCCCAATTAGCTCGGCCCGCCGGCACTCCAGAATATCTATGTTTACTGCCCGCGTGGCTGCGGCGAGGAGGAGGGATTCAACTCTCACATATGTTACTTGTAATGAGGAACGTGTAACGCGTTCCGTCCCATCAGCCGGCAGGCAGATCACGCAGGCTCAAGGCCCGTCAGACGTGAGCGTGCCATCTTGGTACTCTTGTCGGCGAATTAGCTCGTACAAGCAGGAAGAGAAAAGGCTGAGTAGGTGATTTGATGCAGTCTAACAAAGTTTTGGGGCTCTATTATGTACTAATGGAATTTAAAATGTTAAAGGGGTTCAACTAATAATTTTTAGGTTGTCTAGTCATTGGAAAAAAATATAATTAAGTGTAAATATACGGCCTAAGTCTTTCCAATCGCAGTTTTTTTGGATGATAGTTCTCAGATTACTGCCCTAATTAGGCACCCAAACCAATAGTGTGACCGGTTGTTAAACAAAATCTGTTCAGTACAACTGAAATGTTTGGTAATGTTGTTTTACAACAAATAATACCGACTGAACTCAGAATTACCTGGTAAAAACAAAAAATGGAACCAGAAAATGAAAATAAACAAATGAAAAACTAATGTAAAATAAATCTAAATATGCTGACATGCTAATTTTAAAAGCATGAATTTCATGTGAAAAAGAAGAAAAATATGTTTTATGTTTTGTATACCTGAATTAGAAGGTCTTTAATCTTGGTTCTCTGTTGGAGCAGCATGATGGTTTCCTCCTTCAGGAGCTTTTGCACAAACTCTGTTGCAGCCTTGTTCTTCTGGGTCAGGAGGGAGGCCCAGATGGCCCGGAACACCACAGTGTTGTCTTCACTGGGCTTTCCGGACGGGTTGTCTATCACCCCCACACGTACTCCAGGGCTGGCTTTCTGCATGGACGCCCGCAAACATGCAAACAAAGCAAATGTCACACTAAGGTCACATATTATCCCTGAGAATTTATATCACAAGTTTGCAAAATGCATTCAACCTTCACTTCACTACCACTTCATATTGATGGGTTGCAACAGTGGGAGATGTTACACCACTAAATATAATGACATGACACCCAGCGTGTGACAGCATCACAGGAAGTAGAAAATGAAGGAATAAAAAGTTCACTCACCAGATGGTTTAAAGCATTCAGCAAAAGTTTCCTCCCAGATTCCTTTTCAAAATCTCCAATTATCCACGTGGTCACAGCACTTATCCCATCTTCATCTGAGACGGAAACACAAGGCAAAATACACTCGGGCAGCCTGGTTGACGTGTCATCTTTTAAACATGAGTCGCCTTGTTGTCTCTGCTGCACCCTGACATTTATGGTGTGTGGTCCTGAACAGTTTCTCCATCTTAACAACAACATGTGACATTTGTGCAAAGCTTCTCCAGCTTAAAAGGGCAAAAGAAAAAGGAGGTTTGGGCAATTTTCCAGTTGCGTGTGAGAGACGCGAAAGTTCGTATGACTCAGACATTTAAGCAAGAACTTAACGCATCAAAAATTGCAACAAAAAGTCGTAGTTATTATTAATTGTGTCTATATCCCCTTGTTGGCAAAAGCAGGCAGTCATGCGTTGAGGACGAGTCCGCGGCAACACACTGTGGCGACCATCAGCGCCACTGGCCTGCAGCCAGACAGCACGGCCCCAGCAGCCACCACACTGGGGGCCAGTAGCCAATTCACTGGCACTGCTGAACAATATTATGCTCTCGACAAGTATTCAAAAGTTTAAGCATGAATGCACATAAATTATTCAAAATGTATCATGTGTGATCTCTTACCTTTGTGTGTGAAGTACTTCATCCTCTTGGCCGTTATGGCTATTTTGTCCTTCACGTCCACATAGGAGAACATCGTGGCATCCTCCCATTCACTGACAACTGCAGGGAAGTTGCAAGTAAAACAACAGAAAAACAGACAAGGGTGGGAGCGGGGGTTAAAAAAAAGAAAGAAAAGACAACAACAACCCCAACACACAGCGCTGCTGGTCACCTGGGTTGGCTGTGAAGTCCAGGTATTGGCGCTCGGTGCTGAGGACGAGCGGATTCATCCTGGGAACCACGTTGGGCTGTTCCATCAGATAGTCAACCACATCCAGGCCCTCTGTCAGTTGGCTCTGCAGCCGGGTGATCAACAGAACACATGTAGCCGACAAAACCATTCCCTACTGGAATACAATCAAATACTCGACTGGGGGAGAAAACAACACAGGCTGGAGAAACTGAACTGCCACCAAATGCAGCATCGGTCGCGTCTAAAAGTTCAGCTTGCACGAAAATTGAAAGAGTTCTTGCACTTGGCTGAAGATGAATGGTGATGTTTATTTTCATGCGTCTACCATAAACACAGCTCTCTGGAAGGCAGTGGTGGTGTCCATTATGCGCTGCAAGATGACGGCTTCAAGCTCATCTGGGTCCATCTCGTCGGGGTTCAGAGGGATTCCATTAAAAAGAGCCAGAGGTAGAGCACCCAGGCCGCTCTTTTTGTAGAAGAGGGCGCCGTTCTGCAGAACATAACAAAAGAAAAAAAGCAGCAACAATAAGGCCGCCACCGCCGCCGCATTCATCGTACAGCTCAAAAGTAAAAGTGTGAGGAAAAAAACAAGTGAGGGTTCATTTCCTTACCTGTCGGTTCTCATCATACTCTGATTCAACTCCGAGGATCCGCTCGGCGCCGGCTCTTGGGAATTTTCTCTTCAAGTAATCAATGACCGCATCAACAGTCAGCGTCTCCCCTGCATCTATTTTGCTGTATATCTGCGAGAAAGTGACAACTCGGATCAGATTGTAGCAATTATTCCCCTCTGTGTTAGTGAAACGCTGACACCAGACTCAAGTCCAATAATGTCAGCGGTGGAAAAAGCTGGCACAATGGAGCGACTCAGTGCTGAGCTACAAAAGAGCTGCGCTTTAGTTATTCCCTCAGAAGCGCTGGCTTAAACCAACAGAGATTTATGTATGTGACACACTTACGGAGAGCGTGGACATCAGAGCCTGGGATAAGTCGTACTCCTCTGCAATGTAATTCAGCAGTCGGTAAAAAGCGACGCCGGCATCTGAGGAGCCATCAATCTCATCCTCAGTGTTGACAACAAACACAAATCCAATTCTGGGGGGAACAGGACAAACAGACATATTCAATTTTGCAGGTAAAATGAGACTCGCAGACCTGATAAAAATCACAAATGCCAGGAGTGGACCTGCAGGGCGCCGGAGCGGCACCGACCTCAGAGGGATCTTGTGCTTGTAGAAGAGCTCCGCCAGTTTCACCAACTCCACAGTCTCCTCTTGAACAGGATCGAGGAACAACACCTGGCAAACAAAAACAATGGTGTTGCGTATTTGCGTTGAAGAAATCTTGATATTTGTATTTAAGGCCTGGTAGTTTTAATAATAAATGGCAACATGTACTCTATGTTGGAGTTTGGGAGAAGATTCCTACTCCACTGAGTGAAATTAAAACAAAATAATGACCAGTGTACTTGTTTCTTTGGTTCCTGATCATAATCCTGGTGTCCAGGGGGACTCACCAGGTTGAAGAAATTCCTCCTGATTTGCCGGATGACTCCAGGAAATGTTGCTCTGAGAAGCTCCTGCACGCCTGATGGCCAGCTACGGTAGGCTGGATCGTTCTCTATGTCGTTCAGCCACTGCAGGTTCCAAACAAACAGCAGGTGAAGAGGTGACATGTATGGATTCATTAGTCCATGTGCAACCAACATTCAGGATTGGGTGTTATACATTTTTAATGAAGTTTATAAATGATGTCTGATATCTGATATATGGCCATAAAGGGAAAAAAATCTGTATCTGCAAGTGATGCTTTTGCATCTCAGTCATCTTTGTAACAGCACATCTGTGACACCCGCCAGAAACGTCTGCCACAACCTCTTATTCCGTCCTGCCCGCCGTCAAAGCCGCCTGCTTGTGTGTATTGCTCTTTATGACGAACGATGGGGAGCGGTGCTGCAGCAAAATGAAATAGTGTTGCTGGCAAGCCCAGCGCCGACTGTGGTCTTTAATGCTGGAGAGAAAGAGCACAAGTCCTCCCAAAAGTGCAACAGGCAAGCTGTCATTATCTCTCACACGCTCACGCTCTCGCTGCTTGTGTGTGTGTGTGTGTGTGTGTGTGTGTGTGTGTGTGTCATCCTGATAAAAAAAAAAGAGAGAAAAAACATTAAGTAGCTCTTGGTGGTGTGAGGAAGGTGAAGCCTCAGAGTCTCCATATCCTCCCATTTTCCGCCTTTCAATAACTGCAATATTAGAATAGCCGCAGGGGCAGAAGCGAAAGCTTGCTAGATTTTAATTTGATAGCTTCCCCCGGCGGATACCTCCATGAATAACTGGAGTTTCTGGCAGGCTCAAGACTTGCTCACGAAAGCCGGATGATTGATCCGGTAATTTACACCCCAGCGTGAGAACACAAAGGAGAGGCGAACAACTGCGGCGTTTACGCGCTGCAAAAAAAATATAATAAAGCGCTCTGACGCGGCTCACCATTATGGCTGGATGTCTGATGTCTAAGGCGTAGCTGTCATCCGCAGCGCTCACAGGTAAGCGCAGCAGCTTGCCCTGGTGCTCCCCTTTAAGGCCGAGGTTATGAAGCCCCTCCAGGATCTTGGCCTCTCGTCGGAGGATGTCCAAAATGCTGCAAAGCACAAGACGGCAGGTATATATATATATATGTGTGTTCTGTGTCGAAGTCGTGTTGTGTTGCAATACCCGACTATCTCGTCACAACAGAGCCAATCCATTGATCTGAGGCTTCCCGGGGAGAGAGCGAACAACCTGCTGCTGCTGCTCCCCCCCAAGGAGCAGGAGTCCCACCTGAAAGGATTGTGAAGGTCCAGATCGATGTGCAGGCCGTTGATGAAGAGCTCCCCGTCTCCTGGGTGAACGCCCACAGTCTCGCTGAGGTGCTGAAAGAATGAGATCAGGGTGTAATTGAAAGTGTACTTGGAAATCCAAAGTTTCTTTTTACTTTCCCCCTCAATTGAATTGATGTCAAATGTATGAATGTATTAGTGCAGAATATCATTCAAATAGAGACAGCTTTTCACTCTTAAAAACATCTATTTTTTTTGCAGAAGAAAGGCCATTTTCCAGGAGGAAGTTGTGTTTTTAACTCACCTTTTGGTTCTCCTCAATTTCTTTTCTCATCTCTGGCTTTACAGCGACTCTTGTCAGTGATCTGTGGGAACCAAAAAAAATAAAAATAAAAAAAGCACTCACTGACCTATAGAATCCTGATGACAGTACAGTTTCCATCAATTTCTCTGTCAAACAACCAGCTCTGAGTAGCAGAGTTTCAGTGTTATTACAAGCTGAAGGCCCAGAAATAAAGAAAACACTGGCTGACTTGCTTATGCTACATGATGGACAAATATAACAAGGTCTTACAAAAAGCAAGCAGGACTTTGTGTCCCTTACGTGATGCCATTTACTGTGCCTTGATTTACACAATGCGAAACAACAAAGGTGACAAAAGAAAAAGATTTTGAAAAGCACCAAGAGCAGGGAAGAGAAACTCAGCCGAATACATTACCTGGCTTTGATGGGAAAGTTCTGGCTGAGGTCTCGCATCAGCTTCAAAGAATCAAACTTTGGAACAGACAAGATTCTGGACGCTGCTTGGAAACTGAGATCTGTGGGGATTAAAGAGTAACATCGACATTTTTTCATTTGTCAACAAAATTTATGACGCGTTGAGACAAATCAAATCTAGGCATGAAATCATAGCGGTGGGTGGAGAAAAGTTGTTTGCAAGCATTTTCAGAACATTCAATTGATAGGGGTAAAAAAAACCCCAAAAAAACAGACATCTTCATCAAAAACACACGTTTCATGCTAAAACGGTTGAAAAGAGTGAAACAATGAAATTGACAAATGAGCTTTTCAAGGATTTTAACAGTTGGAATTAAAATATGTATACCTTGCATTTCCCACACTTTGAGAGGAGCCATTTCACTGGCGCTCTCCAGGAGGTGTCTGCGTAGCTCACTGAGCTGCTCCTTGTGCTCAGGATGGGATTTCCTGGAAAGAAGTTAAATGGGAAAAAAACCTTTGCAGAGCAGATGGGGCAGCGATGCACAGATGCAGCCTGTCTAAGGTAGCAGCAGCAAATCTGATTGGCACGTCAACACTCCTGCCAGTCTAGTTCCAAAGTTTGTCTCCCCTTTAACAAATACTTTCTAGGGCTCCTTACATGATCTAAGATGAAAGTATGACAAGGAAAGTATTGAGGGAAGGTGTTTTACACAGCCGACATCGACCAAAAACCATCCTAAAGTTTGAATTCTCTCCCATTTTCAGGGCCTGTCAGCCGACCCAGCTTAAATCTTGCGAAATAGACGGAACCAGAAAATGTAGACATCAATCCTCAAATCTCAAAAGAGGGAAATGGGATTAAGATGTTAGTGCTAAGCTTCTTACTTTAATGTTCCAAAAAAGAAACCTTGGACTTCATCGTCTTCATCTTCTTCAGCGTTTATATCTGTCTTTGAGTCTAGAAAAGTCAGAGATGTGTTTTATTGACTTTGGTAGTTGCAAAAATAACAACAACAAAAATTGCCATGTGACAAACTGACCTTTTACTTTTGTGTCATCCACGGCTTTGTACTCTGTGCTCTTGATAGCCAATTCAACACCGTAGCCGGATAAAAGCATTTTCTGAGGCTTTGGGTCCTGCAGTCAGCAGCAGGGTGGCAGTTTTAAAACAAAGAAATGCTAAATGTTGTTGCTACATAGTAAAAAAAATAATGGCAAAAGATAATAATGTGGCAAATTCAGATGCATTCTACTTTGAATTGTATTGCATTTACAAAGACAAAGCCTGAAATGCTTCAAGTATTAAATGGAGGAAATGTTTAAAATGCTACACAGATGGACAAACTCCTCCACTATGGAACGACGTTACCCCGCAGAAGCAAGAAACACGCAGCAGCAGCTTCTGTGGTGCTGTTTGTCACAGGCGACCTTGACAGTGATATCACCCAGAATCAAAGCGCTATCGCAGTATTTTACAGACTTATCCAAAGACTTTTCCCTCCCACACGCTGCTTTTCTTTGACAGAAATGTCTCTTTCACATCACTGGTGTGTCCGTTTTTCACAGATCAGCAACAATTTTAATAGAACCAGTTGATTTTTTTTTTTTTTTTTTTCAAAAGGCAGGTCAAAGCTGCACAAGCAACACTTTGCATGAGGAGGAAGCAGAAGCCAGAAAGATTGCATTTGTAGGATTCATCAGTTCTATCACATAAAATGTAAAACAGATACATGCATTCGTTCATCTACAACAACTTCACTCAGAAGGAGATGAAAAAAAACATGACTAGGAGTCACTTCACATCAATAGTATGTTTAAGGTTTGTGACCTACCGCTACGTAATGCCGCAGGACATAAGTAAGTGCACCATCTTGCGCCTTTGTCGAGAGCGCTTTATGAAACGTGGTGAACCTTTTGGTTCCAATCTCCGCATAGAGGATCACCACTGGTACATCCGTTTTATTGGCCCCTGGATATGTGTGATCACTTTTGAACAGATAAGGTTTTGGCCTGCGGACAAAAAAGATGCTTGAAATAAAAATCTGCAATTTCTAAGTTATAAGTATGCAGAACTCAGCCTGTAATAGTCAAGGCAGTGTTACCTGCCTGCAGCTGCCTTCAGGAGCTTCTTGATTTCTTTGGTGCTGCAGCTGTGCTGACCATGAATGGAGACGAACGCGGGGCAAGACTCAGGCGGGGGTTCGTCGTTTGCAATCTGGTAAAGGCAAAAGGGAGAAAATGTTGAAGAACACAGTGGCTTCAACATTACAGACCACAGGATAATTACAGATAAACCAGTTACGTAAGCTGTTTGCTCGCGGTATTCCCCAGAGATCATTGCTGTTGTTTACAGTATGCAGCACAATGTGTTTAAAAAAAAAAGGAAAGCATTGCAATCGCATTCAGGTTAACCTGAATCTACTAATCCTGTCTGGAGAAAACACGTTATGCTCTTAAACTGTTTAAAAATTAATGTCTTTATAATTTATATAATTTTTCCTTCTCTTTGCACTATTTTTATGTTTCTGTAATTATGTATATTCCCCCAATGTGAGCTTAATAAAGGTGTTCTATTCTATTCTATAAGTAATTGTGTGGGTGGTCAGTTTTATTCTCATTAAAACCCCTGTTTTCTGAAAAGTTTTACAGTTTAACAATATGGCTCATATTATCCTCATAGTAACATACCTGCTGGGATGCATGAACAGCTGGTGAGTACGACCGGAGAGACAGAGCAAACTTGAGGAGATTAAGCTGAAGGTCTGTGAGGAACTGGCCAGCCTTCTTTAGGATCAAATTGTAGTAAGAACGGACAGACTCTGCAAGAAACACAAACATAGGGCTGGGTTAGAAGATCTTTCATTTGGTTTCGCAGCAGTAACTAACATGCATGCAATTATAACACAAATTTAACTCAAGTTGTAATAATGTACAAGGTAGCTTTTAGCTTAAAAACCTTGGAATGATGGCAACAAATACCACATTAATATGTAGAAAAGGAAACAAAATAACATACCTCCATGCTTGTACACCGTTAACTCCTTCACAGTGTCAACAAACTGCCAGAATTTCTCATTGCCATCTTCTCCGATAAACTCACTGTGCAAAAGAGAAGCAATTTAGACACTCATCAGTGTCCAACCAGGGGCAAGTTGCTGAGCCAAGAGCCAATGGCACAATAGCAGAGGCTGGAAGTGAGGGCCTGCCTCCTCTCAAACAAACCAAGGTGCACACAGAAACAAAAACTTCTCATTTTAAAACAACACGTAGGAAGGCATGGAAATCATCAACATATCAATTACATGAAACAAAAAAAATGTCTCCATTCTCATTTTAATTATCAAATCTACAACGCACTTAGGAAGGCATGGAAATCATCAACATATCAATTACATGCTGATCTCACTAGAAAAAATGTCTCCATTCTCATTAATTATCCAGTTGAATCTACTTTAACTTCTGCACTTAAGAGTAAACATCATTATTATTATTATTATTATTATAATTATTATTATTATGTGTTTTTCCGATGATGCCCTTTCACATCAAGGGTCAGTTTGTGACACTTGCTGATGCTGACATGCATGCGTGTGGTCAGGAATACCTCGTCTCCAGAAGGAAAGGCGTCATGTTCCATTTCGCTTTTAGACTGGCAGTGACGCCTTTGGGTGCTGACATGGCACGGTGCATGCTCAGCAGCAGGAGCAGCGAGAGAACAATAATGGTCCTCATCGTTATCTTTACATGAACCTGGAAGAGCAGGGAGCAAGTACACCAACGCAGTCAAACGCGGTTGCCTTCCTGGACGTGCCACGTAGCGAGCGTACCTCTTGCCTTATTATCAAAAGCGCTTGGAGCGCGTGGATTAAAATAACTAAACAAATTCTGTGGTATTTTTTTTTACTATGCCGTCATGAATGAAATGTGTTAACAAAAAGAAAAACCATCGCGTTTGCCTTTTTGCCATTTAGCGTTGTATATTAAACATTCAACACACCAGGGGAAGGACTGCATTAAGTCACCACTAGCTGTAGCATAAAAGTAAACATCCAACCATCGTTCGAGCAGTAAACTATCGTGAACATTCAAAAAACGGATGAGACAAATAATAGTGTGAATTGGGAATGCACAGTGAGTGCCACTCTGTTGTCGCTAATATTTCCCTCACCCCGTTAGTGATGCTGACCAGTTCCATACAAAGCAAGTGGGTATTTTGGAGCAGCTAGCAGCCCGTTACTCCAACAGCTAACGAGTTGCCGGGTGTGCCGTAAATTGTGGTGACTGACGCGGACCATCGAACATGCCTGACACAGCCGTTCACCAAAAAACAAACATTTACGGCACGTATTTAGTGTAGTCATGTTTTTCCAAAACAATTGTGTTGACAAATATGACTATTCTGAGCACATGTTTATTTTAGAAACTGTTAATAGTTTGAATTTTACTCCGGCAAAATATTAGCCAACTACAAAAAAAAAAAAAAAGCTGTACTCAGAATCAGACACCAGCTGCGGCGCGTTTCCATTTTTACCATAAAGATTACTAATCGTCCCCTGTTCTAGTGTGTGAGTAAGTTTACGACTGCACAACTACAACAATTGAATCTCAATAAAGAGTCCAGAAAAGAAAACTCCTTCTGATCCCTTTCCGTGAAAATAACCGATTGTTGCAGTAGCACAAAACTGTGAATTTAGTGCGAGATAAAATGGTATAAATTGTATTCGATGAATAAACAAAACAACAACACCAACGATGTTATCTTTATTTTATTAGCCCCTTTAACCTATATATTGTATAAGCATTTCATTGAGAATCATAATAAGTAGGAACATAAGGGTGTTGATCTGAATAATTGTAGTTATACAAAGCAGCAGAACAATACAACGGCAACTTTAAATCCAGTACCGAACGCACTCTTGAAAAATGATTGAAAAAAAAAAAATCGGTTCCAGCCGATTTGGTATTTAAATGTGCTTCCATTTCCGTAGTGCCTCAGCCCAGCGGCTTGTGCGCGCCTCTGGCTTTGCAGCGTGCGTTCGACGAGATTATGGGATGGACTGTAACGGGATGTTGAGCTCTCCATCCAGTTGAGCCAGGATGTGAGCGCAGCGCACATCGTCTCGTATGCAGCAGCAGCGTCCTCTGAAAAAAAAAGAGAAAAGCCCTGCTTCAGCAGAGTCACTCACACCGCCGCGGATGCTGCTGTAGGATGCAGCCGGGGGATCCTGCAGATCGGTCCGAGCTGCGCGCACACAATCCATCCTTCAATTTAGACTGAGAAGATAAAGGGAGTGGAGGAAGAAGAAGGGGAAAGAAAGGGAGGGGGGGGGAAAAAACTCCCACCTGCTGCCCAATTGTCAACTTGATGCCGGGACTCGGATGCGGCTTCCCAAGTAGCGGCTCCAGAAGTTGGGACTCCCGGAGATGCCGCGACTCTTGCTTGGCTTTCGCACGGGACTTCCAGCGCAGCGCAAACATCTTTAGAGGGTTTTGAATGAAAGCAAAGAGACATGTCCCTTTGTGCGCTCCGCGTCTTATCTGATCAACACGTGGCACTCGAATAAAAGGAAGGAGGAATGGAAGATTATTGATCTCCGAGGAGCCCCGACGGATGCTGGCCCGTATTCACAGTAATGGAATGAAGACAACTCTCCTGATATGATGGATGACAGACCCAGCAAGCTCATCCTGCTCCCCGTTCTGGCAGTTGTGTTTGTGATGATCGGCTACCAGTACATCTGCCCCGCCGGGAGCAAGTCGTGCCACTTCAAGGCGGGGGAGAAATTCGGCGGGGTGAGCCTGCTGTCCGGCCCGTACCAGGACAGCGACGACTTCTACCGGGACCAGGACCTGGAGGATGACAGCCCGCCCAGGGCGCCGTCCAAGTTCAACTTCAGCGAGAGGGACCTGGACAGACACGTGGAGTTCAACATCAAGGGGGACGACGTGATCGTGTTCCTGCACATCCAGAAGACGGGCGGCACCACCTTCGGGAGACACCTGGTGAGGAATATTCGCCTGGAGCAGCCGTGCGACTGCAAGCCCGGCCAGAAGAAGTGCACCTGCCACCGGCCCGGCAAGGAGGAGTCGTGGCTCTTCTCCAGGTTCTCCACCGGCTGGAGCTGCGGGCTGCACGCCGACTGGACCGAGCTCACCAACTGCGTGCCTGTCATCATGGATAAAAAGGAGGCCCAGAGGGATAAAAGGTAGGAGTGTGGATATCTGCAGGTGTCTGCAGGTGTGAGAGTGTGTGGGTCAGGGAGAGTGTGCAACCGAACAAATGTCCAAAAAACAAACATGCAAACATGCAAAATGTGACCAGAAAAACGACATTGACCATATCTTGCCTGCAGCCCAATGTCAAAGTCTTAAGTGTAACAGATGAATCTTCTTAATATCCCCCACCCACCCCAGTTTTGATTCATGTTCATAGTCCCATTGGAACACATCAGCAGTTTTCTATCATCAGGGTCCAGTGGTAGATCAAAGGTTTACTCTATAAAAAAAAAAAAAAAAAGTCTTAAAAACTAACATCAATCAATTTCACAGACATCTGAAGTGGATTTCAGCATTTAGACTCTGGTGAAAAATAAACACTGGCGTCTGTTGCTTCTATCCTCACATTTAAAGGTTCCATATATTGCAAAATTTACCTTACTTTTTAAATAACCCCGTTGCTGAAGACCCTGTAAATAGGCACAAAAAACACCAGTTTAGGTTGAGTGCAACAACAGGCAATCCCCTGACCTGTGTGATGTGACAGGGCCACTGAAACCTTGTTGATTCCTGCACCAAACATGTGGGAAGTACAACAAAGCATCAGTCTTTGCAGGTGTCTCAAACCAAGGGTTAGGGTTATTTGTTTATTTGTTGTTTTTAATGAATGAATAGTTCAAAGCTGCTCTATTCATGTCCAGGAGGAACAGTCTAACAAATGGTTTGACATGGAACCTATATATTCTCCTGGACAGTATCTCACCGCCATGTGGTTGGGCGTGTTCTAGTCTCCAGATGGAACATATGCAGCACAGTTCAACTGACTTTCACCTTTATCACTTTTTTTTCTTTTTTGGCTTTCACAGTAGAAAAAGGTTTCCAGGGTCCTTCAAGTGTCCTTAAAGGCCCCTAAACAATTCTCTTTCACTGGACTCAAAGCTCCAAGTGAACCCACTGAAAGACTTTAAAAGGCAAACGGAGGATGGATGGCTGATTTAACCTTTCCGTGAATAAGGGGCGTCTGCGCACGACAACACACAAGTCACCCCATGCTGTGTGCTGTGTATTCAAACCTCGGCCCTTGTACGACAGAACACACAACTCACCCGCCATGCCTTGTCTCATGCACGCTGGGGCCAAGTCCACGTGACGCATCCTGGCTTGCAGAACTATTGGGCTGTTGTTGTGCCGTTACATTTGTTGGGGCTCTTTTCCAGCACCGAGTTTAAATTCCAAGAAATGCTGCTTTCGTGATCCAAAGACATGACCTGTATGGACAAGCAGTCCATATTACAGTGTTACCTCTTTGGTATTTTTTGTTGTTGTCAGCTCTTGCGCAGCATTGCAAGGTTCCGTCTGGTTCTGTCTGTTTGCTCAGGAGCGCACGTCTGTGTTTTTCAACTCGCTCTTTCTGTGCATTGCTTCATATCTGCGGTGAAGAAATCCAGCGGTGTATACGTGTGTGTGTGCGCGCGATCACACAGAGGAGGCGGGGCAACCAAATGTTTTGACACATCACACCCAAAACAACGGAGCAGCTCCGGCGTCTCCTCCCTTATTTTTGAAAAACACGGTCAGTCTCACGCCGAAGCACACGGGGCACATGATTTATTTCTGCTTCGCCAAGTGTTTCCTCCTCGACTCGGGAAAGTACTCAGCGGATGCGACAGCTCTTCATCTCGCAGCTGCAGCATCTCCTGCGTTCGCTCTCGCGGCCCCCCTTGTTCTTCTGTGGGCTCCTGCGGCGTCTATTCTGAGATGATGCTGCTGCTGCTGCTGCTGCCCCTGACCAAGACTGTTGGCAGACACGCTGTGCTAGGAGCCCCCCGCCCCACCACTTCCCACACCACCGCCCCGCTCGGCAGCCACAGCACATTTACCAAGTGAGATGACTAATAGCATTATGCAAATGCTGGATCCAGGATGGTTTCTGGAGCACTGCCTTAATTAAAATACCTTAAACGGCACGGGTTCAAAGTAGGAGAGCTCCTCTTTAGCACAGCGGGAAACTGTAGCCGGGGTAAAGACACTTGTTAGCAGAGTGTTCAGGTTAAATCTGAAGAGGAGAGGCGGAGCTACATTCGGTATTCGGAGACCGCACCTTTTGTTTTTCAGTCGAATGCCTCTCTGATGGAGAGGCTGAGGTCTCAGCCGTTCACCTCGTCCACTCCCGAGGACCGAAAGCGGGACGCCGGCACGGCCAGCACGACACCCGGTTGGCCTGTGAGCAGGAAGCGGAGCGCTGGGGCCGGCCATCCGTGTGGCCCGGGAAAAGGTCAGGTGTGTCAGGGAGGATCAGCGCAGTGCGTGCTGCCGCTGCTCGGGCTCCCCTGGAAGGTGCTGTCAGTCAGCGGGGAAGTGGAGCAAGCGAGTCCCGCTCGCGTCAGAGGGCTTTTCTGCAGAAACAGACCCATAAGTGCCTTCTTCCTCTCCACTGGCTTTTGTGGAGAGAGCGTCGCCTCCGCGGAGCCCCCACCTCACCCACCACCACCAGCACCACCACCACAGCTTGTCGAGCAGGTTGTTTTCCTCTCGGGCTGCAGATTCAGAGGTCCGTGATGAGGAGGGACTGCGGGGGCTTCAGTCCTGATTTTGTTATGTGTTCATTAGCTCACCGTTCAGCTCCGGCAGACGGAGCCACGCTGTGTGTCTGGCGATGGTGGAAATGGGATTTTTAACATTTAAAGGTCCCGCGTTATGCGTTGATTTCCCATCTCAGACTGTAGTGGAGTGTTGCATGGTTAATTACACCTCTCCCCTCACCCCCACAAAAAAAAAGCTAGACAGATCTCCACCAGAAAACTGCATATTTAATTTCACATTAGTTTCCCAGGTCTTTCAAGAGCGTGGCCTGTTTTAGCTTCCTGATGAAAAGGATCAGTTTGTGTTGCCATAAAGGGCCTCTTTTCAGAATTGTGTGTCTCAGGACACACAATTCTGAAGGGTACCGAGCAAAAAAAACAACAAAAACAAAAAACAACAATGGACTCTCATGTCTGGAGAGTCAACGATCACACTGTTTGTCAAAACTCTGTATCAAATGTTGTGGTGCCGCATTCTATCTTTTTCTGTGTCTGTGAAGAGGCACTGAGGCAAAAGGACACAAACACATTCATCCGTGCACATTACCATTTATAGAGCACCGCCACAGGGTGCTGGACACTTCCATAGCTCGGGACATACAGAATTTTTTTCCCCAAAAACTTATTTCTGACAGTCAGGTCCAACGTGTTTAAGGTTCAGATTCAGTGTGCGGAGAGGGGAAGCAAATGAGGATCCACCACACAGCGTCTTCGCCGCTTCACTTCAATATCGGCTTTTTTCTCAGAAACATTTTGTCACGGCAAACCGACGTCTGTTTACGCAGGTCAGCAGAACCAGGCCGGAAATAAACTACTGAGGTGGAAAATGGCTGTTTTTGATATCAAATGAAGAAAGGGGACCTTGCATATGCTAACGGCGTTGTTGACAGGGTTAGCCTTTCTCACACAAGATATTTTTCTGTCATTTTTATTGAGTTCAAGAATATCTGCCTCCAGGTATAATCCTTTACCATCTGCGAGACAATACAGGGTCAAACCTTTTATGAAACGGTTGCCCACATCAATCAGAATTCAGAATGATTTTTTTCTCAAGGCTGTGCGGGATTGTGCAGTATCACCACAGTGCTTCTTTCTCTTTATTGACTTCAGTTTTCATATTTTATTCAGTTTTACCCCTCTCTATTTATGCTGTACTTTATGTAGATCTATGCAGTTCGGGTAAAATGCAGTATTCCTCCTTTGTATTTTGCAAGAGCATGCTTGTGTGTGCATTGGGACTGTGTTTGGTTCTCTTGTAACTGCCGTGCTTCATATCATATTGTATTGTATCGTTGTATGATATCATGTTTTATCGTGGGAGGGGTGGGGGTGGAGGGATCACACACAAGCGCATCACCCAACACCTCCTGCTTGGAGCTCTGTAAAAGCACATCTGGCCATTATGGAGTGTTAGACATTA
The DNA here is from genome assembly GCA_009823395.1 of Thamnaconus septentrionalis. Classification (NCBI taxonomy): domain Eukaryota; kingdom Metazoa; phylum Chordata; class Actinopteri; order Tetraodontiformes; family Monacanthidae; genus Thamnaconus; species Thamnaconus septentrionalis. The sequence goes on along the minus strand of CM020514.1, from coordinate 15,777,278 downwards.
GCGCTGAGCGTCGACATTACAGTGAAACTCTTGTCATTACAAGTGGTTAAGGCAGCCAGCAGCGCACTGAAAGTTAATTTGCTTATGTGCATTTTTGTGTCTTTTGAAGTGCCCTGCAGTCTGTGCTACAGTTGCGACTGAAAGGTACACAAATTAATGTTCTTCTCATTAAGGAAATAAACATTCATTATGGCGATACAAGCGTGAAGTGTGAACTCGTAGCGGTAAAACTCACATTCCTCTGGTCGTCCGCACTTCAAGTTTCTCAAGTTCTCATTAATTCTTGTGCTGCACGCACAGTATAGCTGCTCCCCGCCTCCGACTGCGACCTCATAATTTTATGCATGTGCTGATGTCGCAATTTTCTATATCAGTTATGAAGTCTTCATTAACAGCTTTCTTGTTTCCCATGCATAATAAATGCTCAGTGAAGAAGCACAAAGAGACCAAAGCCAAAGAGAGAGTACAGTACAGTCACTCTTCAATGCACCCCTTTGATTCTACACACACACACACACACACACACACACACACACACACACTCAAGCAGAGAGAGGAGTGCGTGTACAAGAAATACAATATACAAGAAGTCTTTTACTATGATCCGAGTTGACGATTAGATTCCAGCGCCCTCCACAGTTTCATGCTATGATCCTGAACTGCATGTAGGAAAAGAAAAGACAGAATTGGAGCGTTTTTTCTTCTTTCTTTTTTTTTTTTATAATTTAGTATTTAGTGAATTTTTCCGCTGTTTAATAAAAGCCAGCTCCTGCCAAGTTGATTTAAAGGCTGTTTTCAGAGCTAATCACTGTTAGCGGTAAGCCCTGCCCTGTCTCATGATCCATTTCTCTGCTGTTGGCTCCAGATATTACAGTAGCTCACTGTTAAGGATGAAAAATGGTTATAATCAATTTGAACGGGATTAATCTTCCTCTATCAAGTGACTTCTTTTTAATATTTAAAGCCTTGAAGAAAAGTCGTGCAGCTCTGCAGTTTGATTCCCCATCATTCATTCAAAAAACAACTTTTTCTAAATTTCAACACTAATCTCGCAGAAGTAGCAAACACCTGATAAAACTAACCCTCCTCTTTAGCTAATTAACAGGATAGGTCTGTGTTTTTTTAAAATTAGAACTGGTACAGAGTGGGTAGTAATTACTGCAGGGTCGTTTCGTCTTAGAGCACTGACTACTAATTGCTCCACGTCTCCCAGTGCTACCTACCTGCACATAATGATAATTAACATGTCTTACTCTCGTTGATGCCACTCACTGTAAGCGTGCGTAGGAGGGACTCATCACCGGCTCGACCCAAACAGACTGCAGACATCGCTTGCTGCACGATGCTATGCAGGCTTTTGTCAGCATCTTTAAGGCATTGCTTGACTTGGATCTTCTTTTTAATCTTTTCTAATGTGAGGCACGAGCCAAACTGGTAATATCTTCTTAATCTAAAAATTACCATTTCCATTTCCGTCCAGAGCTTCCACTCGCAGGCTTTTTCTGCTCTCTGCCACTTGCTCACAGCAGGCGGAGCTCACAAAATCTTGCAGTACAGTCAACTGACAGTTGACCATGTGGTAGCATTTGATCAGTTATTTGCTTTTGTACATCCATCCATTGTCTGTGACACCCATAGTTTTGTGATGGAAAAGTAAAGTTAAATCCCAACATTTCCCAACATTCCCATTTTTAAAAAATAGTATTCCTTTTACTTTCAGTTATTTATCTTTTAATTGTGGTCTGCACCCGAAAAGACTTGTGCAGTACTTTTCATTTCCACTGCCTCCTGTCTGGGACTCTCCTGCCCTTCCGTGGGCTCCACAGAAGGTCTTCAGCCTGGGGTGCCCTCCACTCTGAGCAGCACAGAAATCCAAGCCAAAGGGGAGAACATTGAGCAGGTTTGTAATTCTTCGAGCAAAGGGCTCATCACAATGGAGTGATGTTTATTTCGTGTCCTGGGGGCGCCGCAGACTTTCAGTGCACGCAGATTGCTTTTCATGTGTCATTAATTCAAGTGGTCATTGCTGGCAGGTCTCAGCGGCCGTACAGTCGGATTGATAATTAAGTGTCGCTTCCGCGGGGGCGTGCGGCGGCATATGTCATGCCCTTGTTTGGTGTCGGAAGGAGTGAAATGGAACAGTTGTGTGGGGCGATGTTGGGGAGCAGAGAGGGGCTCGTGTGATTCTAATCAGTTTTCATGCAGGAAATGTTATTGCGGCCCGTTTCTTTTGTAAAGCAGGTAGCTAATTTTCTCTTTTAATTCTACCGCGCTCATTTTTCAATTCCACACATTTCCATAATAGTTCACGTATATATCCAAATGAAGGGGTGAGGGAGAGGTGAGGGCTTACCTAAATTGACCGTGTCGGGTTGGGAGCGCTGACGCGAATAAAACTGATGAAATCTGAGAGAGGGAAGTAATGAAATGGAATTCCTGAAAGGGCTGCTGCAAAGTCTCCGCGACGATTTCATCTGAATTTGAATTGCGGCCACTCGTCCCGCTGGCCAGCACAACCAGCAGCAGTGACACATTACGGCCGTCAGAGTGGATTGTTACTCACATTTGATCAAAGCTCAGATTTGCTAATTAAATAATGCTTTTTTGAAAGTCTTAAAAAGAAAAGAGTATTTCATCATTTTCGCTCCCCTCAAAACTGAGCAAGTCAGGGTTTCCAGTCGAGTCGAGTATTTACAGTGATATGCAAAGAAGAGAGAGAGAGGGACAAACAGCGGTCACCCTGCAAAACACAAAAGAGAACACAAACACAACCTGATTCTTCAGTAATGGTGGTATCACACTGTCAGTTCGTTTTTAATGGTCTCACAAAATCAAGGTGATACAAAAAATCTGCGAACTAACAATGCATTTGAATGCAGCAACATCAGCAACAACTTTACGCTGTTCAGCGTTAAAGTCTGGATCACAAGGTGTTGCACAGACGTGTTGCAATTCAGCACGGCGAGCCACCGATCCCTCCTCCACACACCACCCGCAGGTGAAATGGCCTCGCGCTGAATGAGCTGCCTGTGTCTGGCTGTGAGTTTCATAGTGTGCGACAGGCTGCGTGAGCACAGTGTTAACACCAAAATGTGTTTTTTTGTTTGTTTGTTTGTTTTTGGGGGAGTAAAGAAAACAAGCCCAACTTGTGAGTTTGAACGTATGTCAGCCAGAAGTCGATCAGTACCAATCACCCATAGCCGAGTCTGAATTGAATCATACATCATTATAATCAGGCTTGAATCAGACTCAAGGACTCTACCAGCACTGAAGTGCAGCTTTGAAAGTCTTAATTTTCACGCTGTGAAGCCAACCTTGTGTTTAACAAAGTTCAAACTAACACAGAACACGTTGGCGCTGCACTGACGCCGATTGGAGGAATCCAGCTCGAACCTGCACCTCTGTGTTAGTTTTAGACATAGCCTAAATAATTTAGCGATGATTTGCTTTTGCAACATTAGCATTTTTGGAGAGACTGAAAAAAGCTCTCTGTGCTTTTTAGCTGATGTGGATATTTGTCATCGTCCAGCTGTCCTGCGTGGCTTCAGATACAGTATGGATGGCGCTTACTGTCAGTCTCTAAAAGCCACTCTGCGTAATGAAAGCCGCACAGCTCGCCAGGGCAACTCCTCTGATGCCGCTGTCAAATAATTGCTGGTTCGGCAAATATGAAATTCCAATTGTCTGATTCAAAAGGAAAGGAAATGAAAGGCTCCCTCCCGCTTGATCGAGTGCCCGGACGGGACCGCCGTCCTGCTGCCAGGCTTTAGTGTCTGTGTCATGTCACTTAGTGCAATTGTCCGTTTTTGTTTTTCTTTCAGCTTTGTGTCAGAAATTTGTTTGTCGGATCTCGGGAATCTTAGCCCTGCACAAAAGTGGGATCATCCAGATTTCGACGTTGAAATCTCACTCATCCATCTGTCTAACCTTCAGTAGGAATAAACCAAACAATCAGTTCTTTATTTTAGAGTCTACAGTCCACATTTCTTTTTATTATATTGCTCTGCTTGAATGCCTTTTTTTCAGTCACCTTGCAGGTTTTTTCTCTCCTTGCAGAACACTGAATCCAAGAGCTCTTTTAGCACCTGGATAAAAGAAATAAAGTCCATAAGAAAGAAAAGGTCTGTCAAGTGTGTCTGGTTGAAAAACTTTGATTTCATTTTTTTTCAAGATTTATCTGGTCCATACCGCCCAAACGACAACCACTGCGACTCCTTGACGTGTGGTGGTGAAGTTATAGGACCTTCCCTTTTTTTCTTTTTTTTTTGATCAGCATGACATCACCCCCTGGACTGGAGTGAAATGAGCAGAAGCGAGGCACCTCGTTCCGATCTAGTTAGGTGTAGTCGTCGGCGTGATGAGAATGAGTCAGCCGGCGCTGTGATGCAGAGTCCCTGCCTTTAATGTCCCCAGGAGGCCTGTTTGGTGGCTGAGCCATTCGAACGCTCCTATTATCAGAGGGGCGATTAACTTTGACTCAGTCTTCCCTCTGATTGAGAAAGGAACACTTAAGTTCTGTGCCGTAAAACAACCCATAAAACAAGGTACGATCTCAAAACGTCAAGACTTTCTGTTTCTCCATCGCAAACTGTCTTCATCAGCAACTCTGTGAAAGTTGGCAGCTTGGTAGTTGTGGAACATGGCAGATTTCAAAAAATAAATCAGGTTTGAGCCCATTTTTTGTGGGGCTTTTTTCTTGTTTGTTGTTGTTGTTGTTCTTAACTAGTTTTGAATTGATTCATGCACTGTTTTTCACATGCACGGCCCAAAATCCTTGGACCCACTCCAGCCACCTGAGGTGCCTGTTTGTTTCATTTCTCAATTAATACCCGCGCAGCCCGATGACAGGGGCACGCCGAGAATAAATGTGTCTGGAGTTGACTTATTATAACAACCTGCAGAAAGGTCATCCGTCCTTTTCTGGGGCCATGCTGTTGACAGGTAAGTTATATTGCAGGGGAGGTGGAGCGCGGCCGCGTGTCTCACACCGTTTCCCAATTTGGATTTAGTGGTTGACTGAGCACCTGGTGCACACTTGAAGTATAAGCACAGGTAGAGTCACCTTCACACGCACTAATCTCCGCCCGCTCGAGAGTTTGTCACTCCAACTTCTCTGGTGACATAAGGCTCAGGGTATTTTTTTTTTTTTTTTTTTTGATCTTGTTGTGGGCTGCGCTGGATCGTGATGTGGAGCCAGAATTACTTTCCTGCGCTCGCAAACGTGGCTTCACTGCGCGATCAGTTGCGCCGCTGAGATGTATTGAAAAAGCAGAAGTCGCCTGTATGTGTGCAATAGAATTTTTAATCCATAAAATATGTTCGGGTAGCGAAATGGCTGCTGCATGTGATCTTTGCCTCTTTCCCCGCGCTGCAGCATCAGTCAGACTCACTGTGGGAGCGATTTCAATAATGTGGCTGAACAGATTGCAGTCCAGATTGCTTCTTAAATTCCTGCATTTATAAATAGAAGGCCGGTCCTGGTTTGTTTTGCAAATCGTCATATATTTATATATATGTATATATATATATATATATATATATATATATATATATATATATAATTTATACATATGTATATATATACTTGATTAGCAGAGCGCACAATTAAAAGCTGAACTTATTTGTATTCGTAATTGATTCATCATTCGGTGCAAAAGTGTTTTACAAGACAATATTTGAGAGAAAAAACATCTCAGGGTTGTCTCTAATTATGCCTGACTTCATTTGCAAGCAACTGTCGTGCCCCGCCTGCTAAAACCGCGGCCTTTGTTATCTCTACTATCTGCGTGAAAGCCGAAAGCATCGGATCCGATGTGCTCTGTTGTGTGCTTTGCTAAGTGAACAATAGTTTATTTCCCGCCTGGCGGAGGATTTTCCTCTTTAGATCAATTCCCCTCACAACCGGCCGCACAATATTGCGGGGACAAATTGGATCCCAGGCCACAGTATAATAAGTATGGATTGAAAATTTGTCCAAAAGAACAGAGCGGAGCCGCAGAGCAGAGAAACATCTTGCGGCATCGCGGAAAAGTGCTGGTGTGGAACAAGCAGCATTATGTCGCGGCACATGTTGCGATACGGTGCATCAAGCTCATCATGGTGTGAGTGTCCTCGCCAGGAGCCCGATGACAGCCTGTCAAACTCAGCTTTAGAATCCCACTTCCAAATCCAAGGATCACAATAAAGCTTTCATCGGCGCCCCGCTCTGCATTGTGAGACGGGCCGCGCTTCATTCATCATTCTGTGTAAGTCTCCCCTTTCACGAAAGGGAATCAAGCAAATAACCAAAGTTTCTTTGTTTTTTCTCATGTACAATGCCAAGGGTGACTGTAATCGTACAGTAGGTGGCTTCAAGAAGGAACAAGTGGCTTAAGTGCCTTAAGTGCGAAATTGCGCATTTGTTTGGATATGAATTTTTCCAGAAACAAACAAAAAAAAAATTCTCGGTCAGGAAAAGTGGTTCCAAAGTGGCGCCGGGTCTTTGCTGGGATGGAATCTGGTCGGTGGGGGCCAAAGGAAATCAAGCAAATACTAAAAACAGTTTTTTACGCTTCATGTACAATGCCAAGAGTGACTGTAATTGTACAGTAGGGGGGCTTTTAGAAAGACCAAGTGCCTTAAAGTGCTTACTTGTGCAACACTCTAAATTGTCCGTAGGTGTGTATGTCAGTGCGAATGGTTGTTTGTCTCTATGTCTTGTCCAGTGTGTACCCTGCCTTCGCTCCTATGACAGCTGGGAGAGGCTCCAGCAGACCCCTGTGACTCTGAGTACAGGAAGTATTGAAAGTGGATGGATGGACGGATGCTCAGGAAAAGTGGTTCCAGCATGGCACTGCGTCCGTGGGATTGAAAAAAATTAGCTGCTTAGATCAAGAGCTGGGGACGGGGCTAAGCCGGCAACATGTGGAAGAGTGCTATCTAACAAAAATAGCAAATGACTGCGAAAGGCTTTCAAGGCCTTGTTCCTTTCTGTGTTTTTAATCGCTCATCTTTTCATTCCGTAGATGATAAACATCCTCTTGCACACCGTCGGTGTTTACAAATAATCCCATCCCATAGTCAGGAGGCCTAGCTGAAGAGCAAAGAGGAGATTTATGGGTGTAGTAAAGAAGGACGTGTAGTTGAGAAGTGTGAGAAGAGGATGCAGAGGATAGATGGAGGCGTGTGATTGGCTGTGGTGACCTCTGAGGGGAAAAATCCAAAGAAGAAGAAGATGTCCAAACACATATTCCGGATGCCAGGCTGAGACGTGGCAACATAACCTCTAAGTGTAAGGACACTTTGATGGAAACCAGTAATGGTCCATCAACGGTCTGCTGCAGAAAGTCTTTTTATTCAACACTGTTGCGGTGAGGTTGCAGGGTCGCGTCAGGTCTGAGAACGAAACTCGGGGGCGCTCGGCACGAACAATGGGGCGAACCTGGATGCTGTATCGACCTCCTCAGAAATACCCGGCGATTGATTTGCCCTCCGCTGCCATATCTGCTGTCCGGTGATACGGTTTCATTTGTGAAACTGATATTGCAGCATTTTCCATGTTTTTGTTGGGTTTTTTTTTTCTAAAAATCTCAGGAATACTGTCAAAATCCCAACATGTGGGCCGCTCAGTGTGTAAATTTAACCCAGCTCCTCATGTCTGATTGTCACATGAAGGGACGGTTGCATTCTTTTTGCGGCATCATGGCCAAAAAAGGGGCCGCTTTGTTTATTTGTTTGACTTAAATAGACCGCATCCAATGCCTTTCAAATCTCAACATGAATGTGGAATACAAAGGGTGCAGCTTCGTTTGATTTTTGGAAGCATGGCTGCTTTCATTTGACCAAGCAGTTAACTGGAACGCAGCATCACAGTAGAGTGAATCTGAAGACAGGATAAAGTATTAAAGGACGAGGGTGGTGGAGGGAATGCAATTTTCCCCAGCTGTCAAAGTCCCACTGAGATATCTTTTAGAGATGACTGATGACATTTTCTGCTTTTCTCTTAAATATCATACTGCGGCTAGCTCACTTTTTTTTCTTTGTGCCTTGACGAAGGCGTAATGAAATTGAAGAATGGAAAAAATGTTCTGCAAAAAAAAAATAAAAATATGGCATTAAGTCAAGTGCTTTTTAAAATGGCAGCACTCCCTCGGCTGTCAAAGCCCAACTTTTTCACCTGAACACGTGCATGCCTATTATTATTTTTCTCTTTACTTTGCGATAGAATGGACATTAAATTGAATGCGGCTAAATGGCAGCGGGACGAGCAGACAGCGCTTGATCTATTTGTGTCCGCGGGGGGTGTGGGCTGGTGGGGGGTGTTTAAAGTGAGTCTTACGGACGAAGCAGGGTGGGGAAAGAGAAAGCTTGAGCTCTAAGCAGCTGTTCCAGCACCACACTGTGGCCTTTCCATGCAGATGATTGATTCAGGTGCGGCGAGCAGGGAGAGGAGAGATCAGGCTCTGGGCTCTGTCCGTTAATCACACTGCATTACCGCACAGGAGGCATTTATCACCAAACACCAAAGGCTTCAGTCCGGGGGGAACACTGAAACCAATCTCTGCGCTTACACGCAATCCATCCAGGTCCACGAAAAGCAGCATTGTGGAGCGCCACCACATCCATTTTCTCAGTAAGAGGGGGGACGTCGGAGAAAGGGGGACGGGCGGGTGGGTGGGAGGGGGTGGTGGAGGAAGGGGAGGAAGCAAAAAGGCAGAGAACAGCGAGGAGAAAAGGGATTTAAAGGGACTTTGGGACGTGTCCTTGGGAACTGCTGGAGGATGTTTCTGTCTTTACCTCTTTCCAATGTCACAGACGTTCATCCAACTATGACTCGGACGTGATACAGCTCTGCAATAAGTTATGAAATACTTAAACTAACAGTGAGAAACTTCCCCTCGCCCTCTTGGGAAAAAACGCAGTACGGCAAAACTTTGCTTTATTGTCACCGGCACTCGTCTCTTCCGCTCTGATCTCGTCTTTGTTAGAAGCCAGAACAAACCCAGGCTGCATCATATAGAGATTTATCTGGTAGCGATCAGCTGAATTTGCATCGTCTGAACTCATTTGCCAAAGAAGCAGGGCTGATTGATGCATTGTTTTTGGAATTTTTTTTTTGTTTTGTTTTTTTTTAGGGAAAAAGTCCAGCATTGCAGCTTTGAAACATGTTAGCAAACCCCTGCATCAAAGCGGATAGAAGGGACAGTGTGCAGTGTTTCGCTAAAATAAGTGGCTAAATGAGGTCAAGCCTGCTTTCATCTGTTCTTAAGGACAGGACAGGAGACCAGAGCCCCCTTCTGCGGACACGTCTGAAGTTCAAAACACATTAGTCTTGATGTAATCAGTCGTGAAGCTGATTTTTTTTCAGGCGCCAAGACTAAACACACCCTTGGCCTCAGCAGGCAAAAAGACATTCGGGGGAGAGCTGCAAATCTCAATTTCTCTGTGTGATTTTGTTGTATCATTTACCTAAAATAATTCAAAGGCCCCATAATTCTATTTTTACTGATTTTAAGATCTCAATTTTCCAGTGGAGCAGAAATAGAAACACTCCAGGAGATGTCCAGAAAATTGCAAAATCTGTAAAAACACTTGCAGCTTTTCTAAAGGAGACTGGACAAAAAGGCAGCTGAGATCTGTAGTCTCACACCTGAAAAATGCCCTTTGTGACATCATAAATGGCTGATTTCCACAGCTGTGTGTTTTAGCACAAGCTGTGGACACAATGAACATTTTCCTTCTCTAAGGAAATCCAGTGACAAGACTAGAGACACATTATGGCTAAAAAGCATATAGGTAAAATGAATTCTGCTGAATGGGACATTTAATCATATGTTTACTCTATAAAAATAAAGATGTTCAACAGAGCTGCGCTTATAGATGTCCGCTTATTTCTATTTCTCTTGCTTGCCTCAAAAATTGCATACATGTACGTGCAAAGTGTCAGGTCGTGCTACTAGCAATTATGTATGCCCTGTTTGATAGTTTAAAGCTGAATCCAATACTTTTAGACGGCTGACCTCAGCCCCCACTCGTGTTTATCACAGCGGGCAGTCTGTTTAAAAGCAGCCAGGCAGTGTGCTTACGTTAGAACACACAACCCCACTTCCACGTAGATCGCATTGCATGACAGACAAACTACACAATGAGGCCATTAAAAGCATCAGTGAAAGAGAGGCACTGCATTAATGCCGCATTCATCCCCCGCAGGAACGGATGCAGCGTGCAAAGGGGCTGCGATAGAACATTCAGCCTAACATTCGGTGATACGTGCCACCGTTCAACACCACGCCTTATCATTTGTTTATAACAGCACCAACGTTGTGTTTAGCACAAATAAAAGCTGCATCTCGATCAGCAGTTTATCACCTGAGCGCCGTAGCACAACAACCAGCGAGACTTTAGCTGCATTCCCATTGCCCTTAGAATTGCGCAAAACCTAAATATCACAATAAAAAACTGGTAATGGAAAAACATGAACTTGGAAAAACCTCTCAAATATGGCCAGAAGGTTTTGACACTCTCATGAGGTGGTTTTTCAGACATATCAATTTAGAGGAATATCGCAGAAGTGTCATTCAAACACTTTTTCGCATTATGCGTCACATGACTTAACGTACGTGGTCACGTGTCCAGTTCACTTCAAGTGAAAATGGTGCGTTATGTTTGGACGGAGGAGAAGATGAAATATTTTTTACAAGTAATCCAAGAGAAAAATATAACAACCATTCTTGACAGCAAACAAACATAAACAAACAAAAGCAAACATAATTCTGGTAAACCTCCGGGACGAGATTTTACGAGAAATACGGCTTATGCGCTTCACACCATTCAATGGAAACACCTGCAAATCACAATTGTACAATTGTAAATTTTAGAAATATCGCTTTCATTTGCAACGGAAAAACGCAGCTATTGACGCTGAAGCAGGAAGTGCGATCCAGCGAGGTATTGACTTCTTCGTCTAGTGTAACTGCACCAAACAGGCGCCCCAGGAAACTGCAAGTTTGATGAATGAGAGCAGACAAACGGCTGCTCGCACGTGGGTCACTGGTGAGCAGCTGCGCTTTGTCAAGTTTGAGGCAACTAAACAGCGTCAAACAACCAGCGCTGCTTTAATTAAGGAGGCGCATTTGCAATCGCAGCACTAAATTTGTGAATCAAAGTCAGCGCTGCGCAGGCAATGGGCATCTGAGGTGAGTTTTCTGCTTTCTCCTGCCTTTTTACCCCTTTTTTTGAGGATGTTTTTTCTTTTTCTTTTTTGGCGCTTGAGTGCCAGGGGCAGGGAGTATACACCGAAGCTTTTTAATGTCACGGAATATTAAGAGGCCTCGGCCTCGGCAGAATGAATTTTCAAAATTTGTGTTTGTTGTCAGGGAGTGGCAGGTTGTTCCAGAAATTTATGCCCATTCAAAGGAAATTAAGCAACCCAAACGGGAGCGAGCGGGGTGGGAGGGGCAGTGATTGATGTGCAGCGCAAGGGCGAGAGTGACGTTTAACAGCGACAGGATGGACGACCGCTGACCTGCTTTAATCATCCGCAGTAGCAGACGTCCGGGCACGTATAGAGTCCGGCCTGAAGTATATGGTGAGCTGGGGGAGGGGACAGAGGGGAACATCGGGCACCTTCTCCGAGCTTAGGGAGTCAGTTCAGCCTGGGCCTCCACCTCACCACACAGTCCTGGGAGACAAACAAGAAAATCGATTCTCCCACTCAGGACAGTTCACTAGCGGGGCCTCCCTCAGCGGAGCTATCTGTCAGAGTCTCTCCCTCCGGGCGGGCTGGGACGGGGAACCGCTGACAAGGTTGGCTGTCAGGGCGCACTGATCACTGATCACGCTGTTAGAGAGCGACTGAAGTCGTGTTCAGCACCACGGACAGTGCCGGGCTGACAGAGATAAAGGCCCCTTCCCTCGGTTCAAAAAGCTGCCGCCACGTTCTTCTGTCTCCTGTTTTGTACCTCAGAAACGTGTCTGGATCAGCCTGGTGTGTCTGGCATGAAGAGATTGTCCCTTAAAAATGATTCAGTGGTGAATCTACAATTACAGTTGTGGTTAAACTGTAATTGTAGGCAATCCACAAATATCTATGTGATGATATTTAGATAATGATCCCCAAGTGTATTTTAAAAGTTATTAGGACCACTGTTAATCTTTGTTGTGTCACTGAATAATATACAGACTGATTCTAATGGAAACCTGATGGCATTTTATTCCAGAGTCTGTTTTGATGTTCAGCTAGTCTGCCTCAGCCCAGTGAGGCTGGGAAACAGTGCAATAAACCTTATGATTCAATATCATTGGACTTGGATTATTAGGCCCATATAGTCACAGCAAGATGTGATTCTAGCTGAATTGTGTCACAGCTCTATTTAAAAAAACAAACATTTTGAAGAACATAAGACAGAGAAATTGGAAATTCTATCACATTTTATAATAATAATAATAATAATAATAATAATAATAATAATAATAATAATAATAATAATAATAATAATAATAATAATAGATCCCAATATTATATCATACAATACCCATCCATCCATTTTCCATACACGCTTCTCCCGAGCTCAGGGTCACGGGGGTCTGATGGAGCCTCTCCCAGCTGTCATAGGGCAAAGGCAGGGTGAAACCCTGGACAAATCTCCAGTTCATCGCAGGGCCATATAAAGACAAACTACCATTCACTCTCACATACACACCTACGGACAATTTAGAGTTTCCAATTCACCTCACATGCATGTTTTTGGAGTGTGGGAGGAAGACGGAGAACCCAGAGAGAACCCACGCAGACACAGGGAGAACATGAAAACTCCACACAGAAAGGTCCCAGGCCCGGAATCAAACCTTTGACCTTCTTGCTGTGAGGCGCGCAGCGCTAACCACTGTGCATCCCTAATATAATATACGCATGATATTCTGAGCTACGTCACATTATATTGTCTTTACTGTCATTATATTGTTGTCACTGTTAAAACGTAGCAAGATACAGTTTTAGACAGTTTATTTATCAACTTATTGCATCAACTCCTACATGCAGTAGCCCCGCTAGCCTGTCCTCAGCGAAACCGCTGCTAGCATAATTAGCCATGTAGCCTTCTCTCAACCAATCACCAAAGTATTGTATAGATAAAACATAAGCTTTATTTTCTTGTCTACGCTATCACCACATGCTGATGATGATGTGACATGACATGAATTGTCTTTGAAATAAACACATAACAGCTGGTCGAAACCAGTTTACAGTTTTGAGCGCGCTGTTTAGTCAGATCAGAAATCTGCACACACACCACTGGCAGCGGGCACCTCCATCCATCCCAGTAATGGCCCTGTGAAGAGGGAGTGGGAGCCGTGGCTATCCTTTGCATGGGGTGTTTGTGTGTGTGTGTGTGTGTGTGTGCATGCGCGTGTGCGTATGTGTAATAAGTCGGGCACTCAGTGAGTGCTGCCACTGGTAATGAAGCCACCACTGTAAATGGGCCAGTCATTTGTGATTAACTGGTGTGTCATGCCTGAAGTAATTGCCTTAATTAGCTATTGAACAGGTTTCAGGGTTAATGGGACAACAGGTTGCCAGTCAACCTGATTTAGCGTTGGAAGCTAATGATTTTACTCTCATATTCCCCGCCGTTCCTTGACGTGATTTGATTTACTGTGCGGGGCTTGGGTGTGGGGGAGGGGCAGGGTGACGACGGGGGGAGTTGAGGTGGGGGGGCACGCACACATCCCCTTGTTTGTTAATACAAAATCAATTTCATGCCTCGCCAAGCTATCTCTGACAGTGTTTTTGTTGGGCGAGCGAGGGTCTTCAGTCAGCCACTGGAGACAGGACAAACACGGAGGAGCGGCGAGGACGGCGCAGACGGTAAATCTGCCTTCCCGCCCGCGTGCGTGCGTGCGTGCGTGAGCGTTTGAAAAGCTGCCAGCTCTCCCGCACTATACTGTCTTCAAGCCCTCGTTTGCCGAGGGCATTTAATTGGCAGAGTCCGGTGCTTTTATCGACCGTAGGGTGAAACTCTTAACGGTCTTTTTACCGGTGCCTCGCTCTTTTTTTTTTTTTTTTTTTGTTGTCCTGAAAACACTTTAGACAAACATTTTGGCCCCGCTTGGCGGTGGCATATTGAGCCCGCAGCATAGCTGGGATATTTTGGCAGCTGGTTTGCAGAAAATATTACAAGCCTTTGATTTTTTCTCCTCTCTCTGGACAAATTTCTTTTAGCTTCACAAAAAAAGAGAGAAAAAAACCCCACAGAGATTAGAGTGGGTTGCTGGCCACAGTGCGCATCCTCGCCAGCTGTTCCACAGAGATGTACAGCAAGACGACCGTCTCACGGCTCACAGTGTTTGGAAACAAAAGGGGCACAGACAGGAACAGGGAAAATGATCATCATGTTCTGTTCATGATATCATAATATTCATTTCCACATTTATTCATTAGATCAGTTTTCATTAGTTTATATAAAGGGTCAAATGGTGGAATCCAAATTTTTGGCCTCCTTCTAAAACTGAGACCTCCTTCCATCTTTATTTGCAGTCTTGCAATTAGTATGTGCCAGACATTGTGTTTTAATTTAACCATTGTAAAGCAGATGTCTGGACTTACAAGTCTTTTGTTTTGTAAGCTGTGATTGTGCTTCCTACACCTTTCCGTGCAGCTGTGGTCACAGACTTTCTCCTCCTACGTGCACTTTGTATTCAAAATACTTTTTTTTTTTTTTTTTTTGTCTCCGTGAGTACCAGGCAGAAAACTCGGAAAATGCGACGACAGGGAGGACGTTATTATGTTCGCAGTTGTATTGGTATGAAGTTTTGGAGGAGATTTTTGTGCTGGGTAATAAGACAAACTTGACATTGTGATAGTGCCATTGCAGATATATGGGGCTTCTCGTACTAAACGGCTGAAGGCAAAAGGCAGGGCTGTAAAACTCGAGGGGGGGAGAGTTTCTGCTGAGCTGCAAAAACACAAGTTTGCACGGCCCCAATGGGAAGTCATAAAGGTACATCCGCAGTAGATTAAATAAAGAGCGAGTGCTTTCTCAAGCTTTACTTGGCCTTGCGGTAAATTTGAAACACACACACACACACACAAAATCTACTTTGCAATAAAAAAAAATAATAATAGAAGAAGACGGCGCAGGACATGGATTGTGCCTTATCGCAAAGGAATTCAAATCATTCCAAGTCATTTGGGTTCAGGATTTCCTTCAGCATTTTCACAAGACCAGCAAGGATGTAAGGACCTTAAACACATCATCTGCACCGGACCTTGAACATGGCGTTTCTCCTAAAAACATCACACCCAGAGCCTTTCCTGAAAGACTGCAGACGGGAAAGAGGAGATTCTCGCTTGAAGATTTTCATTTTGTTGACTATCTCAACCCCCGAGTCAGCGTTTAGCTCAGACCCAGGGGTTTTCCCTTCGCGTGTGAACCCACCCAACCGTGTGAGTGCCACCCCAACCCCCCTCTCTCGTCACCCAAACCGTTGCCTCAAAAGAAGGTGCCCGCATCGCTGTCGACGAGGCTGCTGACAAAGTTTCATCAGCACCGCAAGATCCCCCCGCCCTCCCACAAAAGGGGACGAGGATGAGAAGCCGGCGAGCAACAAAGACGTTGCACAGACGTGACAGCCCTCCCCTCCTCCCCATCCCCTGCCTCCCCCTCCATCTTCCCCTCCCGCCCTTTGTTTCTCCCTCC
Organism: Thamnaconus septentrionalis; assembly: GCA_009823395.1. Taxonomy (NCBI): domain Eukaryota; kingdom Metazoa; phylum Chordata; class Actinopteri; order Tetraodontiformes; family Monacanthidae; genus Thamnaconus; species Thamnaconus septentrionalis. Next base: position 15,761,604 of record CM020514.1, on the reverse strand, counting down.
GTCTCTTAATGTCTTTTCCGTGTCCCCGCAGTGCCGTGATCAGCTTGTCAGCACTTCCGACGCCTTTTGTTCCGCGAGGAGCGACTCGTTTGCACTCGGGGAGTCAGTGAAACTTTGCGTCTGCGAGCCAGGCGAGCCGTGCTGAGCCGAGTCGCGCCGGGCCGACTAGCACTCAGGGTGCCACTCGCGTGTCTGTCAGACACGGCGGCCAACACTCCTCCTCCTCCTCGTGATAATGGCCGCGGCCGCGGCAGCAGCTGTTCTGTCGAGTCACAAGGTGCAGGGTTTTCTTTCCTTAACTTGATGACTCGACATGTTCCCAGCAGGTGGGCCAGAGATTTTATTTAGAACTTTAATTGAACCCACTGTGACGTTCTGAATACAAATGCAGTGGTGGAGCAGCATTGATCATGATTGGTTGATTCTTTCGGATACCACTCTTACCACGGTCGCATTCTTGAATCGTCCCTTTGGCAGGTGGTATTAAATTAATTAGTCAATAAATATGTAAATCATTTAATGCAAGTATTTGCATTTGTGGGACAAGTTCATATTGGACAAAGCGTGTTCAGACAAGAAAAACAGTCGACTCCTCTCACTTCTTCATTCAGCCTTTGGGTCAGCGTGAGTGCAATGCATGATGGGAAATATTGCCCAGTTATTGTACATCGGTTGTACACTGCTTTTAGCGATGCATTGTGTGATACACTGAGTGTACTATATAGTGAATGCTGATGTTCACTCATGATTCGGACACCACTACAATATGACGGAGCCCCTTTACAGTGAGAGCATTATAAAGTGAGAAGGGGCGAGACCCTCACAGCCCCACTTTCCCTTGTTAACTGTCATAGTCTTGGTGTTTTTAATCATGTGTATGTTTCTCCTCCTAACTTTTTCCTTCATGGGTTGATTTTCTCCCCTCCTCTGATTGGTTGCACCTGGGTCTCTTCTGCCTGCAACTTGCACACCTGCGCTTGACGAGTCTCGTCTCATCCAGGTTTGAGTCGTTAGTTTAGTTTGTATTTCATTTATTTTGTTTATCCACACCGTTTTTTCACGAGCGACCTTTCTTTCTGTTTTCTGTGGTGCTAATGTCGCAGTGCTTCAGGTGTTCTTCATTTGCCTTCTGGGAGTAAACTTTGTGGCGCCACACCAGGCCTTGCATAGGTACTACATTGTTTTCAGTCGTTTCCAGTGTATCCGTGTAAACGGAAAAATTTTGAAAACGGCTTATTGTAAACGTGGGGTTTTTTTTCTAGAGCGTTTTCAAAATCTGTGTTCGTGTAAACGGCCCCTTGGCCTGTTTTTTTTTTTTAAGCCAGTTTTTTTTTTAATTTATTGTTCCAGCCCTCTTAGAGCTTTTTGCTGTGTCATATTCAACAAGCCTGCCTTCACTTTGAGTTTTCTGAGCCCCTAGATGCAATTCTTCCTCATTATATTCCAGAAATGATTGCATGTTCTTTTTTGGTCTTTACTTCAGAACTTCACGTGAGCAGTAAACCACACACACACACACACACACACACACACACACACACACACACACACACACACACACACACACAAAGAAAACCATTAGCCTTTGTTTGTGTCCACTGCTATGTGCTTGCGACACTTTATGAAACGTACTATAAAATATCTGCAAGTTATTGAGGATAAGATTTGAGATATGTGTAAAAAAAAATATATATAAGGATGTCTGAAAACATTTTTCCACTTCTGTCTCCATGGACTGAAGTCTGAGTCAGTGAATAAAAAACACAGCTGCTGGGCTTCTTATTATCTTATATTGATGTAACCAGGGGCCGCAGGTATTGAAGCACTGCAGCAGATATTGAAAAGCAGGTGTGCTCTGTGCATTCATGCAGTGCTGAAGTACACTTTCTTAGCGTGGAAGTATGGCTATAAATTGGCTGAAAGTAAGACCTCGGGTTTTATGAGGCTGTTAAAAAATTCCAGTTTATTCCGAGTCTTGTTTCGGGGGGCGGGGGTTAATGACTGTTGTGTCACGCCTCTTTCCGCTTGTTGTTTCAAGTTTTTCGGCGACGACAGACAGACAGACCGAGATACACAAAGGAGACGTGGCTCCAAGTCCCATGATGCATCTGGCCACAAACGTCTCATCGCCGTTGCTGAAGTACTATTTTGCACTACATTAATTTGTATGCTCACGGGTATTTTGGCATTCAGATCCATTAGTTGAATCAATCTGACAGGCCAATGAACAGCAAATTTAAACAAATTAATTCCCATGTTTCTGAGCTAAACATCACTACAGATAGATTAATTTCTGATGTCTTTTTAATATAGGCCGTCCGTCATAGTCCAGGAATATAGTTCCACTCCTTCCCCACAACTAGTACAGCACTTTCTATCACATGTCTGGAATCCTGTTATCCTGCCCCCCACTGCTCCGTAATATGGCAGCGTGACACCCAGAGGATAAATCGCAGACGTTATCAGGTTAAGATCTCCAACGTCTTTTTTTTTTCTTCTTTTGCTCTCTTGGTAATCAGGGAAGTTGAACAGCTCCGCTCCTCGGAGGCTCCTGGGGCTCCGCAGAGCAAAAAGCAACTATTAAACGGCCGCCACACAGCACTGAGCTGCGGCTACATTTGTCTGATAATTACAGACAGAGAGCCTGATCTCTCCAGTGGTGGACACAGGCATTGCTTCAGACAGGAGGAGCGGTGTGAAAGGGAGTCGGGGCCGACCCTGTCAGATGTAGCGCGCACATCCGCTACCGCTAACGAGCATCTCAGGGCAGAGATGCCTTCACAACAAAACCAGGCTGCCTCCGTTTGTGGGCCGTCGTAGGTGTCTGTCGCACAATTCACCACATCATATCTCGTTCTCATAGAAATTAAAAAACTAAATGAACATGGTTTGCAGCAGAATAGTTACTTACAAATGATAGTTCCAAGTGGGAACAAATCTGGGCAAAAAGGCTTTTAAATTTGCTGCTCCTGAGGCCTGGAATGACCTTCAGAAGGACCTGAAATAGTCAAGGCTGATGACACTGGGTGAATGTAAATATTTTTTTTTTTTAAAGATAGAGAAAATGTGTCTCTCTAAACTCACAATTGCTTTAAATTTGTGTCAATTCCAGTCTCTACGTTGGAGTTCTTTGGTTTTTGAGACAGCCGGTGTTTCCATGTGTAACTATTTGTTTTGTCTTTCAGTGATGTTTGTCTGACTGTACAATCTATGTTTTCTTTGTATTGTTGTATATGCTGCCCTCTTGGCCAGGTCACTCCTGGAAAAGACAATATCTCAATGAGTTTTTTACCTGCTTAGATAAAGGAATTGATGATGTTGATGATGATGATGATTATGATGATGATGACGATGATAATGGCAATCCGGCCCATCTCGTTTCTACATTTTCCTTTTCCCATCTAATGCGAGATGAGAACACAATCTGTGTGCGCATTCCAGCACCAGCGGGCAAAGCATCCAAAACCATTCTCGCGATTGTTGAAGTCTGAGAGATTCCGACCGAGCCGACGGACCAATCGAGCGCCGCCGAGTCCATCTGTGGGTTCCATCTGGTGTGACAGGGAGAGAAAGCTGCTGAGAGGGCCTCCCTAATCGAGGACTCACATCCCCCACCCGCAAAAAAAATCAAGATTAGGCGCATGGCACGACCTGTTGGACGACAGAGAAAAGCACACGGCAGACACAGAACGCCATCTGGATGGGATAAAACGAGGAGAATTCTCCCTCAGATGTTTGCTTTCTCCTCCACAAATGAAAGGTCCCATGTTGTGAATGTTTTCAGGTCTTTGAGACTTGAACAATTAATCACCCCCCCAAAAAAAACATAAAAATATATATATAGAGAGAACAACATATTTCCTGAAAAGTGCTAAAAGCAAAAGCGAAGATTAATGGATTGATTTATTTTTTTTTAAATCATCTCTGGTGAATTTGCTGCCTGACTACAGTTGGAAAAGGCTGCTGAAAGGAAATTACGGATTATGTGGGCACTTTAACAAAAAAGTCTTTGGGTGTATTGGAAGGTGGATGTCTTTGGAAATATTTTCATGTTGTCCACAGACGTGCGTGTCCGGGTTAAAAGCCCCAGCGAACCGTCTGCACCGCTAGTCCGACGCGTCTCAACTCAATTCCTGCGGATAAAATGTCATTATTGATCGGATGGATGAGGAGAAGACTCACTATTTTTGAGGCATGACCTTTCTTACAGTGTTGCGCGATGCGATCGATTATGGCTACACACATTATATCCACAAAGCGCGCCATTTACCCCCCCTCCCCCCTCTCGTTATTGATCTCGTATCGTTTCGAGGCAAAGTAGAGGAATAAACGCGCCGTGATGATATTTATCTGCGAGACGCAAGCGCGGGTCGATGGAGAGCAAGCTCGCAATATTATATTTCACCTTTGGCCATGACGCCTTTGGAATTTTTTCCTCGTTCCTTTGCACAAGTGACGGCACAAGCGGGCGAAACTTTTTGTTTGGACTCGGGGGCTGATCATGAAAAAGTGCCAATTAGAGTAGTCCCCGTGAGCTGCAGGGAAAGGTCATTTTGACAAGTCTCATATTTTCACCCAGGGCGCCCCTCGCAGTGCGCAGTGCCAGCCGCGGAGCCAAATCATCCAACGGCAAGGGCAAAGCATAATTAAACCGCGGCTTACAGTCGTCTGGTGGCGGCGGCGGCGGCAGCGCGACGACGGCGGGCTAACTGGCGCGGATAACGACATCGGCTGTCGGGCGAGTGTTGTGGAGTGATGCTTTACCTGCGAAAGGCACCACAACAAAAAAAATGTTTTTGTTTTTTTTTCGTTCTGTGTATTCATTTCTTTCTTCTTTTTTTTCAAGAATGATGAAGATTTTTGCGTATTTGTGAGAGCAACACCGGCCTTAAAAAGGTAGATGGGCCATTAGTTGTTTCCTCGCTGGTTTTTGTTTGCCTCGTTATACGAGGCATGGTAACAGCGTGCATGCGTGTGTGTTCTAGCTGATGTGTGTTGGAGATCTGAGGACCAGGTGGCCAGCGAAAAAAGACACATTATGCCCTGCAGCTGTTAGTCACTCCCCATTTCGCTGTACTATGCAAATGAATGTAAAGCACATATATGTGGTACACGCAGGGGAGTTTGCATTTCTCACACTTACTCTCTATTCTACTCCAAATCCCATTCTTATGGCTTTTTACCAGCTGTACGTGTTGTATCATGAATATCTAAGTTTGCTTTGCTTAGCATCACATTTCAGACCAATGCTCACTGTCTTGAGGGTCGGGACCGACGAACGTGCGTCTTTACCTGGTGTAGTTTGACATCAAAGATCAGCAGTCGCCTGTTGTGACCTTCCCAACGACCTCTGACCTCACTCGTGGACGTGGTGCCAACACACAGTGACTGTTTGGGGTTCTCCTGAAGATGTTTCACCTCTCATCCGAAAGGCTTCTTCAGTTCCAAGATACTGGTTGTATTTTGAATATTTAACCACCAAGTTGGAGCAACAAGAACTAAAGGGGGTCTTTCAAAAGAGAAGCCAAACGTCTTCAAGGTACCAAAAACCAGCCCAGCTGCTTCAATATAATGTTCAAGTACATCACCACGTGATCTTTCCTAAATGTATTAAAATACTGCCATCTGATTGGCTGATTGGCTATTTTTGAAAACAAGCAATGAATCCATTTCCGCTGGATATTTTATTTGATATTTTAACATAACAGTTTGGTTAAGGTTTGTGGCTTTACCTGCTCAGCGAGACACACTTTGGCGGCCCAATCGTGGACCACTTCACCAAGAACGCCAGACTCACAAACCTTTCCGCAGACGACTCGACTGGCTCGCACAGAATTAACTACCCGCTGTCCCAGGGTGGCAATTTTTCTATTCTTCAGTGTTTTTCAATTTCCTTTGTGTTATTAAATTTCATTTTCTCCCCATCGTGGTCTCTTATTAAGCTTTTCTTCTTTCAGCTACTCATCGGCAGAGGAGAAAGAAGAATGTAATTTGCATGGGCATAAATGAAGAAAAGAAGCAAATGCACCAAAGCAGCAGCAGCTCAAAGAGACTTCAGCCCCAAATCAAAAGCGGAAAACAAAGACCTCAGCGGCACTCGACTCTTTTTCAAAGTCACGCTGCGGGGGTTTAAAATGTTAAAATCTCCAAAAACACAGAAAACAGATACAGAACGATATTTTACGACACACACATGACTGATTTCCTACCAGTGAAATGAGACTCCACATATTGAGGAGTATCCTGGTCGTTCAAACTAATTAGAGTTTTTTTTTTTTTGCACATGAAAAACAAAATCAGTCTCCCCTTCATAATAATCACCCCCTTCCACAGAATATGCCATCAAGCACTTTAAGTACCACAGTTGCACATCATTCTAGCCATTTAGAATAAGAGGTGATGAGGTTTCATGTCAGGATCTCTGCGCTCCGTTGCTGGAATGAAGGGTGGAGGTGGTCGACAGAACGCACTAATGACGCCTCATTACCTGCTTCAAGCGCAGTCGGGCCCTATTACGGAGAGGGTCTGTCACACAGTTTGTCGATCTCTGCGCCGGCTCCCACCTTCATGATCCCTCACGTTGAAAAAGTGGCAACCTCGAAGCCATGAGATGAAGCACAAGTGCGACCTTGTGACGCAAAAGCCAGCAATTAATGAAGTCGGGCACGACGTGGTAATTTCCAGGGCAATTCTTTTCTCGCTTACTCCTCTTTTCATGATGCATTGGATTTATGTACAAAAATATGAGCTACACTGTAATTAAAATATTTTCAAAAAATATCATTTTAATTTGTGTGACAAAAACAGCACCTTGACTTTTCTGTGTCTTGCTGATTTGATTGCTCATTTTTCTAATTTTCCACTTTTTTCTTGTAACCACCCACTTCTCTTCATTTTAAAAGTGTTTGAAGCACTGAACTAAATGGCACCGTTAAGAATTTATGATACCATAACATAAGAAGGTGATGTCAGCAACAGTTATCTTTCATGACATGTTGTTTTTCCAAAAGATAGGACCCCTTATGTGTGTTTTATGACATCTCGTCCCAACTCTGTCAAATCTGTTTGGGGTTTTTTTCAGCTAAAAAGTGTGTGTGTGTGTGTGTGTGTGTGTGTGTGTGTGTGTGTGTGTGTGTGTGTGTGTGTGTGTGTGTGTGTGTGTGTGGACATAAAACAACAACGGCAGCAACAACGGCGCCCTCGCTCTGATGCGATTTAGCCGGGCATCGTTCTGCAGCTCCGTGGTGCCTCTGACAATGTGAAGAGCAACTTCCGTATCACATTAAACTGAAGATGTGAAGCCGGATCGCAGCTGTTCTTCGGAGTCGCATGCCGGGTTTCTTTCGTTATTTTTTCAGGGAAAAGTTCCACCGCCTGTCGAGAATGATTGAGTCAGAAAACACACAAACAAGGACAAATCTCACGATTGTCACCGTCCTGACCATTAATCTGCCTTTTGTTTGTGCTGTTTTTGTTGCCCTGAAAAAGGCGTATCAGGCTCTGCTGAGGAACTGATCCAGTCTATTGGACAGGCAGCAGAAGTTGCTCACCAGATTATCTTTTTTTTTTCTTTAAAAAAGGGCCTAACACCTAAAAGGAGGAGCTTAAAACAAAAAGGCAGTTTTGTTCGTTCAGCTCATAAGCAATCAGAATAGTGAAGCGGACTATGGTGCTTAACGGCCCTTTCTGCACACTGGCTGAATGTGTTTTATCTCAGCAGATTCATGGCACACTCTTCTCCCCAGACCCCAATCAGTGCCGGTCTCCCTCGCAGTGGTGGGGGTTCATGGTAGCCGCATTTAGCGATGGGCATTTGATACCGCCTCTGCCGAAAGAGACTCACATAATCCAGTTTGCGGCCAAAAAAAGAATAAAAATGTTAATTCGACTGCGGCCGAATAATCCCCTGAAATAACAGGCTTAAAAGCTAAAACCCCCCCCCATAATTTTTATCTGGAATCTTCCATACACTGACACCACAATGACATCAAAGCGGGACAGGAAATGCATGGCTAACGAATCAATAGACAGAAGAGTCGCATTAAGGCTTAATTCGTGGCAAAGTGGGGCTTTAGGAAAGCTGTGGGGTTCCGTCTGGCCTGAGTGGGATACAAAGAGATACTGACTCACAGATACCCAGTCTGCCGAGCCACTCGTCCCAGTGTGCCGTGAGGCTCAGGGCTGTGTGCCAGAGCAAAGCACTTTTCCACTTCTACTCACTGTCTTTCTTTTCTTCTGTTTGAAGCAAATATTAGTGAGAAATAGGGCTATCAATCATCAATAAGTGCGTTAATTGATGATTGATAGAATAAAAAACTCTACATAGTTCTAATTTCTAATAGAAAAGGGATATTATATTCCTAAATCTCATATTTATTTTACCATTTGTTATACAAGCATCTTTATATGAGGAATACAAAGTGAATACAAGTCAGTGAGGGGAAATTCATAGTGGGGAACTTGCATTGTCCACGTCTACAAGTTTAAAGTGCTCCCACAAAAGACTGCATTTTGCTAGCTTCATGTTTTAAGGCCATTATACACCAGGTAAAGGACATCTAAGTGCCGATATTCATGGACAATATATTTCACATCGAAAGTGTTCAGACCGGCCGCAGTGCAATTTTTTGGTGATTACATTGGAAGTTTTTCAGCTGAAAACTTTCTGCGACGCTAAAATAACCACAGGCTGCCAGCAATCACGTTGAGGCAGTCGTCCTCGATCTCGGGCACTGACAAAGAACTTGTCCTCAGAGAGAGGGTGTCTCGCCTCCTCATGCAAGAACTCAAATTACATTATGATCTGATGTTCTGAACAGAGTTTCAGATGTCAGCGGGAAAGTATGAGGAGCTTTTTGTGTAATGTTGTGCCCCATGTGAGGAAGAAGTAGACAGATTACCGGGAACCTGTTGACCCAAACAGCGCCTGTCTGGTGTAAATTGTGGACATAGAGAATGGGCGACATAGTCGTCATATGAATACGTGATCAACAGACGCAATGTGCAAGCATTGCCAACGCGATTGGCTGATACTTGCAGAGCATTGCAGAATTGATCAAATACGAACTCTTGAAAGATTTAAATCGAGCCCCTCAAATTATGAAAGTACGTCTTGCACAAACGATGACTTGGCTTTATGTGCTCAGGTGTCAGCTGGTTAGCTATTTTCCCAACTCTTTTCTAAGGCTAGGCTAAGCCATCTAACCAGTTGGCAGGTTAGGGCGAGGTAAATTGCTATTGCATTGTAGGAGTCGTCACTCGTGGGTGTGTGACGACTCCTACAATGTTTAATTTCAAGCCCCAGAATTGTGTTAGTGTTAAATAGGTTGCTCATCTCTTTTGCTCTTGTTTGTCTCAGACTAAGCTTTGCTTTGCTAACATGCTCAAAGCAAGTTGATAGGCCAGTGTCCAAAACGTTGCCATCAAGCTGAAGCTCAACTTATTGCCAAGATTTTTATTTTACTCACAAGGGAACCAAAAAAAATAACTATTCCCAAAATTTTTAATTAACTACTTGTACCTTACATTAACACATTTTGCAGAAATAAAGAGATTCCTTCTAGTTCACTTTTTGCAAGTGTTTGAATTGCTGACCATTAAAAGAAAAATGTACAGTACAAAGATCTTGTTGCAATGTCGTGTTCACAGGATTTTGTCTTTTGCTTCCAAGGCTTTTCTCCAGTACATCGGTATTTTTTACCTTTTTGAAAGTGTCAGTGTTCCTGTTGATATCTCAGCATTTTGCGAAGAGAGGTGTCAAACAGAGCAGCATCGTTTCAATGTGGTAATTAGAAATGGAGTGCTGTAACCCTGCCTAACTCAAGGATACCACAGACGGACACACACACACACACATAGACACACACAGTCCAAGCTGTCCACTTTTTAAAAACACATTTATTGTATTCATTCCATCCAGTTTTACCTGCCAGATTGATGTTATAAATACGTTTCATTCCTTAATTTTATCAGAGCATTTCATCAGTCTGTCTCCATGACGCCTCTGCAGCGCAGTGGAAGTAAGTGATAAATCACAGCGGGTCATTTCATTCTTCACCATAGTCCTCCTTAGGTCCCCCAATCCCCCTCTCACCATACATTTTCAAAGCAGCGAGGGGTATTTTTGAAGCTGACAGCGGAGAAGATATAATAAGATTAATGTTAGGAAGAGGAGGCATCCTCAAGAATCCGGCGACAACCGGCCTCAGCAGGAGAGATTTGGTTAGCCGCGCAGCATCTGGCGCATATGGCACCCAAGGATCCGCGTGAATTTGTCTTATTTTGCATCTGGTCCTCGGAGGACGGCTCTAATTCGTGGTAGCATTTGGCTCTTTGAGCTCCATGTAGGTCGAGGAGAAGATGAGGCGTGAGGAGATGGATTAGCTGGATGTTCGGCTACACAGGAGGAGCCGTGACAGACACGTTGCGAGGCCCCGGCTGGCAGCCGCTATACTGCACACGGTACACACAGTACATGGAGTAATTGGCTGCCCAGATGCTCGACGGGAGGAGACAGACGTGTTAACTCGGAGCTATTATTCTAGTCTCATTAGTCCTTTATAACCCAGACTGTACTTCAGAGTCGCAGAGAATCCTCTCGCTAGACAATAATTCATGTTAACCAGTACATAAAATATGACGTTGTTCATTATCCATCATATTCAAAGTTTCTGGATGCAACCTTGTTGGGAATAATAACAGGGGAAAAAATCTAGCTTTCCTTAAAGCGCCTCCTTTCAGCCTAATTATAAACTTACTCTCACACACACCTAAACTTAACTTAATCCACCAATAATATTAATGCTTCTGTGAAAAAAATGCTTCTGTATCTTGGCATCCTCTGGAAAACATTATGACAGCCCCTCTGGAATATCATGGCATTAATCGGGGGACTGAAAACATCATTTCTGCAAGAGCTGTGTATTTACATATATATATACATATATATATATATATATATATATACATGTGTGTGTGTGTGTTTGTGTCCATGTATGGCTTGACAGCAATTTACTTCTGGGATGGGAACCAAATACATTGTATGTGTCATGAAAATCCAGATATTGATTTTGATGTCCATCATTTGCACTCTGGTGCAGGATTTTTCCTGCTCTGGCAACATAATTTGGTAAATCGTCGAGTTGCAAAGTCGACCTTGTCTTCACTGCCGTGATGCAATTGCAGGTAAAATGCTTGCATGTTAAAATCACCGCGCTGACCAAAGAAAACCTGACAAAAACGTTTGGTGATTGTCGGCCTCATTTTTTTTTTTTTTTTTTTTTTTTTTTTGGACACTCAGTAAAGAGCTGACTGACAGAGAAAAGTGCACTTATTGTCCAGCTCAGCTGTCTGACAGTTCTGTGTATGATGAAGAAAACTGTAAAATTTACAACAGTGTTTGATTTGAAGAGAGCAAAGAGTAGCAGGGTGAGAGTAGAGTCAGTCTCAGGCGGGTGTAGAGGAGGGATCCAGTTGGAGTGACAGGCAGGTGGAGGAGCTGATGAAGACCAGGTGGGCTTAATTGTCAGGGCAGAGAAGGTGTGGATCATGGAAGGAGGAGGGACCAGCTTGAGTTGCCAGGGAGCAGGGGGCCGAGATTAGCTGTGAGTGGAGACGAGGAAGCAGAGAGACTGACAAAAACACAAGACAGAACAAATCGCACCAGAGCTATTGTTCAGGAGCGCTTTGAGACTTTCACTGCTTGGTTAGTTATTTTTAGACAGGCTGAAAATGTTGTCTGCTGGATAATGGCAAGATGGAAGGTTTAAGATTCTTATCTGAAATTAGGGCCATCCAGCCGCAGTGCATGGTGAGTGAAATTACACACAAAGTCTACACATTTTGTGTTTTTCACAGAAAACAGACTAGCAGCAAAACAGTGAAGAACATTTTGGATACTGCCAGGTGAAAGGCACCTGAAGCAATATGTCTTCATGAGGGACGTTTTGGTCAGCCTGACTGTCCCCGAACCAAACCATGCTTTACTGAGACTCCATGTGTAAATAGGGAGAAACACTGTAGGCTAAAAGTAGCAGCATATTATCTTGTAAAACATCTTCCCACCGAGATGCTTTTAATTGGGTTTTGAATAGAACTAAACAGAAAAGCAACACATCCCTGGGCACAATTTAAAGTAAAAGCATTGAACAGGCAATGTAATGCTCGTCCAATGTAATGCTAGTTTCAGTAAAAAATGAAAGAAAAGAGACATGCATTAAATTGGCCTCAGTTTGGATGACATTTATCTCAGAATTTCTTTCACAGGTGTTTTAAAGGCCTTCACACTCCATTCCTGTATTGAATACATGACATGAAAATGCAAAAAGCTGGAATGAATGTGTTTGTTTTTCCCCCACAACTATTCACAACCACGGTAATGCAAATTTTCAACAGAAAGATGCAAATTTATGAGGAAATTCTGGCAGGACACTCTGAAGATGGGAAACATTTGACTCCTCCAGTCAAAACAAGTTTGCTTGATGTATTCCATGAGATGAAAACTGCACGGCTTGTTCCCAAATGTATTTTGAGAGTTTGTGGTTCTTTCATGGATTTTATCAACTCATCTGAGAAGACAGACCAGCAGCAAACAGAAGGTTCCTGACCCAAAGTGAGCATATTGTTATTTTTGACAGATGAAAACATGATGTCTATTCGCCGCAACCATGATGATTGGTTGATGCTTGTCTTTGCTATTCAAACGTTCTGAAAAATTGGTCTAATCCCCCAAAATATGAAGCAATATTCATTGTGTTTCACTGACAATCTGTCTGACTGATGACCTTCCTTTTAAAAAGAAAGAATGAATGAAAGAAAGAAAGAATGAAAAAAGAAAGAAAAAAACAGTGTGTCATATTTTTAGGCTAATAAAAATTCACTGATGGAATATCCGGCAGCTACCTCCTTAATCAAGGCTGTGACAGCGAGATCAGATTTCTTGTTAACTGAGAATATAAAGTGTAAAGCAAACAAACAAAAACGTCACTGTGGGATTGCTGTTCTAACTGCACTTCTAAAATATATTTAGTTAAAAAAAACAGCTTTGCTTTCTGCTTTCATCTCACCTCCTCTTTTCCTCTCCGCTGTGTGCCGAAGAACAAACGAACAAATGACTCAGTCCTGTTCTCAAATGAACAAATCGCTCACTTGAGAGAGACAGAGGGAAAAAAAAATTCCCTGTTGAGAGAGAATAGTTATCCAAATGAAATGGAACATCTCCTGTTCCAAATCAACACTTTAGTTGTATGAATCGACTTTGACTGGATGGAGCTTGTGTAAGCATATTTTCTTTTTTTGCACACTCAAAGTGAATGAATAAGTGACTCAAATAACTAAAAAAAAAAAAAATGTATTTGATGAGTAACTCATATAAACTCAACTCAGTATAAAGGATTGAGTTTCCCATTTCTGTTAGACAACCGTTCCCCGTGTTTCCGGCCTTTTACCAAAGTATCTTTTTTTATTGTTGTTTAACTTTGAAATACAGTATCTCCGATTCAAAACAACGCTGCGGTCTGGTCAAGACACAAACTCCTCAAGTGTTGTGGTTTCGGAACAAACATCCATCCGGCGATCACTGTGTACTAGACCAGCGGGTCAGTTTACTTTCTGCAGCAGCAGCAGCAGCAGCAGCAGATCGAGCTGAGCATGCTGATAGCTTTTCCTCTCCTTTGGCATCTGACTGTGCTGCGTCTGTGTTCCTCTGCTCCCTGACCTGAGTTGACAGCCTTTACTGACGGAGAAAAACACAGCGGGACCGAGAGGTCACAGCGTTGCCTCTGCTTGGGTGTTGTGACAGCGAAGGCAGTCCGGAGCCAGAGAAGACAAACTCTGGCACATTCCAGCCTACAGGCAAAGAAAATCTACTACAGTAGCTGCTAATGTCTCCCTCTGTACACGGGAATATCTCACGCGTGTAAAGAGAACTGCTAGTGCTTATTGGTTAAATTTGGGTACAAAATCCTTCCTGAGATTTTCCTCATCATGCCCATTGTGAATTGGAGGTTTGCATGGCAGGCAGACATTGATTTATCTAATTTGCTCTCATCCGACATCCAAAACGCAGATGTCGTGTTCAGATTAGGTCGTCTAGCTGCGCGCCGCTGCAGTGTTCCGCCGTTATTGATAGTTGGTCGTAATGGAACTTTCCTGCTGTTGACACCTAATAATTCCCAGGAGCCGGACGATAATGAGTGCAAATTGACTGTGGCAAATATTGATTCAGATGCAGTCTTGAGAATGCGTCGGGCAAAGGGACCGACTGAGAGTGAGGAGCCTTTTAAAGTCTTATCGCTCAATCGATAGAATTCCATTTAAAGAAGAAAAAAAAAGTGCAGTGGACAGCACGAAGCAGCATCTGTCAGTCACGAGGATGTTGAACTTTGCCTTTTAAAACCTTTTAAAACTTTATAAAATAATAATTTGGTGCCAAAAAAGGAATGTAAGCACAAGTAGAAGAGTGACTATATATTGTTTTTTCTGCTTACCCTTGGTGATGTCACAAAGGGTACCACCTCTTTCACAGCCTCTTTCTTCCAAATGTGCAGAATTTCCAAAAGATCATAATTTTTTTTAATATATTTTTATTAATACGTTTTCAGCTATAAACAGTTATCTATCTCTCAAAAAGAGACAAAAATAGTATAGAATGTTAAATCCGTCAAAATTGAATAAATTAACAAATAAGTAAAAAATGAATGAATAAATACAGAAGAAATATAAAGTTTGCTCAAAGGCAATAGAAGGGGCATTTTTATACAGATTTTATTCTCGACAAATATGATGATATGATGATGATAGGCTGCCACATTTTATTAAAGGTCATAGAAGTCAGAGAGAAACTAGTTGAATCCTCTCTAGGTGCAGTCAATCTGTGATTTCTGTAAGCCAGGTCGAAAAAGCATCACTTTTGAAGTTAACATTTTAGCGCAAGGCAGTAAACAGAGGGCTAAATGTGCAGTTTTCTGGTCATCTTCAGAGTTTGTCAGACATTGTGCGACAGAGTCGCTTGAGTGCAGGGTCAAAAACAAAGATCCGTGCACAGGACCTTTTTCACCGTATTCAACAGGCTGAAAATGAAAAATTGGAAAAGTGACCCTGAGCTGCAAAGTTCCATAACAGTTTACTTTGCTGTTGCTGTGGCGATAGACTTTTTTCACTGCTCCACAGCAGAAACCAGCATCGCTGCGGGGGACAAGGGCCATTCAAGATGCAGAAAGGTCCGCAGGCTAAACTCATTAGGGTACATTTCAAGAAGGCCTTCATTGTGAAATAAAAGTATCGCGCCGCTCTCCTTCGCCCATCGCAAATACCGACTATTTGCCAAAATAAAAATTTCACTGCAACTTTCAATAAGCGCCCTGGGCAAATTTTCTCCAAAATGCAACCTCTCTTTGCCACAGTACAGACACTCAGTGTTTTGGTTTGAACTTGTTGAATATTTATGAATAGAATATTTAATTACATTGCGAGCAGTTGTTTCCGCCTGAGATCCTCGATCCATTTTTTTTTTTTTTTTACGCAGCATGATAAGCAGGTGTTTCCAGGTCTCAGAATATTCCGAGTGCAGCGGGCAACACGCCACGCATTGTTCTCCGAGTCTTAGCCACGAGGCTTTTCAAAATAAAACACACACAATCCCTATTCCACATACTGACAGCCGAGGTTTCCTGTGACAGATTCCCTCTGCCACTGTGCATTAACGCAGAAGCCTCCCACTCATCTTCGCATTTGCACACAACTCGGAGTTCGTATCTTGAGCGTATCTCATTATTATTTTAGGTTTCATGTGACAGGAGGGCCCCGGCCTTGGCTCGACGGCTTACTTTAACTGAGCAAATGTGTTTACACGGGGCGTCTTTGATCATCGCTCGCAGACTGGCTTTCATGGAGACGGCTGACAGGAGCCATCGCTCTTTGATCACAGCCGTGGCTCCTTTAACATGCAGGGGGGATGAGGGTGGCATCACTGGTGAATAATTTAGTCTGCAGTTATCATATTAGTGATAAAGGAAGAGCAGAAGTGAGATAAGAACCGTGAGGGAAATACTGAAAGGATGTGTGTGTGTGCTTTCTCTCTCACACACGCACACACACACACACACACACACACTCACTCACACACACACACAAAGACACAGTGGTGGGTATTGCAGTGAAGTCAAATTACACAGTACAGAAGTAACAGTCTCAGTTTTCTGGCTTTGTCACATCAGCTTGACTTGAAATACCAGAGACTTAAATTTCAAAAGTCATTAATAATGAATAAACAGACCTTGTTTTTGTCCCTTTTGCAAACAGGCAGAAGGCAGAAACAAAACGCCAGATTTAGCAGGAAGATAAAGCCCGGTGTTTTTGTAGGAGGCTGTAAACAGAGGGCTAAATGTGCTGATTTCTGGAGAGCTATTTTTGATCGGGTAGTTACTCATGCAAAGTCTCCTGCAAATCAGCACAGTATGGGACCTTGAAATTTTCCTGTATTGAAATGCAGCAATTCAGCTCTGGATCTATTGATCTGGCCTGGCGAAGAACTCGTGTAGGAAACCTTAAATGCCTCTTGTATATTTTCATTGTCTGCGTTTGGTTGTAAAAAAAAAACAAAAAAAACCAGCAACATAAAAATTCCACCAACATGCCATCCCTCTTCCAACAACGAATACACACACACACACACACACACACACACACACACACACACACACACACACACACACTCGAAACACTCTAAATCTACACTCTCAGCAGTGCAGGGATTAAAGCCACGGTTAAAACCTTTCCAGTGCCGCTGGCTTGATCCTTTATGCCGTGCCGGGACTAAAGCTGAGGTTCGCCGAGATAGCTGACCTCATCTGCATTGCCGGGCAAATATTTAAAAAGGCGCCGGCTGGCTTCACACTGGGCCACTGTGAGCTCCACCTGGCAGAGCCATTTAGAGTTTAAACACTAGAAAGCAGCAGCAATTCCAGCACACACAGAGCTGGCAAATGTTGGACACTGTTTAGTTTGTTGAGTTTTAGGGAAGGCAGAGTCAGTTCAGTCAAGCTCACTGTTGGTGGGAGAGTTTTCTCTTCAACCAATAGCGTCTGACTTGCTGAACATAGATCACGTTTCCGTCCTCAGAGCAGGGCAATACAGGAAATGGAAACGTTCAGAGTATCATATATTAAGTGGCATGAGATAAATGTTTGCTTGCTTGTTTCTATTTTAGGCTGTCAAACTTGATACTTGAATTTATTGTTGTTGTTGTTGCGCAGCCTTGCTTTCACTGTAGATTGCCAACCGACACCTGCATATGTGATGTTTCATCCCACTTTAATTACAGCGTGGAGCAGCGAAGGTGCTGCTGCAAGCCAGACTGACAGGTCTTGTTGGACGGAGTCCTATGCGTCTCTGCTCTTTGTGCCAGACTGATCCAAGTATCAGGGAAGTTGATCATCAATAATTCAGAACTACGAGAACCAACAGTCTCGAGCCCACAACTGAAAATACACCGCAAACAAAAACTTTCCTGTTAATAACCTTTTTATTACCATAATAATATGTTGGCCACCTGGAGATATTTTCATTTTATGACTGTAGACTTGTCATTTATCTTCAACGTGTAAAAAATATTTAAAAGAGAAGAAGGACAAAAAACGGATTTGGGTTTTTTTAAGTTTATAATGCCATGGGAACTCTGAAATGAAAGAAACAGGAACATTGAAATAGAGAAATCAAACTTTTAACTATCTTACATATTTGCAAAGAGTCCTTGACTTTGATCAGGTTTTTTTTTTTTTTTTTGCCTGATTAAGCCAGTTATTTATGAGTAACATCATGATGATGTGTTGGTGTCTCTGAGACGTTTCCTCCATTGTGCTCTTTCTGGGTCCAACCTAGAACCAGATTTCATCTTGTTCCGGCAAACAAACATCCTGTTCTCGAGCAGGAGACGCTGCTTCAGAGCGTCACAGTGACGAATCTGCTCACATCAACAGCCGGAGCGTCAGCATCACCAAGCGAAGGAGCAGCGTCAGTGGCGGCGGTGGTGATGCGCAGACCGGTTCCAAATGATGTCACCGGTAGAACAGACAGAGCTCATTTCGCTCCATTATGGCCTGGTTTTCACCAAGCTGGTGGGAGGAGCCAGGATGTCTTATTCATGCCTGACTCACTCCGCTGGGGACACGTTGAGAAGCGAGAATGTCAAGCAAACAAGGAGTTGCGTTCAAGCAGCAGACGTCAAAATTAAAAAGCAGGAATTTCTGCAATTCTGGAGGCCTATTTTTTTTTCTACATTCATCTGTTATTGCAAATTACTATTTTTAATTTACTCATTACTTTCAGTTACGCCCAACCGCTCTTTATCGCACAGGATGATAATAACGACGATGTTAGTGATTTGGACAATCAAATCCCATTTAAATGAACTAATGGACATTGAAAAACACAAAAAATCAAAAAGAGCAGTGTGATATGCCAGAGTTTTGCGCAGTCCTGCTGTTCTCTCTTGTTTTCTCCACTCCTAATGTAATGTGCTGTGGCGTCTGCCGTGGTCTCTAATGCCAGTCTGCGTCCCCGTCGTCTCTTCTCCGGCCGTGTTATTAATTCAGAGAGCATGTGAGCGGCGCACGCCTCGTCTGCTCCTCCTCCTCTTCCTCCTCCTCCCTGTCCTGGAGAGATTTTCCCAGAGACAGGGACAGAGAGAAGGAGGGAGATTAATAGGAGCAGAAAGGCTGATTTTCACCACGGCTGTAATTAAACCCGCGCTGTCACATCACAGCGTCTAATTGGTCTCGTATTACGGAGGAGATTTGTGACAGCAGGAAATAGGATGGGACACTCGTTTCCAACGTCCAAATTGCAATTTTTTCTTTATTTTATGATTATTATTTCTTTTGGTCAGAGTATTTTTCGCCCACCTATTGCGTCGTTTGGCCTGTGCAGCCACTCCCACCACAAACAACCCACACAGTCGATCTCTCGGAGCTGTCAACAGAGATGCGTCAATTTGTATTTTAACTTTTTCTGAGTGTGGAGAGTGTGGGGGTATGTACACCATTGTGTCGACGCTGCTCCGGCCGCCACCTGTTCCCAGCAGAGAAGGTCGACACAGTGACGGGCGACAGACAGATCTCATCAAAGATACACGCAGCTGTTCAGGCTGGAGAGGCGGCGGCAGCATCCATCCTTTTCAGCTTATAAAAATTGGTAAAGACTTTTTTTTCCCTCACAGCCCTGCCACTGCGGCAAGGTTCCACATTTTGTGTTTTGCCAATCATGCCCAAACTGCAGGGTGCAGGGGCATCGTGAAAAAAAAAAAAGAGAGCGATGAATAGACGGAGGGCCGTGTGTGTGTGTGTGTGTGTGTGTGTGTGTGTGTGTGTGTGTGTGTGTGTGCTCCAGCACAGCTGCACACTTGCTCCCTGCTAGCCGCTGCCCACTGAACGCAGCGTTCCTGCTCCAGCACCTGTCCGCCACTAAAACATTACGATTGAGGCCCAGAATCCATCAGCAAAGGAAACATATCTTGCAGTTCCAGAGAGTTTCCCTTTGGGGATATATCCGCATGTCTTCCTGATGGATATTTGCCATATCATTCTCACTGAAGCCCTTTGAAATTTTTACCCTTAGAGGGTCAAGACTGCTTGTTGGCCTTGATTTGTGTAATAGAAGAAGCCAAAAGGGCCGTTTGGTTGCTTGAAATATATTTACACTTTGTGCCACAACATTGTTTGACGGTCCTGCTATATCTGCAGCAGAGGTTTGGAGCAGGTTTCAGTGAGACGGCAGACACTTTAATCTGTAAAGACTTCCTTTGTGTGCGTGGGCCAGGCTTTAGCTGCTGCGCCTTTTTGTCTCAGCTTCAGGAAGCCTTTAATTCAGGGTACTGAGACGTTTTGCAGAGTTGAACTTTGAGTGTTGATCGCAATTTTCGTATAATTATGCACTCAGCTTGAAATAGAAATAGAAATTGTTTAGGGACTCGGGTGAGTTGGGTGAAGCTGAAATTCATGCAAAACAACAAAAACAACAAAATGCTGTATTTCACAGAAAAAACTACCTGCAAAACAAGGACAAAACTTTATTTTCCTGCTCTTATTTGTCAACTAAAAAAGAAGGAAAAAATCTTAGGAAAGGCATCTTTAAACACCAGTTCCTCATTGATCGCAGCCGTGAACGATACGAGGGACAATTTGTTACTGCGTCATTTATCGCAAAGATCAACCGGGGTTGATTTGGTTCACTCTGTCCCATTATCTACAAAGCTGCAGCCTCCATCACTCACCCTCAAACAGATCTATAACCTGTGTGAAGCCCAGATTTGTGAGCTCACGTCCTTCAAACTTCAAGACTATGTGTCGCTTTTAATCTTTTCCGTTTGGACCCACAGCTACTTTTGCCCACACGCGTACCCGTATATGTGACAGAATGCCTGACCTTTAAAAAACCCAAATACCATCTGGATTTTTCCAAAAAAATACTGTTGTAATAAATATTTTATTTACGAGGCTTCCGTAGTTTATTAGTCGCTTTGCGGTGCTCTGCCATGCTTTGTTTCCATGGTGTGAAATAAAGAAGCAAATTTTTCTTCTTTTTTTCCATCTGAAGGACATTTTTATCTCCCTGCCCCTCCCCCCTCGGCCTCTCCTGGTACAAGCAAACCCTGTGTCAAGTGCTCGCGACGCCAGGCTTCCTGACAAGTAAATGAAAGGTCCCATCGTTCCCCTTGTTTCTTCCCAGGTGACACGCGCTGTCCCCATTCCGTCAGCGCCACAAAAGCCCAACACAGACGCAGGGAAGCTCAAAAAATGGCCCATTACGGGCCGTCGGCGGGGAGCGCAGACACATTAAGGAACGGTATCGGTTGCAAATAATGCATGTCCTCGGCCTCATCATATCTGAGAGGAGCGGGAGAGAGTGGTGAGATGTGCAGATGCGCCTCGGAGACCTTGCGCAGAGGCGAGCGCCTCTCGCAGACCCAAGGACATCTGGCCGCCGGAGACCCGCCGCAGCGAGGATTCAGGGTGGAGCTCGTCGGAGAAAAAAAGAAAAAAGAAAAGAAAAAAGCCATTAAGGAACTATTGGCATTGAACGAGCCGCGAAGCAGTATTTATTGCAGCATTGTGCACGTGATTTGGCAACAAAAGATGCATAATTTGTGAGCTCATGGAGAGAACCAGCGTAATTAGGATGACACTCGTTCATGCATCACTTTATATTGCTTCCCCTCAGCGGTGCTTTTAGTTTTTGGGCTGAAAATTGCAAATTTCTCTCATTCTATCCTGTGACATATGGCCGATTGTTCAACGCTGCACACTGCGAGAGCTGCAGAACTTCCTCACCGGGAAGCCGTTGACCACTTTTTCATTCCACCAGTGACGAGAGTCAACGGTGATCCAACACATCTGCTATGCTTTTATCTATGTGACCGTCTGGAGATGGAATCTCAAAAACTCCAACGCCCTCAGCCCCCCGCACTCCTCCGCCACCAGCCCCGCCCTCTTCTTCCACCGTGCGATGCCATTAAGTCGTCAGGCATTTATGTCTTTTTAATGAGAGAGCTAAATTGCCTTCATACGCGGTGATTTTCGTGCAAATGAAAACCTTGCAGACTGTGAATGTCAAGTAGACGTCTAAATGTTCCCCGGCACATTGTGAGCCACGAGCTGTGACATTAGGATTCACGCTGACGGACCACGTGACGAGGCCAAGCGGCACGCAGCCGCCGGAAAAGAAATGTTTAAAGCGTAATGAACGCGGAGCGCAAAAAGTCGCCCGTCGCTGTCATCGCAGTCAATGTCGGCAAAAAGGAAAATAGAAACGTGAAATAATCAGCTTTGTGTCTGCAAATATCAGCATGCACAACTAGCAGTGGATCTTATGGATCCGCCTGCAAAATGTCTAGGATACTTAGCCCTCTGTTTACAGCCTTCAGCAACAGCACTTGGTCAAAGTGACCTATTGCCAGTTTACAAGGTGATGTAAACAAGGTGGTCTTAAAAGGTGAATCAAACACCACACCAGGGGTGTTGTTGCTTAGCTTGGATGCCAGCACCCTTTGTGATGTCACAAAGGGATGTTTCTTTTAGCATGCACATGGTGAAAAGGGTCGATACTATCGAAACAAAGGCTTTCAAAACATTAGATTAGATTAATTGTTTTTTGTTGTTTTTTTCACTTTCATGTGCAATACACAAAAAAAAACTTCTACATCTGGAGGATTTCAGCTCAATCACCATCGACTAAATTAATAAACTGACCGGCGGCGAGACAATCAAGGTAAACGCAACAGAGCTCGACGGATCCGTAGGAAGAGTTTTGTGTCATCACACAATGAGTGCGTTTATTGACACCAGAACAATCGCAGCGGCTTCGTTCAGCGGCGCGTAGCAACACGGTGCCAATGAGCCCGCTAGCACACCGACACTGTTGTGGCGTGGTGGTGCAGGAAACCCCATGAGCACGGTGACGATGACTCTATTCCACTGTAGAGCAATTCAAGCTGTTGTGTGTACTGGTTAAGTGTCAAGGTTGCTGAGTGAAAGAATGATTGGATGGATGGATCTTGTTTCGTCACCTCGTCATCACACAAGGCCTAACAACAACAACATCACTGTTATTATTAGTATTTTTCACCTCTGTGTTTTCCTGCTAATCATAGTGGACATTCAAATCTATTTAGGAAACTTTTTTGTGTGTGTGTGTGTGTGTGTCAAACAACTGATGTTGTTCAACCAAACCTTTTTTCTCCTTCTCTCTTCTCCTCCGGGGTTTCCAGTCGTGTCCCTGATGTGTCGCTCGTGTCGTGCTTTGCTGAGCTGGTTCGCCAGATGTGACAACAACATTAAGCTACATGTGTAATAACCAAATGACTCCATCTGCCGTCGAAGGCTGTGAAATTGGATGCGAGTCAACCCAACGTTCACTTTGTGACTAAAGGGGATTGTTTTTTCCTTAGGCAACGATCAAAATGATTGAATATACAGAAATTTCAGTATTTGAGTATTTGTAGAATAAATGAAAAAGTCAATAGCACATCTAGTCTGTCAATATTATATTAGCCAAAGCTTACCTCAAATTGGCATATTCTCAAATATACTATTCTTAAATGGAATGTCAGTGAAAAGATTATTGTGCACCGCTGCCGTCATAGTTGAAGGGACTAGAAGCAACAATACAGAACTCCTACGACTTTCTGCTACTTATGGGTGGATCTCTGTAAAGCTCACAGTTGTCACAGGGCTTATTTCGGTTTACATCGTAAAATCAGCTCCAATAAAGTCATCGCGCGCAGACTTTGCACGGTGCGGAGCGAGAAAGAAAGGAAGTGTTGAGAGAAGATGGGAAACGGGAGCCTCATGAACAGTTCCTCCACGCATCCAGGTGGGATGACGACGGGACAAATACATTTCTTCATTGTCTATTATCCCACAAATCTCTCGCAGCAGGTGGTCATTAACTTCCTGCGTGATGCAGCGGTGCTCCAGCTGATGATCGTCTCCCACACTTGAGCGTTGCATCTGGAATGTTAGATCCCAAAATAAACAAAGTAAAGGCAATATAGACCATTTAAATTAGATTTGTCAGCAGCTGGAACCGATTAAAGATATAGATGAAACTCAAAATGATCCCCAAAACAATGAATAGTCAAGGGAGTAAACGCATTGTTTTCTTTGTTCGGTATCCTGGGAGAAGACTCCGATCCCTTTGCGACATCACAAAAGGATAATTTATATACCTGAATGAGCACAGATGTTCTCAAAACTTTGCCAACACTATCTTAGAAGAACTCGGTGATAATTTAACACAAAATGGAATGAGACTTTTCAATAAAGACCAATAGCCGTCTGAGGTCGTATCCGTGGTTGAGAGTCGGAACTTGGACTGACTATTCAGGTATTGACTTGGACAGGCCGGTTTAATATCCGCATGTCAACAAAGAAAGTTAATTTCTTAGCACCTGAGTTTCTGTTTTTATTTACATATTGTTAGGAAAGTAGAGGAGCACGAAGAGGAAAAGTGTTGTGATGAAAATGTTTTGCAGACGTGCGTCTGTGTTGGCGCAGCCCTGTTTCGCAACCCGCTGTGCCTTGTTATTGTTTCGTCCTCGCTCTCGCTCCTCCCTCGTCATTGAAATTAGAAAACCATAAGCACTTATAAATGTGGCAGATATTGAATCAGACACCAATATGCTGCCTTCCTGCCGCATAAATTTGCGTCATTGCTTTTCATTCACCCGACGGCGGAGATTTTTATTCTTTCACTTTGTTCTTGTAGACGAGTTGGAAAAGAAAGATGTGATGTGAGCTGGGCGACGCTTGTTTGTATGCAGCACCACGAGTTTGCGAGCAGCGAGGAGCGACGGAGGCACAGCGTGGCGATAGATAAACAGGGGAGGAACGGAGGCAGAGTGACGAGCGAAATCAGCGGCGTGATTAATGTGACAACCTTTAAGAAAAGGTTATGGATCCGGTGGGAACGTTAATGTGTAACAGTAATGTCGGACATGGAGAAGAAGCGGAATAAAGAAAAGGGCAGGAGTCAAGTGATGTGAAAAATTAACACAACGGCCTCGACCGTGTCTGTTCTGCTGCACTCGCCTCCTCTTCAATTAGTGTCTTTAATGTTTCTTTGATGTCACGCTGATCTGAGAAAATGTCAAACATTTGTTGTTTTATTCCGTTTTTTTTTTTTTTTTCAATTTTAGAACATGAATTGCCGTGAAATGAGTTGGTCTATCATGTCCACAGAATCAGTGGACAACAGCAAAAAAATTGGATCTCCAAAACAACTTCTGAACGATTCGTCCAAAACTTTCACGTCACTAATTAGGTCAAATTTCATCTGCTGCTGGTCCACCGTCACCGGCCAGAATGCTCAGTCTTCCACTGCAGAGAGCCAAAGAGCCATATGTGTGTCACCAAAGATCTTCTGACTGATGGTTCACGCACACAATGCAACAGTTAAAACTTCAACAGCACCACAGCGGGACGCACTTGAAACTGAAAAGTTCTCGCAAAGGGCACGATTGAAAAATAGTTCCTCTGTTTATAACCCTGCACTAATATGTTAATGCGGTGAACACCACAGACCTGCAACATCAGACAAAGGCTTCGGCTGTTGCCGCTGCTGTTGCTGCTGCTGCTCCGCCACTCCTCTCTGATTAACGGCAAAGAGAGAAGAAAGGAGTCGCACAGAAGGCAAACAGAGAGTCAAACCGCGAGCTGAGATGAAATAAACAAAAGCCAATAAAACAGCACAAGTCATTCCCCGCATAAACACTTTCATGTCCTCCTTTGCCTGAACGCGCCGAAAGGTTGAAGGTGAGCGACAAACTAAAATCTATTGCCGTGAGGTCACGTTGCATCCGGCGGGTGTTAAAACAGAAACAACCCATCGGGGAACGACGGCGGGAAGATGTTTGAAAGGCGAGGGAGAGATCAAAGTTGTCATACTGCGAGGATAAATCATAGAAGGCATGCAGGTTGTAAACAGGTAGACGTTTCAACACACACACAAGCATCAGTCAGCCCCTGTCTAGTCAGAGGACACGGCCCATCTTTATTTATTTACTGCTCGCTGCTTCCCTCTCTGCTCTCGCCGGCTCTCGGCCACCTCGCAGACACACTGTACACTGTGTGTTCTTTGTCCCCCTGTCGTCTCGGTCACCCTGCAGGACCTGCAAACGCCAATCCCAACCTGCCTCGTGCAAACACACACACACACACACACACACACACACACACACACACACACACATGTCTCATACAGCGAATTCTCTTTTATTGACGCGTGGCCTCGGAGAGAGTTTGGTTTAACGGTGCGTATCGCAGTGAAGTGTGGTTATGATCACACCAACACAAAGCCTCCAGGTGTAGCGACCAGGCTAAACCAGCAGAGACAAATGTGACCGAACATCTCGATAGACGGAGCGGTTTGTCCAGTCCGTTTGGTCTCGTTTGTTTTCATAAATGAAGGAATGAAATATCATTAAAACCCAATGGATGGTTAATCCTGTTGTCACAATGACCTTTTAAAAAAAACTTTTTAAAAAAAAAAGTCATTATACAATGTTTTGACTTGTGCATTGGGTTTCCTTGTGGATATAACTGTGAAAATCTTGTTTTATTATATTTAGAAAAACAAAATGTATATGTGTCTTGCTTTAGGCTTCCTAGTAGGACGAACTTCTATCTTGGCTGTTTTCTTAAACTGTGTTGAAGATTTAAGGAAGAACAAAAGTCTTTCTATACCCATTAACCACGTCCATTTAAACTGCACTTTTAAGTTTTATTATCCCGCTCTGCAGCACTTCTGCTGGCTCCTCGCTTGATAGTTTCCGTTCCGTCCGCACTTTCCCATTCCTCCTCCATCACTGTGTAATGGCCCTCATTTCCTTTGTGCTTCAGTGAAGTTGGGCCTGCCGTTGCTGCTGCAGCCACTTTGGAGATGAACATATTTTGGGCTCGAAATGAGCTGCAGTGTGCCCTCTATCCATTATTGATCTGCGGATGATCTGGAGTTCGCCAGAGTGCTTCACTCCAGCCAGGCACATAATCACCCGGGTGTTGCGTCGACACCTTGCAGTATTTATACTGTACAGTCAACATTTGAATATGTAGTGTTTGTGGTCAAATGCGGGCTGCCGCTCGGCGTGAAACATCATAGTTGCAGCAGCTGCTGCACTTTTTCGGCAACAGTCAACAATTGGAGCAGTTCGGAAAAATGTTGCTGCCATACTAAAAAAAAGAAAACTCAAAATTTCATGTTTTTAACGTGGTCATTTTCAAGTTTTTACAAGATAAATTTCACCTTATTACATGAACATTATTTTGTGATAGTTAAAGGCTCAGTATCACGTACTGTAACTACATGGAAAGTGTCATGTTTTTAACAAGATCATTTTCACATTACTTCATGATAGTGAATCGAAACAAGGCATAAGCACTGAGGCTCATTTGCACAATTCACTTAAACTGTACTTTAAGCTTGGTTTGAGACATGGTGACATCCTGCACTTATTGAGCACCTTCATGATCTCTCTCAATACGAAGAGGACAGTCTTTGGCTCCTCCACGAGCTCAAAGAAATTTTGGCCGTGTTGAATCCACATTTTGACCCATGGCCAAGTAGCAGGAGCTCAAAGGCACACATGCGCTTTCAGTTGGAGGCACATGAAAAAACGGTCTAGAGCAGTGCCTTTGCTTGTTTGCTCATTTTGTTTAGTTTTGAGTCATCATCATGAAATAACATGAAAATTATCAAGTAAAAACATGAAACTTTTCACTTAATTACGTCATATTGTGCCTTACATTATCAAGAAATGGTCTTGTAAAAATGTGAAAATTGATCTAGTAACAACATGAACCTTTTTACGTAATTACCTGATCCTGAGGCTTTCGCTATCACAAAGTAATGTTGATATTTCATGTAATAATGTGAAAATTATCTTACTTACCCTTCTGTAGAGCAGTTTTAACTTTTCTCTGTGTGGTGGGGGTGAGTTTGGGTCGAATGTGACAGCAGCAGGGGCGGGGCGGGGGGGCATAGGTAGGAGAAGCTCGCTCTTCTCAGCGCCCCCCCACTCCGCCTCACCCTGCCCTGACAGCCTCTCCGTATCACTCAGGGAGAAGCCCCCGAGCCGAGACAGCTCCCCGCTCCCCCGCTGATCCTGATGCGTTTCGACACTGATGGCGCGCACAGCTGACCTTTGGGCCGCTGAGTGCACTCAGACAACACTTGCTGCATGTGTTTATGTCCCCGGGACGGTCTAATGAGGACGTATCCGAAAGCCAGCCAAGTGCGGGAGCAAGTGCCAGGACGCAGCAGCTGCTGCCGCCAGGCCTGTAATCACAGCCTGTCGTCTGACTCGTCCCGACCACAGCTCTCACCGATGAACACTCGGCAATTTTCGGCTCCCCCTGGTTCTAACTTCTACAGGTTTTTATTTTTTTTTTCTTTAAATTCAGCGCATGTTTGGAGTCACTCAATGCGAGCATATCAGTGAGGTGTGAGGCCAGCCACACATGAAACCTTCATGCGCCACAACCCACAAGGGCTGACAGAACCGGAGGTTAAATTCATATTTAATCTTAAACGTTAGGATGTAACTCATCATTGCTGCTTCAAAATACACATAAATATACATGAAAAAGATTTATTTCTTTGACACAAATGAGAAATGGTGAACTCTGCGTATTTAACATGCGCACCGTATTGTGTCTGCAGAGGCTACACAATAGGTGTTGACATTTGACAGCTTGTTAGTTGGATTTAAAGTTAATGTAATGGTGCAAAATGTTTTATTCAGGTTAAGTTGTATCAAGTGAATTAGGCCTATTTCTATTCAAGGCATAATTCTAATTAAGAATCATTTGTATTTTTGTCTACCTGAATTCACATCATCAACTTGTCAATATACATCCTCCAGTCCTTTTTAATTTGTTTGATGAACACAAAACCAAAGGTCATGCTGGTTGTGACAAGCATATCCTCCAAATTGATTTTAGTTCTGGAGCAAAATGTTTGGTTTTATTTTTCTTTATAGTATGAGTTGGCTGTTAAATCAATGACACGACAAATTGTTTAGGGCTCTAAAGGAGGTGCCGCCTGCATGCAGTCTGCTCTGCCCTCATCAAAAGGCAGATAATGAAGCAGACTCTGATCATATCTCAGTGTAAAGGCCAGCTGAAGGAGGCCGATAAAGGAAAAAATGGAACCTGTAATCGTTATTGAGCTTCTTAAAAAAGGCCAGACAATTTCATTTATTACCCCATACAGTTCACCGAATGGATGCAGTATGGAATGTATATTCTTTTTCTGATTTGCCCTTTGTCTCGGCTGAGTCAAACCTGTATGAAAGCTAAGAAGGCAACAATCTGCTCTTGTTCTTTTTCGGAGTCTTGTTGCGCTTCTTGTTGTGATAGAGCAGCTCCAGGGCAGAGTGAGAAACCTCAGCGGCCCAAACCACTCTATCTTCCGACACCGTTCCCCGTGGGAGTGGGTCACGGTATTAAATATTCACAAGACACAGGCACGACATCGCCACCGGAGAGCTTCACCCGACCAACACCTGTGTTTGTTTTTTATCGCAACACACTCTGACAAGTGTGCATTTCAGCGGATTAGACGAGCATGGAGGTCGGCTTGGCAGGAAGGTCGGGTGAAACCGCTCTCTCCTCCGCTGGACTAACTCCACCATCCCATGTGCAGTTGAATCTTCAACACCGGCCAATTTGCTCTCTTCCTTTCTTTGAGGTTCATGGAAACTGCTGAAAGCGGTTCGTCCTGACCTCCATGATCACTCTTTGGCTATTCATATCCTCCAGGGGAAGGTGTCGTGGTGTAATGATAATTCCAGCATCTCAGTCCTCAGGCTGCCGTCTGTGTTTTGTACTGCGAAATACCCTGCTGTCACTGCGAGGCAAACGCTGGGCTGGCTTCCCATTGAGGCACGCGACAGATGCAGACGCTGATACCTCATTATTTTTGTACCGGCGGAACGGCTGGGTCACTTTTGGTCACTTAATGCGTGTGTGTGTGGATTTCTGTTGCATCTTTAATTACCAATTATATCCCAAGCAGGAGACCGGATGAGATCCGGAGAACAGAAAACATCTGTCACAGATAGATAGTGGCAGAAACATTAACTCAAACATGCAATTGCAATGTACTTAGAATGGAAAGAAGTTAACAGTACTCAAAATGCTGATTAGAGTTAGCAAAAGAGTGGTTGCTGATTTTTTTTTTCTTTTCAAACAATTTTGGCAAATAAGAATTCAACCTTGACAAGAATCAGCATCTGTTTTTTCGATATTATTTTAGATTGTTGACAAAGAAGCCGCAGACGAGTTTAACACGAGCTGCGTTTCCATGACAGTTTTTCACAAAATAAAAGCAATATTTCTAAACATTTTGACACAGTACATTTGTGATTTGCAGGTGTTTCCATTCACTGTTGTTGAAGCACATGAGCCGTAATTCTCATAAAATCTCGTCCGGCGAGATTTTAAAGTGCCATTTTCACTTGAAGTGACCTGGTCACATGACCCTGTACATCTTGTCCGGTGACATGTAAATGCGAAAAAAGTGTTTCCATGACACTTTTGCGTTACACCTCTATATCGATACGTCTGAAGAACCCCCTCATGAGAGCGTCAAAACCTTTGATATTTGAGATGCTTTTTGAAGTTTAGGTGTTTCCATGATCAGCTTTTCATTGCGATATTTAGGTTTTGCGCAATTCGAGGTGTAATAGAAACACACCTACTCTGTTCAAAGGCTCTTAATGGAAAAGTTCACATTAATGGCAAAATTCACTCCAAATTTACTGTAAGGTTAAACTTTATAGACACTCGACAGTCTTTAGTGGAGCATCATTAGCGGGACACTATATTTGGGAAAAAAAAAAATTTTAATTCCACCTTGACAAAAGTCACCATCTGTCAGCACAATGCAGGGCAGGCCTCTGTGATGATGATGATGATGATGATGATGATGATTACGTGCTCACCAGTCTCCCTCGCTGTGTGCCCCCCTCTTCCCTCCCGCAGGAACTTCTACTACATCACCATGCTGCGCGACCCCGTCTCCCGCTACCTGAGCGAGTGGAAGCACGTCCAGCGCGGCGCCACGTGGAAGACGGCCCTGCACATGTGCGACGGCCGCTCACCCACCCAGGACGAGCTGCCCAACTGCTACAGCGGCGACGACTGGTCCGGCGTGACGCTGACCGAGTTCATGAACTGCCCGTCCAACCTGGCCAACAACCGGCAGGTGCGCATGCTGGCCGACCTCAGCCTGGTGGGCTGCTACAACCTGTCGTCCATGAACGAGAGCCAGCGCGACCACATCCTGCTGAGCAGCGCCATGAGCAACCTGAAGAACATGGCCTTCTACGGCCTGACCGAGTTCCAGCGCAAGACGCAGTACCTGTTCGAGCGGACGTTCAGCCTGCGCTTCATCTCGGCGTTCACGCAGATCAACAGCACGCGGGCGGCCAACGTGGACCTGAGCGAGGCGGCGCGCCGCCGCATCGAGGAGCTCAACTTCCTGGACGTGCAGCTGTACGAGTACGCCAAGGACCTGTTCGCGCAGCGCTTTCAGTTCAGCCGGCAGAGGGAGCACCAGGAGGTGCGGCTGAAGCGGCGGGAGGAGCGCCGCTGGCTGCGGGAGCGGAAGGAGCAGGGCCGGCCGCCGTGGTCGCTCAAGCGCGGTGCCGCGGGGAGCAGGGGCGGCAGGAGGGCCACGTCGCCGACGCCGTCCGGGACGGGGGGCGAGGGTGACTTCCCGGCCACCACCGAGGACTACGCGAGCCAAGTGGCCCGATGGTGAGGCTTCGGTTTCACGAGAGACAGAGAGCGATTTCCCACTGACATGCCAGAAATGAAAAAAATGAACTGCTTTGACGATCCTCTCACACACTCTTTGTCTCACCTTGAATCTGTCTCCTGCATCTGTGCGTTTCTCAGCTTCGTGTGTTCCAAGTGCTCTGCTGTTTCTTTACAACAACAAAAAAAGAAAGAAAGAAAGAAAGAAAAGAAAAAGAAAAAACAACCTGCCAAGCCTGTGAAACTCACAGCAGCTCTGCCTTGGAGTGGCCTTTGGTGTCTTAAATCTCAAAATGCTGTTTATATATATTTTTTATTATTTATGTTTCTGCCTCAGTAATTTCGTGTTGAAAAACGGCAGCAGCAAATGGACAGAGGGGAGAAAAAAGTTTAAAAAAAAAAAAAAAAAGAATGCAGTAGCCGCCGTCAACTGCGTTGCTCTTTCTTCTTGTGACTTTCACTGCGAAACTGATGAATGTCATTGTTGTTGTTGCAACTTACAGTAAAAAAAAAAAAACAGTTCTGAAGATATAGTAGCTAATGATGGTTGCATGTCACATGTCCACATTTTACTGATAATGGAGATTAATGGAAAAAAAATCTATATATATATACAGGTACTGTAAGCCATGATTAATAAAAAATTATCTGACAAATTTGTATTTATTATTTTTTATTTCACAGCAACAAAGAACTCTCAGATGACCGAGATGTGGTGTATGTAGTTCTCCTGTTTTGCCAGCAGCCGCACTACTTCATTTGGTTGTGGTCAACTAACTTTGAGCCTGGTTACATAGTGCACAATTAAAAGATGTGTGGTGTAACATTGCTAAAGGAGAGATGAAGGAGAACTGGGATGATCCCAGACACCTGGAACAGAAGTTCCATATGTTGAAATGTTTGTCTAGAAGTTTGAGTAAAGTCGACTCGGCTAGTATTGGTAGGGATAAAGGTTTAACATCATCCAGACAAAAAAAGGGAAAATCCCTCTTGTCCCATATGTATCACACGTTCCAGAGGCTCCCACCAAGCTTAAATTCTTCTGACTGGGCTCCTACGGTTTATCTTGGCTACCAGACAGATAAACCAGTGACAGAAACATCCCGCCAATGCAAGGAAAGGTTGACGATCAGAATATCAGATGAGACCAACGTTGAAGTAGAAGAGACATGCGTCGAAACCACCAAGGCATTGCTGGACCTCGGTGAACGCTCAACAAACTCAGACTCAGAAAAAAAATTTAATACAAAGTATTGAGGTTTTATGTAGCCATGTTGCACATCGATCACTTTAAAATGAAACTTCATATACAACTTTACGTACATAAAAAGAAAAACAAATGCGATTCAGTGTGACCCAAACGTTAAGGATTGTGCTTTTTCTCTCACACAGAAGATGAACTTTGGAAAGTTTAGAGACAAAAAATAAGGTTTGCATCAGTCTTGCATCATCTTATCCACAGATCTGAATCTCTACCTGACACTTGATCTTGTGTGCCTGGTGTTGTGAAGTGAAAAATGATGCACTTGCATGAAAACCATGAGCAAACCAAACTTCAAGCACTGAAAGATAGTGGGGAAATGTGTCGCATCGCTGCACCAACAGGGGGAGTCGTGTTTTCTGCATTTGCTGTTTATGATTTCTGTGAAAGTCGTGTAGTCATAGTTTTGGGTCTGGCCACGTCAAGCAAGGTCTTTTCTCTGTTCTATATTTACATTTTACCATACACTTAAATCCAACTAAACCTGCAAGAATGCTAGGCACTTAGCTCACAGCCCATTATGGTGATACATATTTATACTTTTTCCAAGCATTCCAGCAAGCCAACTCTCCCAAAGACAGCACATGACCAGCACGGAGCCAACCACGGAACAACAGAGACAAGGAAGCCATCCGGCTGAATAAATGAGTTCCCATTTAAAAAAACAAAACAAACAAACAAACAAACAAACAAAAAATACGCTGCAACACTTGCAACATGAGAAGAATGCTACACTAAGTTTTGCTAGAAACATATTTTTGTTTTGGTCTTTTGGTGGGTTTTTTTTTTCTGTTTGTTTGTTTTTTTGGGAAAGGACCTTTGGGGCATAAAAAAGTTAGTAACTAGAACAAGTAATAAAATGTGGTTGCTGTGTTGGCCCAACTGTGAATGAGACCATCTGCATTCAATTCTCAAGCCTTTACCCCGTCACACTGGCTGCTTTTACATGTTTGTCGAAGTGACAGAATCGCCACTGAGTGCAGCGAGAGTGCTTTGGTGCCAGCGCACCTTCAGCCTACAAAGACAGGCGCACACAGTGAAGAAATAAAGTGTCTGCCATGTTCTCTGTCCAAATAGTTTGCAGTCCCAGACAGATGTTTGCAATGTCTTCAGCTTCAGATATATTGTTCAGATGATTAACAATGCTGTTTGATTGTTGTCTTGACATGACAGTTCCATTGTTGCATCAAGCTGTTTCCACCTTTGACATAGAGATCTGAACACTGAATGTATATTCTGGCATGTTTAATCACGGGAAGTGCATAATGGCACAATAGAAATATGCATATATGTAAGACTTTAGTTAGGTCAGCAAAAAAAATTGGGGAAAAACTCTGCACCTAATAATACATATTACGTAAAATGTTTTTATCAAGTTTTTTTTAATATGATCAGAAATTCTCTACAATTTACCTCAAAGGTAAATTGTAATGAATATCCTGAGAGAGACCCTACAATAATTTGTGTTACAGTGATTCCTCCCTTTTTTTATTTATTTATTTATTTTTTTGTAAACAAGGTTTATAGGAGGGGCAGCTGTCAACAGAAGGCGGAAGCCTTCAGGATAGTTTTCTCTTATCCTTTGGCTCCACCTGTTGGCAAAAGGTAATATATCCCCCCAAAAAATTAAACGGCTATAATAATAATAATAATAATAATAATAATAATAATAATAATAATAATAATAATAATAATAATAATAATAATAATAATAATAATAATAATAATAATAAGGACCGAAAACTAGAAGGTGGAATTTTTCCCGAAGCAGCGTGAAAATGACGTTGTGGTCACGTGATCATTTTGTTTATATCCTGTTTCCGGGTCGGGCTACTGCTGCTAGCTGCCTAACCCACAGCCACTACGAGAATACGCGTGGTTTGGAACTTACCCCCCAACAATTACACCAAGAAGTATATTCTCCGTTTCTCCGTTGGGTTTCTTTGCCTTTGCCTCTTCCGAGTGTAGCGTCATGCCGCGTTTACGGTAAGTACCGGCTCACGCAGACCACGTTACCTCCACCCTATTGTATTAGCGCTGTTTTTTTTTTGTTTGTTTGTTTGCTTGCTTTTTGTCATTGTTATTCGGAACCGAGCTCAAGCAAGACTGGAACTGGCATAATTCATCATGCATTTCCTTTAAAATAAAGTGAATTGACAAGGAGTAATTTCAGATTTTTGCTTCCATGTACAACGCAACAGCCACAAAGCCTCATTGCAAACAAACAAACAAACAAACAAACCCCATGCTCACTTGGAATGTCATACAGCAACATTTTGAAATCTACCCCTTTCTGGGGTCTTACCCCTCACCTTCACACCCCACACAAATCAACAGAGACAATCTACATGTTTGTTTTTGTTTTTTGTCATTGGTTTGGTGTATTAAACTCTGCTCTTGACACAAAGTATTCTGTTTTAGAGCATTATATTAAATTATATTAAATATACTGGGCCTACTTGTTCGTGTATATGGCATTAAACTAATGCTGTTGTGGTCTTCACCAATTCAGAAACCACAGAAGAAGCGAAGCAATGAAGCGAAGACTGAGGGAGTCAACATTTGTTCCCAGACCAAAAATAAAGTTTCCAGCTCGTACGTAACAGTGCTTTCACAATGATTAACTGAAATGCGTCAACTATGATGTATGTATTTGCAATGTATGTGTTGACATTCTTGACTTTGAACTCAATTTTAACAGAGCATGGTAATGGTCCCAGACAACCTTTTCCAAAATGTCCGGTTTCTCTGCTGACAGATAAAAAATGTAAGGTTGTTGCTCCGGCCCAGCATCCAGACAAAAAGGTATGGGTTCTTCTGATTTGTGATTGTGTGTTTTGTGTCTCATTTATGCCCATATTGTAACGCAACTCTTTGTTGATGCAGACTGTTCTTGTTGTGGGAGGTGACCAACTGGGGGCCCTGGTTAGTGGTGTTGTGACCATACCAGAGGGACGTGTGTCTTTTGGTTTTCTATGCGTTTGCAAAGCAACAACGTCTGATTTGAAGACTGAGGTGATTCACGCTAATATCCCGTGGACTCCTGACGCTGTTTGCGTGTGTGTTCCGGTGTGCAACGTCAAAAAACAATCCATCCCCAAAGCTGTACAGGACTTTGAAGCACTCCTGGCGACACTTTGTTTCCGCTGGCCCAAGGTATGTTTGTTGTTGTCATTTATCTGTTTTTCTGAGAGGTTGTTAGGATAGGATTTTCCCATGTGTGTACTTTGGATGATTACATGTGAATAATTGACATTTTTTGTAGGTCTTTGTGTTGGATTTTCCTCCTGTCCTCACTGTGGACCCAATCCTGCAGGATGCAATACGACAGGAGTTCCGTAGTGTCACTGAAAGCGTAGGTGTGTAATGTTTTTGTCGTCTTGATAGTAAGAAGTAACTTGCACTGAGACTTTGTACAAAATAAAATGTGATAATTGATGATGTCACATTTCTGACAGGTCTAACATATGTGCCAGTGGCAAAACATTTTCCCTCACATCGGCTGGAGCTGTGGTGCTACGATGGTGTATGTACAGCCAAATTTATGTTAACTAAAGTTTTTGTTCATGCCCAGCAACATATGAAGTGAAATACCCATTTTATTTTTTCTTCAGGTGCTCAGCAACAATGGTGCGCCAATCCTGCTGCAACTCCTTCAGGACGCTGCCGAACAACAGTTGGCAGTTTGTGCTCCACTTCCAGAGATGTCTGATGGAGGTAAGTTTTAAGGAATACAATTGATTTTGAAAATTGAAAATCTATTACTGTGTCAAACATTAAATTGGTGCAGATTCCAAGACAAAGTAGCTCTATAATGAATCAGTTTTTTCTTTTCACACCACCAGATGCCCTTTGCTTACTTGTTGAGTGTTATGTCTATGGCAAAAACTTGTAAAGTCTATCAGTTCACGAAAAAAGTGTGGCATACCATTCCTTATGACATCATGCATGAACATCAAAAGATAGCTTTCATACTTGAAAGGTCATTCTCAGGATTTAATGTAAGTCCCGGCTCATGCAGACCACGTTGCCTCCACCCAATGGTATTTGCGCTGTTTTTTTGTTTGCTTGCTTTTAGTTATTGTTATTTGGAACCGAGCCCAAGCAAGACTGGAACTAGCACAATTCATCATGCATTTCCTTTAAAATAAAGTGAATTGACAGGGAGCAATTTGCATATATTTGTTTCCATGTACAACGCAACAGCCACAAAGCCTCATTGCAGGACATATTTAATTAAACAAAGAAACAAACCCCATGCTCACTTAGAATGTCATACAGTTGTTGGAACATTTTGAAATCTACCCTTTTCTGGGGTCTGACCCCTCACCTGCATTACAGATACAGAGACTGACACAATTTTGCACATCCTACACCAATCAACAGATACACACAATGAATAAATAATACATTTCTATGTTTGTTTGTTTTTTGTACTCTATTTTAGAGCATTATATTTAATTTATTGGGCCTACTTGTTCAGGGATATGGCACTATACTGATGCTGTTGTGGTCTTCACCAATTTAGCAACCTGTGATTTTCTTGATAATGACAGACATGATGCCTACACAATCACTAGGACACAAAGACAAGAAGCAAACATGGAAAGAGTCAACATGCGTTCCCCGACAACGTAAGGTCTTTCCAGTTCGTACGCAACAGTGCTTTCACAATGTTTAAATGTATCAAATATGATCTATGTATTTGCAATGTGTGTGTTGATATTCTTGACTTTGAACTTAATTTTAACAGCGCATGGTACTGGTCACAGACAACCTTTTCCGCAAGGGACACGTTCTCTACTGACGGATAAAAAGTGCAAGGTTGTTGCTCCGGCCCA
Source organism: Thamnaconus septentrionalis (assembly GCA_009823395.1). NCBI lineage: Eukaryota > Metazoa > Chordata > Actinopteri > Tetraodontiformes > Monacanthidae > Thamnaconus > Thamnaconus septentrionalis. Next base: position 15,724,192 of record CM020514.1, on the reverse strand, counting down.
GCATCCAGACAAAAAGGTATGGGTTCTTCTGATTTGTGATTGTGTGTTTTGTGTCTCATTCATGCCCATATTGTAACGCAACTCTTTGTTGATGCAGACAGTTCTTGTTGTGGGAGATGGTCAACTGGGGGCCCTGGTTCGCGGTGTTGTGACCATACCAGAGGGACGCGTGTCTTTTGGTTTTCTATGCGTTTACAAAGCAACAACGTCTGATTTGAAGACTGAGGTGATTCATGCTAATATCCCGTGGACACCTGATGCTGTTTGCGTGTGTGTCCCCGTGTGCAACGTCAAACAATCCATCCCCAAAGCTGTGCAGGACTTTGAAGCACTCCTGGCGGCAGTTTGTTTCCGCTGGCCCAAGGTATGTTTGTTGTTGTCATTTGTCTATTTTTCTGAGAGGTTGATAGGATACGATTTTCCCATGTGTGTACTTTGGAGTGTTACCTGTCATTAACTGACATTTTTTTGTAGGTCTTTGTGTTGGATTTTCCTACAGACCTCATTGCGGACCCAATCCTGCAGGATGCAATACGACAGGAGTACCGTATTGTCACTGAAAGCGTAGGTGTGTAATGTTTTTGTCTTCTGGATAGTAAGAAGTGCTGTCATAAGTAACTTTCACTGAGATTTTACCCAAAAAAAAGGAACAATTGATTATGTCACATTTCTGACAGGTCTAACGTATGTGCCAGTGGCAGAACATTTTCCCTCTCATCAGCTGGAG